>CM029598.1:45767007-46103951 GCA_017311375.1 Mytilus coruscus
GCATTTCTAATGAGTATTAAGACTTTTTGACTTTTTACTCTTTATATTAAAAAGTGTTTTTTCATCTTTTTGATAGAAATAAGTATTTATATATCATTTGCAAAGCCAAAATTATATGTGGAAAAAAGTTAAATCACAAAAATACTGAACTTCGAGGAAAATTCAAAACGTAAAGTCCATAATCAAAAGGCAAAATCAAAAGCTCAAACACATCAAACGAATGGATAACAACTGTCTCAATGCACTTATATTTTCTGTCGCTGCTTTTGTTACATGTGGTAGTTAAAAGGATGTGTTTTACCTTTGTATGCAAAATATGACAATTGAATAATTAAAAAATATCAATACAAAAATAATCACTAGTATAAACAGTATTTAATAGAAGCAGGAATTTAATATTATTTAGCTACAGATTTAATTCAAACTCTATACGTGTAAGAATATTTCTAAAGCATCAATGCATCTTAAAACGAAAAGTATTTCAATAACTAATAATCCAGGTGAAAGACACGTAGAAGTATATGCCTTTGGTAAGATTAATAAATGTTTGCTGTAATCTTCTTTAAAAATGTGGTATCTTCACGTTTTTATCAACAAGTACGTTTGCAGTCATTAAATTGACATGACTTAAATGTTCAAGAATGCCTTGGGTTATTGGTAATATATCATCATATACCAGTACACTAGTAGCAAGGTTTCAGTCTGAAACGGTCATTTTGGTCTGTTCAAGTCTGAATCGACTGAATTTACCGCTCGGGAAAAAAACGTTAAGACCGTTTCAATCTTTCAAACGCTGTTCAAATGTGTCGTGTTCAGTCCGTTCATTAATGTTAAGATAAACAAGACGGAAGGCTCTAGCATTCGAAAAAGATCTGTTTAGACAGTTTTGGACGATTTCAGACCAAACATAAAAAGTAACGGGCAGTATTTTCAGATCGGGTTAAGATCCGTTCAGTGTGTCAGAATGATACTAAGAGTTACGCCCCTTCATGTGGATGATACATTTTAATTACAAAAATATGTATAAAATAAATGCTAGAATGCAAAACGTATTTTTTAAAATAGTTAAACATAAAATCATTGGTTGATTTTATTTATTTCTGTTGGACTTTTTTTTATAAGAGATTAGGGAAAAAAGTATTTAAACGTTTTGTTCATTTGTTTTGTTGATGAAATAAATTATTTTTTTTTCAATTTTATTCTGGGACAAGCGTCTATTTTTTAGCTTTTATTTCGTAGAGTGGTGCGTCTGAACATCAAGGCCGCATCAGGGAACCATGTCTACGAGTGCACTAATCTTCTGAAACTGCACTTAGACCGTGACGGGACAGTGTTAAAACTATAAATAACATACCATCGGAAAGAGGAGGATGTTGATGGGGTTTACAGAATAGAGAATGATGGGCAATAAATATAAAGAATAGAGAAAAATGGAACAAAACAATAAAGAATAGAGAATAAATTATAAGGTGCTTGATTGAATATAAAGAATTGATAATAATAAACAAAAAGTATAAAGAATAGAGTAAAACGGCCTAAAAAATAAAGAATACAGAAATGAAGGACCCTCTAGATCTTCATAGAACTGTTCGTTAAGAAGATATAACCTAATCTTAAGTTCAGCATCGAGTATATATCTTATAACATGTTTGTAAATGCGTTAATTCGTTCTTTCATGTTAGTAACAAACTTATTTAATATAAAATAAGTATTTATTTCTTTATTCAGGTTGCACTATAATAAATAATTCTTCTTCTTCGTCTTCTTCTTCCTCTAATAGTAATGCGTTATTTGATATTTTCTGTCTATAAAGATTGAGTTCGATGGCACGTGCCAATAACCAACAGGTAATGAAATCAGTGATCCTTAAAATATTAAAGAAACGTGGCAATTGCATGGCTATTTCACAATTACATCATATGTACGTACACCTGTCATGGTATCATAACTCCGTACATGTATGTGTAGTTTAAGCTTCTAACACATTTCATAATAGCTTCTTTGTAAACATTACTGACGACAATGTTAAAACTGCACAAACATATCGCAAAACTGCAAAGTCTCTTTGACAGCATGTTGTTTCTATCAAAAATGTGTGCTGGTATATTTGTAACTCTGCATCAACTAATCCTGCCGCTTTAAAGGTCAAATGAAAGTAAGTCTTTGTCACTCTACTATGGCATGAAATGAAAGAGAGTATAGTTATAATATCACTGTACTTTATACTTATAATTATAGTTTGTTACGCCAGCCGAAAAATCTACTTTGCCCTCTATATGTCTTTTGGTTTTGTTTTTTTTTTTTTTGTGGTTTGTTTGCTATATTATTGACGTAAAACCGACAACTCCTTTTATTCATATATATGTAGTTTGAGTTCTGTAGACATCTAGACGTACGTAAGAATGGTGGACGAAAATGCAGGTTTCATAAATGATCACCAAAGAGCGACACAATTAAAAACAAATAGAAATGTAATAATAACAGCTACAGTCATTTATTTATTTTTCTATTAAAAACATATTTGATACTTTTTGCTATATTGTCATATATCGAAAATTATCAAAAAAAAAATAATCAAATATTACCACATTTAAGCTTTCTGCGATTTCCCCGATTCACCATAATTATGTGATGCCACATGCTATATCGATTCAGAAAACATATTTCGGAAATCTATGACCATGCACACAATTGTATATATGTACCTATCTTTATTTACAAATTATAGCGTAAATATTCACAACAACAAAAAAGAGTAACAGTGGTGGTCTGTAATGCCCGAAAAACAATGCGTACTAAATCTATGTAAAGGGGTAAATGGGGGGGTGGGGGGAGGGGGGGAGGGGGGTCCAACCATATGTCACCATTCAAATGCATTGATCGTCTAAACAAAAGGGAAGAGGGGGGTCCAAACCCCGGATTACGATTATTGTAAAAAAGGCAGAATTAAATTACCAAATTGATATTCAATCTTGTTATTCAAAAAAAAAACTGACAACGCCCAGGCAAAAAAAAAAAAAGAAAAGAAAAAAAGACAAACTGTACATATATGCTGACTTAGAATATAGAATTAAAACACTTCATGACTTCATAATCATAGAAATACAACGAAAGATCATATTATAAACAAAATTGTCTTGAAAGTGCAATGATGAGAAAATTTTAACGTTTGTAATACCTTATACTTCATAATCTATTTCTGAAAAGACTTCTCGTCCTGAATATGCATGAAATGTTTTCAACTGGACGTTAAGCAACCATATATCAATCAACCTTTTGCTCTAAAAAATTATTTAAACAATATAAGCCACAAGTGTATCCTTCACCTGGTGTCTGTGGTCTATTTGTACAGAAAACATACTGAATTCGTTTTTGTTTTGTCCAGAAATATATTCCTAATACGAGTTCAAGTATGTAAATAAATTCATACGGTATCATGTGGTAGTTGAATCTATTCATTGCAATCATTTTGTGTCCGTCGTCGTCTTTATACATATCAAATGTTGTATATATCCACTGTTTGCTTTTCGTCGTCTGCTGTTTATGGCAGTGCAGGCCTCGGTCTCCAAGTTTTAGCCCCCACTTAGGTAATGACCAATCATAAAGGGGGGAGGGGGGTCTCGGGACAAACATTTTTTCTTTACTATAAAAAAAGACTAAACAATTTTCTATAGTTTATGATTAAATCAACCGATGTATACTTTAGATTTTAAACTATAGATATTGAATTAAAAAAAAAAAAGATTTAAAAAAAAATAAACCCTAAGTATTTTTATAGTAAACATATCTAATGTCTGGGTTATTTTCTTATGCAAATAATCAATTTTTCATTTTCTAAGATAATAGTATAATCAGCTATGTAATTTGACACGTGTCTTACGGTTCACTGATTTTCGGCAAAATAAAAGAAAAACCGGCACGTGCCTAAACATTGTTCAATTTTTCATTTATTTGTGATTTTTTTTTCGATAAAATTTGGAATTTATGCATTTAATATCAATCTCTACCATGATATGAAGTTTGTCTACATGTAATAGCACCCCATATAGTCCTTAGTGGTATATCATAAGTCCTTAGTGCACTAATGACTCCTTAGCAGTCGCACCCAATACGCACCCATAAAATAGTATATGTCTATGACTTTACCTCATATTAAAAAAAATTTAGCATTTGGCGATCTGAAATGAGCGCAAATAATTTTTCAAGTTCCAAACAAATGAATTTAATGATATAACTGATGATATGCTTCTAACACTATCGACAAATGCCGTTGAAAAGAATCTTCTGTATATTAGAGTAATAAGACAATCACCAGAAGAGTATCAGTGGGATATTGGTTAAGTTTCAATATGCCACTAGTCCTTTCGTCAAATGAACCAGACATCAGAGCTTCGTTACTAACGATTTGGACAGTTTACTATTAAAAAGAGAGATGAGATATTTTAAAGATTCAATTAGAATTCAGGTTGGTTTAATATTGTAAAAAATAAGCTAAAATGTGGAATAAAATTGAGAATGAAAATGGGGAAGATGTCAAAGAGACAACAACCCGACCAAAGAGCAGATAACAGCCGAAGGCCAACAATGGGTCTTCAACGCAGCGAGAAAATCCCGCAGCCGGAGGTGGTCCTCAGCTGGCCCCTAAATAAAATTGTGTACTAGTTCAGTGAAAATGGACGTCACACTAAACTCCAAAACATATAAATGAACTAAAATTAAAAAAACATACAAGACTAACAAAGGCCAGAGGCTCCTGACTTGGGACATGCGCAAAAATGCGGCGGGGATTAACATGTTTTGTGAGATCTCAACCTCCCTTATACCTCTAGACAATGTAGAAAAAGAAACACACGTGGCAATACACCCAAAAAATGCGACCATTCATTTTGATAAAAAGTATTCAATTTAATGAGGAGGAAACCAAAATGACTTACGAACGGACGTGCACAAAAATTGTATACTATTTGAATGTTGTTTGCTCTATGTCCGGTCGAAATATTTCTCTCCCATGATCCGGACGAGAAATAATAGATAGACGGCCAATAGGGTAGTATGGAAAGTATTTGAAGTTACCTATTGAGACGGGGAGAATGGCGGGGATTGCGAGGGAAAATAGAATATGTACATTATGTAATGAGGGAATAGGGGATGAGTTTCATATATTGTTTATCTGTAAAAATGCTGATGTTTCTGCTCTTAGATCAAAGTGTATACCAAACTGTTATGTAATGATTCCAAGCAAGAACAAATTTACTGGTTTGTTGTCTATATGTATTTCGTAAAGAAAATTTTGTTGTTTGGGTTATTCATGGTTGACTAGTTGTACATATAATCAATGGCACGTGTCCTTATTTGTGTAGAAGAGGGGCAAAAAAGTATTCAACAAAAATTACCGGTTTGTCAAAAACACATTTAAAAAATTCACTGATGCAAACAGCTTTAAACTTTTCCATTTATTTTTTTTCTTTGAGCATATACGATGATCAAGAAGGAGGGTGTGGTTTGGGGTCCTTCATTTCTGTAATTTAATTTGTTTGGCCATTTATCTCTTTTCTTTATTAATATTGCCTGTTATTCTCTATTCTTTACATTTTTGCACCTCATTAGTCTCTATTCTGTATTTTTTTTTTTTTTTTTTTGCTTATTTTTTCAATTCTTTATTTTTAGCCTTTTATTCTGCACACATTATTCTCTATTCTGTAAACCCCATCCAGACCCTCATGAAGTGTCCTTAAGGGCTCTTTTCACAAAACAAATAATCTTATCACAAAAAAATACTCGCAAGTTTGAGAGGCGTCTAACTAGTTTTGAGTTAAAGAAATCATTCAATGACATGTGATTCTAGTCGTCCTGAATATGCATGAACTATTTGTCACTGTGTGTTAAGCAACCAACCATCAATCTATATAATGTTTAACTGAAAAAAAATGAAATCAAATAAAATAAAAGCAACAATTATATCCATCACCTGGTGTCTGTCGTCTGGTTGTACAGTAAACATACCGAATTTGTTTTGTCCAGAAATACATTCCTTAAACGAGTTCAAGTATGTAAATAAATTCATAGGGTATCTTGTTGTGGTAACTGAAATTATTCAGTGCAATGATTTTGTGTCCGTCGTCGTCTGTCATATATATCATGTTGTATCCGCTGTTTGCTTTTCATCGTATGTTTTTTATGGCATTTGGGCCTCTGTATCCAACTTTTAGCCCCAATTACGCGATGACCAATCACGGGTGGGGAGGGGTGGGGGGCTACGTTTTTCGGTAAACATTTTTTAAGCTTTATCATTAAATTATCTGAAGTGTACTTTTGATTCAAACTATAGATGTTGAAGTAAAAAAAAAAAAGATTTAAAGTGTCTTTATAGTAGAAAAAATTTACAAGAAAAGGGTGGACTTCTCTCGCAGATAACAATAGGTAGTTACTGGTGGTTAGAGCTTATTTTTGCTCTTATTCTATCAATTAAAAATAAATTTCTTTGTCACTTCTTCAATGTCTTTCTGATAACAGGAAGTTCTTTCTGTTTCTAACTTCTAGCCGGTTCGTGACTCCTCATAATGTCTCTGTAAAGACTTCATCTTTTTCTTCTCGACTAGTTTGTAGGAGTGAATTGATCTGAATAAAATAGTATGAATTTCTCTTCTTTTTATCTGAAAATATAAGTCTGCGATCTGATCTGAGGTCAGTCTAGAGTTACTTTTTTCTACCCTGGGTCTTTCTATGGTGAACATATTTAATGTCTGATTACTTCTTCAGATTATTGTTTTCTCTTTTTTAAAGATAATAGTGTAATAAATAATGTAATTTGACACTTTTCTAACGGTTCACTGATTTTCGGCAATATCAAAGAAAAACTGGCACGTGCCTGAACATTGTCCATTTAATCATTTATTGTGTGATATTTTTCTATAAAATTTGGAATTTATGCATAAAATATCAATCTCTATCATAATATGAAAACAAAATACATGTAACAACACCCATTCTAGTCCTTAGTTGCATATTATTAGTCCTTAATTAGTGCACTAAGGAGTCCTTAGCAGTGTTTAGACGCACCCGATTCTAGTTGGGTTTGTACATTTTCGATTGCAGAAGTCAAAAGACAAAAAAAAATTGAAAGGAAATTTCTCCAAAAAAGAAAACTAAATAGATAAATGAAATAAAGAAAAACTTGTAATATCAGTTTGGCAAAGAAATTGTTTTATCTGATTCTCATCATTTAATATAAATTGAATGTTTTCCTTTTATTTTAATTTGTGTTCAATGTTAACCTGTTTGGAGTCCTCCATTTAGGTAAAACTCACCTGTATTGGTATTGCTGGTGTAGTATATATGTCACACGTTCCATCTACAGTATACGGAAATGACACGGCTGGGTATTGTAAAGTTGCTGAAGGACGTTAAATGTCAAATTCATATCCCCGGGCGAAGAAATTACCTGTTTGTTAAAAGACCGTTTGTACACTTACAAAAGTGTATTGATCTTTCATGCAGTGTTGTCGGAGAATAAAAGACTAGGCAATTTGTGTAGGTTTTTTTATTTTTAAGTACAGATGAAGAAAGAAGATAGTCGAAAACCTTAAGTGAACGGAAAATTAGCTTTTTAGACGTGTCTCTTACGATTAAAAAAAAAAATTAAAAGGTGATTCGATTCAAATGATTGGCGTAAAGTACAGAAATGTATCCACCTTGGATAGAAGCTTATCTTCAAGATCAATAAATATTAGCAGCAATTTTATTTTTTAATTGTGTATTTTACTCCTACATATATATATATAGATTCATGCACTTCCGAATTCGACAACGTTGTTGTATTCCTCAATGCAAACGTTGTCGAATTCGACAATCCTGTACGTAAACAACTATCGGCATGCACCAATGAACATCGGCATTATCTCCCTTTCATAACAAATCGCGCCAGATATCATATTTTCATTTTGCCAGTTGTTAAAAGAGTTCTGTCGGTAAGTTTAGAAAATATATAAAATTTACTAGAGCATATATACAATTTTTGAGGTTGAACATTTATCCTCTGATGTGAAATATTACTTGAGAACGCTTTCCCGTTAGATCTTTCAATGAAGGTCATTGCCGGGGGTCATAGAAGTGTTCTGTCTTTTCATTGGCAGGCTTACCTGTCGGGCTATCTCAAACATGATTTACACCTTTAACATTAACTTCAGAAATAATCTAGCTCATGTTTGCCCATTTGAGCAAAAATATCAAATAATGTTCCCAGCATTGGGGCATTTTTGAGGTTAACCGTTAAACATCGTTATAATCCTCTACTCTAGTATGAAATACTGATATAAGACCACTTTCCATTTACCGGCAAAGGGGGTGGGGCACTTCCTATATACAAGGCGATATGACGTGCCGCTGGAATAGGTCACTTTTTCCAGCTTGAAAATATGGGAATAGGTGGGTAAAACTATCAGAAATATATGATAAGGTCGATAAAGTTCCAATTACTTGTATATGAAAAGCCCTGTCATTTTTTCACAGCCAAAAGGCTTGCCGTAAGTAAACATTTCACACGGAATCTTAGCCTTCAAATAAAATTTTACACTTTTCCTACGCAATATATGAAAAGGTTTACATTTTTAAGATCTTAATTATATAAAAAGGGTGGGGTAAAAGAACCTCAGCGACACCCCCTATTCATTAAGCATTGAAAATATTTTGTAAAAAAAAAAATAACCTGACGCCCTTTTGTCTCTCTTTCAAATTCCAGCATTGCTTATATGGTCATTATGGAACCAATTATCTGGCCTGCGAAGTCGACTAAAACATATTCTTGTGCCGGCATGAACACCCCGCCCCTTTTTCGTACATCAAATTGTGCACGTGCCTTATTTGCTAGTCCTATTTTTCTACCAGATATGGACAACGGTTTAGACATGGGGGATGAGTATTATGCAATAGTAAAGAGTTCGTTAGAACTTGCCAAGTCAACTGACATGGAATGAAAATAGGGGAAGAAAGAAATACAATACATTGAGAGTGTAAATAACAGGAGGTCAACGTATTCCAGGCGTGCTGTTTCTATGAGAATTTCGGTAAAAGTCTGTTGACTTTGAGTTTCATGTTAAAATTTATTAATGGTTATTTCATTACTAAGTAGTTTATTACATCGGGATTCCAAAATCGTCCCAATTATGTGTTTATCCAACCTTTGGGTTACTAAAACAAACATTGAGCGCTAGGTGCACGGTAGGTCTCCCTGTTTACTGTTTGATAGGTATTACATACCACTAAGCACGAGTCCGCAAATTTGATCTGATAACAGGTTGGTTCCCTATTTACACCAAGTGTTCCATGTTTGTTGGATCTCTCAGAGGACGGTCTTAAGAACCGGCGTGTATCATTTGTGTTAGCTGTTGCTTTTTTTATGTTTTTTTCTTCTATTTTTCTTTGCATACATGATTGTTCATATTTCTATATTAAATTGTCAGAATGTTGAATCATTAATATTACATATACATGTAACTAAAAAAAAAAACAAGAGTCCTGCCGGTCCAAGTCTAATAACTTGAGGATCAAAAATCGAAAATACTTCTTAATCATATTCAAAGGGAGCTTGCTGAAATGATGCTTACTGTTGTTTAAATAGATTTCATGTAAATAATGCAAGTTAGAGCTATTACACAAAATAAAAAAATCTGACAATTAGCTAGACGGATCAACTGATTACTTATAAGGGGGCCGCTTTTTCATATGTTTAAATGTGAGTGCCCCTTTCATGTATTATACGGACTTGAAGGATCGCTAAGTGCTATACATGTGAACTCATCTGTAGACCACAAACGATCGATTTACATCTATAATTTGTAATTAAAAACATGCCATTTTCTGTTTGTAGGCCATGGAGCTAGAGCTGCAAACACATTGTACGGTTGAGTTGAAGATAACACCTACATGGCCCAATGGGAAGTGTCATGTCTACAAATCTTCCAATCTTGTCGGGGAGGCTGTGGCCGACACATGCATAGCAGCCGAACCAACAGCAGTCATAGCTGCAATAGCTGGGCCGTCTGGCGATGCGCCAGAAATCTCCAACAGCCCGGGTAAAAGGTAGGTACCCGTCACCGCAGTTCAACCGTTGTTGCCCATACTTGCAACAAAAACAACAAAAAAGGCCAACAAAAAAGGCCTGCAGAATGTGTGGGGGTACCACAGAGTTGTCGTTTTGGTTTGGCTGCGGGTATCAAAACGTTAAAACAAAAAGGCAAGACTGTTCCTATTAGGTACACCAAAAATGCATTGGACTGCAATTTAAAAAGAAAGATGAATTGATCAAGTTACCTTTCTATTGTCCAAAACATTGCAAATGAGTTACATGAGTTAGAATAAAAAGCATTAAGGGTTGTGCCATTCATTTTTGTTTTACATAGTTCTATATTTACACATAACCGTTTTAAATATTTTTATTGATGCACATTATTATTATATAGTTTTATTTATGTATATATATATATATATATATATATATATATATATATATATATATATATATATATATATATATATATATATATATATATATATATATATATACCCGCAGCAAAGTAATAAGTATAATTTATTCCATTCTATAACTTAATTATTTTCTTAAAAGTTATATCAACATTACATGTTGGAGAGGGGCTTGACGGGGATAAGGTGAGATCATGTGAATGAGGGAGGCAAAATCTGATTAAAATTCAGACCAATCAAACTTTATTTGTACCCCATTGGAAGTGAAATCATAAATCTATTTTTCAATCAGATTGAGGGAGTCGAGAACCGGAAGAAGTGATGAGGGAGGCAAACCTAAGGAGAAGTGATTACAATCTAATTAAAATAAAATCATCTAATTGCTCCCGTTGTTTTATCTCTATATGTTTTGTCTGTGTCCTTTGAAATCAGACTAATATGGTTGATTTCATAACTGACATACGGATGCATTATATGGAAACATGTAGAAAACTATCGCATTGGTTCAGATACGTATTTTCCAGTTGAAGACTTTATCGAATTTTTAATATTGATGATTCATGTAGATGATTACCGGTCTCACAAAATTGAAAAGGCAGTAACCAATAAATGTAAGAATAGAAAAAGGTCTGCACGCAAATGACTTCTATGTAGAACGGACTAAACACTTCTGCGATACTGTCGTTCCATGTATGCTTGTAATCCATATAAAAACTTCCGTCATTATTTTCACACATGTATAAAAATTGTAAATGCATAAGTGATGTTCATATTAAGCTCAACTGGACCAAAGGGTCATAAGAGGGTTTTGCCAGTAATCACTTTGCGTCTGTCAAATTCGGTGGCGGCGGTTTCTGTAAAAAAATTTACATTTTAATCTTCCCTGAAAACGTTTGGCAAATAAAAAAAAAAGGGTAGGATAGTTTAGTAGTTTTTACTTAACAGTTTTGAGTTTTGGGTGCTTATCGGAAATTCAACATGGCTGTCATGGCCAAAAATGCGTTCTGATTGGGTGAATTTTCATACATCTTCTTCTTAGAAACCGCTTGGTAGATTGAAACATGTTCCTGTTTTAATTTTGAGTTTTTGATGCGGATCATTAATTAAAGATGACTGCCATAGAGGAACATAGTATAACATAATACCCATGGCAACACAAACACATAAATCATGTATAAAACCAATAAAGAAAACTATATATTTTTCTCTTTATCTTTTGTAGATTGCAAAGAAATTGTTGGGTTGGCAAAAAAATGAGATGCCAAGAATACGAAGCTATTGTTGTGTCATATGCTTAAAAACAAATGTAAAAGAAAATAATAGACGACCAGTCATTAACACACAACTACAAAACTACATTAAGTCTTTGATCAAAAGGAATGTATATGAGCATGATATAAAATGCTCCAAGTGTCGATCGCGAATCCGAAGAGAACTCCAATCACAAACATTAGTAGATGTTGCAACAGATGATGACGAAAATTGTGCACAGGGATTACCGGGTCCTGCTGAAGTTATTAGCCCGAAAACAATACAACTCAGCATTTCATCTACATCGAAATCTCATAGGAGGTGTATTATCTGCAAGAAGGAAAACACTAAGAGACATCGACTAGTGGTTGTTCCAAAAGAAGCAGCAACTCAGGCGCTTATTGGTAAGGGCATTTTTATATCGACAAATAGCAGATGTTGTCCAGACCATCTTATTGGCAAATATTTTAAACAAAATTAATTGAAAACTGTACAAAAATCCTCATCATCATCATATTTTAACCCTACGGACATATCAGAGCTGTTGGAAAGAACTCGGGCAGTCATAAAAGATACTGGCAAGCTTAATTTTGATATTTCGTCCTCACTTTCAGATGATGTCTCCGTTAATTTGACTGGTCTAACACGAGAACAATTTGATGCAGTTGCTTTGCACGTAAAGGACCTACGAAACTCTGAGGTGCGTTCAGTAAGGACATGTCTTGCCATTCTTCTCGTAAAGCTTCGCACAGGCTTATCAAATTCTATTCTAAGCACTCTTTTCTCCTTAAAATCTCACCAAATACGACGAGCTGTTCATTCAACAAGAGAATCATTGATGCAGAGCTTCGTGCCCTCTTTTTTAGGCCTTAATCACATTACTCATCAAACATTTTCTCAAAAGCATACAACACCAACAGCCAAAACCTTATTTGCAAATGACAACGATGATACATTTATCTTTGTTATAGATGGTATTTACTTGTATATACAAAAAAGCTCGATTCACCAATTTCAAAAGATGACATATAGCATGCATAAAGGAAGACCTTTAGGCAAACCTATGCTAATTGTTGGAGCAGATGGCTACATCTTGAATGTCATGGGTCCTTACTTTGCTGATTATCATAATAATGATGCTTCAATTACAAAACATTTATTTGAGACAAATGCTGAGGACATTAAAAGTTGGGTTCAGGAGAATGATGTTCAAGTAGTGGATAGAGGATTCAGAGACGCTCCAAAATTCTAAGAGAAAATATGAATTTAAAGGTAGAGATGCCGTTTTATATAAAGAAAGGAATGAAACAACACCCCACAGAAGAGGCAAACGCATCTCGGCTGATAACTAAAGTAAGGTGGGTGGTAGAAAGCACGAATGGCCGTATCAAGCAATGGCGTTTTTTTCGAGAAGGTTATTTCTAACCACTATGAACCACACATTGGAGATTGTGTAAGGATAGTCAGTGCCGTCATCAATTGTTTTCGTGCTCCCTTGATAAACGATTTTGGAAATGACGAGATCGGCGAACAAATGCTTCGACGATCAAGACAAGTCAATCATGTTCAACAAATTGTGGAAGATAACATTCTAATTCGAAAGAAAGCGCTGTATACCGTAGTAATGGTGTTGATAACGTGTTAGACTTTCCAAAGTTGACCTTACAAGAAATCAGAGACATTATCATGGGTGTGTATCAGCTGAAGCTTGCTCCACGGTATACGGAGAGTCACATAAACGATGACAATTATACACTTCAAATAATCAAGGACCGACCAAACTTACTCCGTGTTAAGTTATCATCAAGACACTCGTCATCGAAAGCCTACAGTATGGATTGAGTACAGCAATGATGACATTACAGGTTGGTACTGTACATGTAAAGTCGGTGCCCGTGTAGTACGATATGGTACTTAGACATAGTCGTTGGCAATCAGAAACAATATTGGGACTTGTAGATATACTAAACATACCGTAAATGCTAAAGATATTCCTTTGGAAACAGATTCTGGTTCTGACAGTGACAATGTTATTGAGGAAGAGTGACTCGGTTGTTGTTTGTTCTATCAAGTTATAACACATTTATTGATATTCTTTCCATATGTCGACTGTTTATTCGAATATCTTATCTTACTACATTATACATAATGAATAAGTATGAGTTTCCCTGAATATTTAAATTAGATTTACGTTCAGTATTTTTAAAAATTACTTGCAGTTACTGATTCATATGTAAACTGACATTCACAATGAAGGATAATACTTTATAAACAATTACATGTTACAAGTAACACTTATTTCTAACACAAACAGAAAACTAGTGTATCAAATATGGAATGTTCAATAGTATTTTTAAACGCTTTGTGTTTTTTACATCTGCTAATTTATTCATTGTGTAAATTGTACTACCATGAGTGCCATTTAAAAGCTTTCCTTTGCAACATAATAAATTGTTGAAGTTGTTAATGTAAAGAAAAAACATCACCAATTCTACTGGATGGAATATTAAAAGTTTATATGAAAGTGAATGTATGAGAATGTTCATGACATAGATAAATACCAATTCTTGTATGTACCATTGTATGAATGAAATCGAAAGTAAACAAAATGAACACTTTTAATCAAAATTCATATTTCAAATAAAAGAAAGCCCATTTGAACCGCTCCTTATCACTAGTTCCCTTGCTAAGTTGTTTATAACTACTAAGCTTACTACTATTGTACTGTATGCTTCTGCTAGTTTTTTTTTTACACAGATCGGACAATCGGATTTGTATTCATGCAATCTATTTTGTCGAGTAATGTCATTTGTAATTGTCTTTAATTTAAACATGTTGGCAGTTGCTAAGCACCATATGTGTTGTTATGCTTGATTAACTTTGGAAAAAAAGCAGTAATCAAAAAATGACAAATTTTATATTTTTTAAATTGCGAAATTTAAAATTGAGATAATAAAAAGCCCCTTATTCAACCGTTGCTAAGCACTATTTTTGTTGCTAAGCAGTTGAGAAACATGAACAACTAAAATATGAATTGCTTTCATTTCTCACTGATAGTTATTATTATCATACACCACTCTTATTTGCTTTTATTCTTATCTGTACAATAAAATAACAAATACATTCATTTTTGTAGTTTTCTTTAATTTAATTATATTTGGTTGTTGCTCGTCAACATTTGTGTTGCTAAGCTCAATACGAACTTCATAAAAGAAAAATTATGACGACAATATCATACAAGACTGAAATGCCATTTATGGAAGCTTAATCTTCAAACATTTGCAGTATGTATACCTCAGATGGCAAAATTAAAAAAATTATGTACCGTTGCTATGCAATACTTGTGTTGCTAGGTCGTTGCTAGGTTGTTGCTAAGCATTTAGTAACCTGAAATTAAAGTGACTTCTCATTCTTAACTTTAAGTTATACTTACACAATCAATTCAGTAAGGAATTGTGTTAATTTGCACAGTTTAAGTCATTTACAAGTGATAAAATAGCTATTTTATGAATCCGTTGCTAGGCAACCATCCATTCACCGGAACATAAAAAAATCATTATTTTTTCAAGTTTCTATTCAAAGGCTATCAATAATATGAATATAAAAATATTTGGAGAGGGCGCCAAAAATGCCCCTTATCGTACCTTGTCCTTAGCAAATGGTGTCACTCTTGAGAAAAATCCTGAACCATTCCATTTGTTTCTTACAAGAAAGACTGCTTTGGTCCGTTGCATAAACTATGAAGATACTATACTTTCAAAAACAGCTAGGCATCTAGGCATCTAGATGCAACATCTGTTTCCTTATTGCACTAACAGGAGCTGACACTTGACCTATATATAAAAAAGAATATGTGGTATGATTGCCAATGCGACAACTCTCCAAAAGAGACCAAATGAGACAGAAATTAACAGCTATGGTCATCGTAAGGCCTTCAACAATGTAAAACAATTCAAACAAGAAAACTAATGGCCTAATTACTGTACAAAAACATGAACAAAACACAAATATGTAACACAGCAACAAACGACAACCACTGAATTATAGGCTCTTGACTTGGGACAGATACATACATACAGAACGTGGCGGGGTTAAACATGTTAGCTGGGTAATAATATAAACCACTCTGTCTTTAACATGTTCAATTCCTTAGTAGTCTAGTAAATGGTCTTTTAACAAAGTATGAGATTTCACGAATATCTTTATCAATGAAATGTCAAAAGTTGATCATTAGCTCCTTTTATACATTGAGTGCAGATAATCCCCTACCAAGCAGTCAACAATAAACTAATCATAGCATTGACAGCCGTTAAAAACTTTTACCAGTTACCTTCTGTCAGAACTTCACCATTGTTTAATTGCAACAGTTGGTTCCTTTATTACTTGAATTCTGTCTTTGAAAAGTTTATCCTGACAGAAGGATAATCAGCAGTTTGTGCTCTTACTAAACAAAATTAGATCCCACACTAAATGACAACTCTGAAATTTGAATGTTTTCTTACTTGTATCCGTCTGAAAAATCCCAGAAACTTCAGCAAATGTTAAAAATATCTTCCGTAAAAAAACAGACTATTTGTCATAAAAAATGTGACATAGTCAACAAATGCATCATCAAGCATACAGAATGTCATTGGACTTATAACTTAATCGCTGATCATGGTTAAGTAAATGGTGCATTTGGGGGCTTTACATGCATTTAACAAGTCAAATGACGAAGTTAAAGCAGTTTATGTTAGCTTTGCTCATCGATAATCTGATAAAACAAGTGTCAAAGATAGCACTCCTCTTTACAAATTATATAGATTAGGATCACTATCAACAAAGTGAGAAAATTGCAGTAAAAGAAGTTGTTGTGTAACTGCATTAATTATATTGATGTTTTTGAGATACTGCGTAACAGCATCATGATACAATCATTCCTTTTCGTTTTATGTTAAACATGTAAAAAGGCATCGTATCTCGGCATTCTTATTACCTAAAACTACTTAAAACAAAATAGCTTAAAAGGGTTTCTTACACTGTTAAATCAAACCGTATAATTCAAATTCAGGAATAAGGCATCAATCAATACACAATGATGTTACAATTGTAAATGTGAAAGTTTTGAAATCGCCAATAAAATAAATCAGCCTGTTCAAAGTTAATTTGAAGATATTATGCATAACTATGTATCCAGCACTAAAGGCAGTCGATGAATGATTTAACATGTTTTCTTGCACTTTTGTAAAATAAATTCCCATACCTTTATGCATACCTTTGTTTTGATCTGAAGCGAATTGTTTTCATCGGTATCTTTTGGTACTTGTTGTTTGCATTGTTCCTGTTAATTGCTCTGTGGTTGAAAAAAGAAAGAAGTCAAGTTTTATCCTTAGTGACTTTCTATCTTTAATGTTTTTTTTGTGCCTGTGTTTAAACATGTAAAAGTAAATCCATGTACTCCAATTATTAGTATCCAATGTCCTTCAAAAGCTTACAGTAAGGTTTGGAGTTTTGCTGATTGATAAAACTGTGCAGCTTGTATTTCTTGTCATCCTATTTTTACATCATTCGAGCTTATACTCTATTCATTAACTTAATTGCATTTATTTGCTCATTTTAGAAAAAATGCAAAATCTATGTCTACAATACGGAATTTATATTTTTGTTCAAAACATCTTCGAACGTTTGTTCGGTACACGAAGAACGTACTACAGTTTGCAATTTTAGTCTTGAATACTGATATACATACAATTCTAAATTTAAAAAACGTTCAAACCTATGATTGCGTTGGATAAAAACCGCAATTTTTATACGTGTGCATGCAAAACAAATTTCTTGTTAGAGGGGTCTAAATACAGCACAAACAACATTTTCCAAAAGACCAAAAAAGTGAAAAAGTATATTTTAACAAAACGCATTTGACTAACAGGTCGAACAACACATGTTCTTAAAGCCTGCTGACTGCCATTGGCGATTGCCAAATAAACGGATCACCGATGTAATAAATGGATCTTAATTATAAATTTAATACTTAACAGAAAACAATAAACTTGCGGAAAAGATGATATACTGCAAACAAAAGGTGCAAATGTTTTTGTACACCATATCCGGATTTCGACAATTAACGTCTCTTCAGTGATGTTAGGAATCGAAACGGTATTTGGAAAGCCATACAATTTACCTCAATTTAGGATAGACTCTTGAATTTTGAGGAGTCAAAATAGGATGAACGGATCAGATAAACCCGAAGGCAAATATAATACAAGCCCAAACGGAAAATTATAAACAAGTCTAAATTGAAAACAACGTTCAAACCTATGATTGCGTTGGATAAAAACCGCAATTTTTATACGTGTGCATGCAAAACAAATTTCTTGTTAGATGGGTCTAAATACAGAACAAACAACATTTTCCAAAAGACCAAAAAAAAAATGAAAAAGTATATTTTAACAAAACGCATTTGACTAACAGGTCGAACAACACATGTTCTTTAAGCCTGCTGACTGCCATTGGCGATTGCCAAATAAACGGATGACCGATGTAATAAATTGATCTTAATTATAAATTTAATACTAAACAGAAAGCAATAAACTTGCGGAAAAGATGATACACCGCAAACAAAAGGTGCAAAGGTTTTTGTACACCATATCCGGATTTCGACAATTAATGTCTCTTCAGTGATGTTAGGAATCAAAACGGTATTTGGAAAGCCATACAATTTACCTCAATTTAGGATAGACTCTTGAATTTTGAGGAGTCAAAATAGAATGAACGGATCATATAAACCCGAAGGCAAATATAATACAAGCCCAAACGGAAAAATATAAAGAAGTCTAAAGTGAAAACAACGTTCAAACCTATGATTGCGTTTGATAAAAACCGCAATTTTTATACGTGTGCATGTAAAACAAATTTCATGTAAGAGGGGTCTAAATACAGCACAAACAACATTTTCCAAAAGACCAAAAAAGTAAAAAAGGATATTTTAATAAAACGCATTGGACTAACAGGTCGAACAACAAATGTTTTTAAACCCTGCTGACTGCCATTGGCGATTGCGAAATAAACGGATCACTGTTGTAATAAATGGATCTTAATTATAAATTTAATACTAAACAGAAAACAATTAACTTGCGGAAAATATGATATACCGCAAACAAAAGGTGCAAAGGTTTTTGTACACCATATCCGGATTTCGACAATTAATGTCTCTTCAGTGATGTTAGGAATTGAAACGATATTTGGAAAGCCATACAGTTTACCTCAATTTAGGATAGACTCTTGAACTTTGAGGAGTATATATCATTTATGTACATCAACACCAATTACAGTACACGGTTTCAATTTTACTGCATCGACAACTTAAATGTCTTTTCGGTTATTTCGAGATCAAACTGTTTCCAAATCCTAAATCAATTGCAAACGTTAAATTCAAAACAAATATAATAAAAACAAAAAAGGATCAAACGTAAAAGCTAACCTGAACAATGAACCAAAGCTACGCATTGTGGTATACACGTATTAATTCAAAGTGATGTTCTTTTATTTTAATAAAGCAATATCTTTTACTTATTGCCAGTACCGACGTACTGCTTACTGGGCTAGCGATTACCTCTCAGACAAACATTTCGTTAGCAAAGGTTTCAACCAAGTGGCAGCAATTTTGAATTTACCAGACACGAATTTCGATAATAAGTATTTCTAGAGTGATGTTTAAATGCAACAATGACACACCAAGACCAAATGCAAAGGAAGTGCGAAAAAGACAAAAAAGTAACCCAATTTTTTACAGAGAATAAAAGCATATTTGCATGACGGTGATACATTTCTTAATTCCAAATAATTTTAATAACTAGTATATTAAACTCATCATAGATACCAGGATTGGAATTAATTATTATTTGCGCCAGGCGCGCGTTTCGTCTACAAAAGACTCATCAGTGACGCTCGAATAAAAAAAAAATAAAAAGGCCAAATAAATTACGAAGTTGAAGAGCATCGAGTACCAAACATTCCTAAAAGTTTTGGCAAATACAGCTAAGGTTATCTATTGCTGAAGTAGAAAAGCCTTAGTTTTTCAAAAATTCAAAGTTTAGTAAACAGTTAATTTATATTATCATATCAATAATTCATGTCAACAGAGAAGTGCTGACTACGGGGCTGGTGATACCCTCGGGGAATAAAAACTCAACCAGCAGTGGCATCGACCCAGTTGTTGTAAATAAACTCATACTAAATGAGAAGCGCTGTACCGTTTTTGTGTGTCGCTACTTCGTTTTTCAGATAAAAGCCGTCAAAAATGACATCTGCCTACAAGTTTTTTTCAAACTGTGCGTTGTTGCATTGTTGTTTCCTCCCTAATGATTACTTATTTCGAGTAAGTTAAGCAATAATTCTAAAACTAAAACAATTTTCAAATGTTCATTCCGTCGATACAATAGTTTTTGTATTTTATCTCAGATGCTTTCTGCGTCTTCTTCATGTAATTTCCGCCCGATGTTGAAGGTCTCACAGCTGGGTTTTTTTTTTGCAAAAAAAATATCATATGCACAACAAGTGAGTCAAAAATTGAAATAAGTACACAAAGCCTCCATTATATCAGTTGGACATGTATAATTACACGAATGGACATACATTTAGAAAAAATCTCACAGAATGTCTCTTTCTCAATCAGCATACTATTATCTTTTTATACCTTTACAATTTCACAAACTACCCTGCAGTTTTTAGTTCTAACTTTAATTGTGACAACCTACACAAAACTTATCGACGGAAATCTTTACCTTAAGAGTTTAGGATAACCAATACAATACAAAAGTAAAAGAAATCTTGCTAGCAAAGGAGGAGTTGTATTTCACAAGATGGATGATTACTGTTCTACGTCTTAGTTTATAGAAAATCGAAGATCGATATATCAGTAAAATTGCGAGAAAGCAAAACATAAATAGAAGGTATCAATGAAACTTTGTTTAAAAGACTGAAAATGTGATTTGGTCTCACATACCTTAATGCTTACATTATGCTACAGGAATAACAGTATATGCAATGCAGCATGTGTATCATAAGATTGACCTAATAATTTTAGCCTATAACAATAATATTTTACAATAACATTCCGACACATTATAACTAATTTTGATCTAATTTAACGTGTTAAATTATGACACACATTAACAAAGAACCTGATCTTGTGAATCTTTGTATAAATGTTTTCAAATGCTTGTTACTTTAGTCAGCTAATTTACAATCTGTCAAAATTTCACAATCTATGAGTTCCGAATTTGTTTCATATGACGTGGCTCTGTACTTATACATCCCGTCATTGTCTGATTGTTCTGTTATAATTTCTTTATTCTTGTCTTTCATTTTTGCTAAATTATACTTTGTCCATATACCTTTTTGTGTTTCTTTCTTACATATGACTTGACTGTATTTATATATTCCGTCATTATGTTGTTTTGCCATGGTTGATGCTTGTTAATATATTTGTTTGTTTTAAGACTGATTAAGATGATAACACAATGTTGACTGCTGTACCCCTATTATTGACATTTTTACCTGTTGTGTCTGTTTGTTTTGTTCACACATCGTTGTCAATATAAGGAAATTTTATTCGACTGTCATATAAGTGAGAGGTTTAGCTAGCTATAAAACCAGGTTAAATCCACCATTTTCTACATAAGAAAATGCCTGTACCAAGTCAGGAATATGACAGTTGTTATCCATTCGTTTGATGTCTTTGAGCTTTTGATTTTTCCATTTGATTAGGGACTTTCCTTTTTGAATTGTCCTCGGAGTTCAGTATTTTTGTGATTTTACTTTTTACACGCCACTGTGTACCTTTTTGTTTGTTAGTCTAAGATTAGTTGAATTTGCTCTGACTTGGCTACAGCCTCTTGGAGAATTTTGTGTTTTTATGTAAGTGTATTGAGCTTCGTGCCAATCTGATGAGTCAAATAGGCATTTTTGGGTGATTCCTACAATTTTATTGCTGTTTTATTTAGCCAAATCTAGTTAACCGATGTTCAAATGGCACAATTCATGTCATTTGATTAGGAAAATCACAGTAACAAACAAAAACTCTAGAAATCACATGACGTAAATACCAGGTGCGTCATCTGCCATGCATCACCCTCCATGCAAAAAAAAAAAAAAATAATCAGTGAAAATATCACAATCTATGAATTCCGGAATACTTTTCATGTATCGTGGGATCTAAGATAATAAAAAATTGTCGCTAGTGAGTTGAAACAGACATATCGTATCAAACAATGTATACTTGCTGTGACCACAAAAAAACATTTCAGTCATTTAGGGAGCGCATCCCTAATAATGATGTGTGAATATTCACGAGTGTACATGTATCGTATCAACTGAGATATGTTAACGTAATAAAATGGAGCAAAAGGCTGCTGAGAATTGCTCAGTTGATTTCATCATATTTTTCTTAGATTCTTTCTGAAAGTTATCGAAAACAAGATTAACATATAAAGCTGAACTGTTAGTTTCGACAGTGTCTGCAATCTCAAGTTAACAGGGATATGAGATGCATATGAATGCCATTGAAAAAACGGTATTGCGTGACAGGACATCATCAATATTTCTGAAAAATGTGAAAGTAAATCAAAGAATTTTGCAAGATGTAATGTCAGGACAGGATTATGTGAATAATTATTTGTTTTACTGAATGACACGTGTTTGTCGTTTATTGTGTAATCAACAATCGCATTTTAAAAGTTTCAGATTTTGACATGTTGTGGCCTTGCACAGCTGACTTGACGGTATGGGCTATGCTCATTATCAAAGATCATACGGTGACCCGTAGTTCCTAAAATCCATGTCATGTTATTCTGGTATATAGTTAGTATCCTCATTGCCAATTCTAACACAACATTTTATTACAGAACTATTTCTTGATTACATCGCTATATGATATCAGGATGAACGAATGATTGCGTTGGAAATAGTCCCAATTTATAGATATGGTGATATTCCGGAAAAAACAAGAGACAAGACGATATATATAATGGAACGTACATTGTACTTCCATCAATCAATGAACTAGTTACATCACCAAAAGAGGTAAAATAATTATGATAAAAAAAATCTCACACAGAAACATAAGTCGTGAAAGTGCAAGTATGTATAAATTTCAATAAAATTTGAATAAGAAGGTTAAGAAGAACATATCTAAATAAACCCTAAGGAAATGGTAGATGTTTATGATTTTTTAATTGAACATCTGCAATGTACTAGAGTTATATTTACATTTACATGTACTTTATTTACAATCCTATTAATATCGCTCTTCAGTGAACATAATTCGTCGAATACATTTTACTTGATATAATTCCACACTCAATTAAAACGTGATTATGTTTCACGAGGGAGGTTAAGGGTGATTATAACGTTTATGCTATTTGTTCGCAAGATTGATTTTGTTTGTATGCCCAACAGTCGAATTGCATTGTACATGCGGTAACACCGATTTTTCCAGCTGCCATTTAAAATGAAAACAGGTTTATTTCATGTTCTTCTGTGCACTCACCCTTCTATCATCCCCTGATATTAATTTACATGACATTTGCACTGCAAATATTTAAAGACAAGAGATTTCAAATAACCGTGCGTAGTACATTTTAAACTAGAGAAAAAAAACTGGAAGGATGTTTCAGAAAGTGCTACTACTCTGTATCGTCCTAGCTTGGATAACAAATGATGTACACGGTTGTTCATGTATTGGTTTCCAGCACCCTCAATCGCAATTTTGTTCAGCTAACTATGGTAAGTTTATGAATTAGTATTTGCATGAAAGCATTAACTGACTTTTTTTTCTCAAATGAAATTGGTCTTTATATTATGTTTTTACAACAATGTGTTAGTTGTGTTAGATAAATAAAAGTGAAATGTCTGGTCAACAATGTTTTTCTTGAAATAAATCTTAACCTTACAGACAACTCTGTTTTAATTTTTAATAATGGTCTTCAATATTATTTACTTTAATGATCTACATTTTGACACCTGCAAGTATTCAACTATCAAGTACCAAACAAAGAAAACACTTTGCCTGATTTTGTAATTATTTACGCCAGATAAATAATCGTTTCATGAACAAAAGACTAAACAGTGACGCTCGAATAAAAAATCCATATAAAACACAAAGTTCAAGAGCATTGTAGATCCAAACATTTTTAAATGTTTTTGACTTTGATGTACAAGGTGTATAACTTGCATTAGCAAATATAACATGCATATAATGAAGATAACAGGTTATTGCGATATGAATATCAACACTCGTTTTTCTTGTATATTTTTTAATTAATTTTGGGGGTGGTTGAGGTTGGAGTAGGCTAAAAACTGCTGGTTTGAACAGTTTCTGCAAAATATATCAACAAAATATCAAAAAAATATTCCAGAAAACTGAATATTGTAAGCTTTGATGCATAGTTATCAAAGGTACCAGGCTAATAATTTGATACACCAGACACGCGTTTCGTCTACATAAGACTCATCGGTGACGCGCAGATCAAAATAGGAATTTATTTATCATACAATACCAGTATTACCGTTTGTTTTTTTAAAACATAACCAAAACACATAAGAAATATATGTATTGTTTAATTTGACAGATAGATAAGGGACAATGTTTGCTACGTTGTTTTCATACTTGATCCCAAGGTCCATAAAAACAAAATGTAATTAAAGACAGATGTTTAAACTAGGATATTTTGATTTTGAATGACATGTATTTTGACAAAAAAATAGTTTCTGAGAGAGAGTCTTCAATAATTATAACACCAAAACCTCTGCAGGTCTCATGTTGTGTTCTCATCTAGTGCAGGAAGTCACGGACCCATCCGCTACTGTGTCAAGTCAAAGATAATAAAATATAATATTTACCACTTTTCTGCTAAGAACACCACTACGCATGAAATTATTAAACGTGTTGTTTTCAATTTTTTACATCACTGGGTCGATACCTCTGCTGGTGGACTATCAGTTCCCGAAGGTATCATCAGCTCAGTAGCCAGTACTTCGGTATTGACATGATCTATAATAAACGTTTCTAAAATTGTCCGTTTATAAATTTTTAAATTATAAAGAAACTAAGGTTTCAACTCCCTCAGGAAAAGTTGACCTTAGATGAATTTGGCTATTTTTTTTTTAGGTATTTTTGTCATATAGCTCTTCAACTGTTTCGGTACTTATACATCCCTCGGATTTCAAATGTTTCGCATTGAGCGTTCCTGATGAAGGTAAATCCAGAAAAGCGCTTCGGACGCATGAAATTATTAAACGTGTTGTTTTCAATTTTTTAAGGAGTAATGGTAAATATTGGTCTGCCTAATCAAAAAATAATCTCAGGTAAGGATACGAAGTCGGTCATCATTGCTAAATAATGCACATATTTATTTGAGCCACTAAAAAACATATTACTGTAGGTAAATGAAGGGTACTCAGATCATATCAAAGAACCTCACTTGACCCGACCCCACAGCACCGAACTAATGATCAAATCTAAGTTTAACTATAAACAGCAAACATTAAAAAATATTAAATTTTATCTTCAGATAAAAGTGTCGCTTCCAAATCAAATACAGTATATGACTATTGTTCCACATGTCATAATGTTAGATTGAATATTTGTTTTACATATTATTGATATTGTATAAGGATAGCCGTACTGGAAATTACTGTAATCTCCAAATGAGTTATTCCCTTTAGATGAACAAATGTGTTGGTTTTATAAACAGTGAAAATTTTATATCAAGCGATATCAAATTATCACGAGTTGTTCAACATGTGTTTAACCTATTTCTGTTATGGTTTAGACTATCATTGTGTTATATAAAAAAACACTGTTTGTACTCTTCAGAATGTAATAAATTTGACAAAAAGAAGATGGTCAGAAGAAAAGTTTGAGTTTTTTGTAAGTTATTGAAAAAATAACATATGTCTGTTGTCATGGACAAAATTTACTTCGTCTTACCTTTGAAATTAATCAATGACCCAAGAAACAGTCGATGTAATAGTCTAATGATGCTGGGTAAGCCAATCAAATTAACGCATTTTCGGATCACATTCCGTGTAGTGTGATACGAAAAATATTGTTTTATGCAAGAAATAAATAACAGGCCATAACCATAAGAGAACATAGTATTATCATGGTTATTAGTAGTATTGGTATTGATATTATCAAAGGTGAGTTAGTGAACTGTCTATAATGAAATCAGGCACTCGTGGATATTCATACAGTATGATTTTTGCTGAATATGAACCCTGTCACATTATCTTCATGAACAGCGTCTTTTTGGAGAAATATGCGACTTCCTACTTCTTATTGTCGTATTATATAACACCTTGTAGTTTAATATGTCCGGGACTGTGAGATTGTTCGGGTTACTTCTATTTGGACTGTTATAAGAGATACGAAACGGAATCCGCTTGTATTACTCTTCACTCAAACAACCGTTACAGCCCAATCTTGAAGGGCAAAATATTGCCCTGATGATTTTGTTTGACGGTACTTTGTTACATAGCAACGCACAATATCCGAAAATGTAAACAAAAAGAACTACTTTGTTTCTTGTTGCATAAAGCATAAAATGAATGCGTGAAATGTTTTCCTTTTCTAAATTTGTATAGACCAATGCATTTCTAAAGGAAAATATATATTTAAAAAAGTGTAAATTTGTTATCACATAAAATTCCGCTAAACTTCATGAGTGATTTTGGCACATCAGCGTCATTGTAAAATTGGCGTCATAAAAAAATAAAAACGTTCCGTTGGACAGTCGGAAAGCTGACCCTGGTTTGACCCCATTTCTTAAAGCAACAATGGAAGTCATGTGACTACCATATTTGGGCATTTTTGGGGTCATTTTTTCTTCAACTGAAACGAGTCTGTTTCCTCCAAAAAGACATTTTAAATGAAACCAAAGCATGCTGTACATTACAAATGCCAACTGTGTATACTTTTAGAAGTTCTAACATACAAATTGTTTTGATTAAGCGTACTGAATTAGAATACGAAGCCTTCAAACCCCAGGTCGTCACTCGTCGCGTCAATTTTTGTCAACACATCAGTTGAAATTGCTTTCTTTACTTCTGGGGAACCTATGCTGAATTTAAAATATGTGATGAGGCTTTTTATGAACTAGCCCGTGTCAACTTTGTGCCACTTAATACGCTGTAATACGCAAATGTGCCACTTTGAGGCGTCGATATTTCTGACGAAGCGGTTCTGATAGTAATTTACGAGTTACGTCCCTTTGTTGACACTTTTCATGAACAAACTTATTTGTACTTCCTAGGTATCATATTAAGCACCATATGCTGTTATTTACAATTGCACATTATTATAATAATCAAGTATCTTTTTACTAAATATATATTGATACTACAGACATATATAAAACAAATAGGTAAACACATTTTATCATTTTTAAAACAGTTTCAGAACTGAAATAGGACTTTAATATTACAGTAAATGTTACTCTGTGCCATAATATATTACTCCAAGAGTTACTTTAATATTTTGGTAAATATTTTTACTGCTGTAACTAAAGGATATCAACACAGAAATAAATTTCTACTACATAAAGACCAGGGCTAGAAAAAATATGCATAAATACTGGATCTAGACAGGGTTAAAATGTTGAATTCCCTTTCAATGTTGATACCTGATCCTACCTTTTTCATATACATTTAAAAGAAATAATAATCAAAGTATTCTCAATGTAAATTCTTCATAATTTGAAATAAAAGGAAATTGGTTTGCAAACGATCTGTGTATAATTAAACTAAATATAACAATATATTTTGTCTCATGCAGGTTCTACTGAATGGACTCAAATTATAAAAAAAGTCTAAACCAATGGATAATTATTTAAAAGGTTTATAATCATGAGCTTTCGAATAAATAACAACGAGAAAGATTCAATCTCATATTTTTCTTCTTCTATTTAAAAAAAAATAATAACTATTTATGCATATTAAAAGTATTTCAGAGCAGTTTCTGAGTGCTATGTTTTAGATCACAAGTAAGTCTCACTTCATGTAATTATGAAAATGCTTTGAATAAGAGTGATTAAAATGCAAGTCTGAAAGAGATTGTTTTAAGTTCATAGGACAAGACTTTTATGTTTCCATTGTACATGTAATATTTGCATTTACTAGTGCAGGATTCCTTCATGTCACAAAAATAATATTAACCAAGAATGATTAGTCATCTTAGCAGGATCTGCTTTTTTTTTTTTTATAGATTATATATAATCTTTTGTTTATCTATGAAAAAAAAGAAAAAATAACAGACAATTTCGCATAATTTTAACGTATTTGTAAAAGGCCAATTTGGGTATCATTTTCTCTAATAATAAGACAAATGCTTAAAAGATAGAAAGACATATATATCTGACTCCAATGGCAAGTAAGAAACAGAAAATAGAAAATTTTCCAAATTGCCGCCAATTTATTTTTTCCGCAAAATTAACGCAATTTCAGAATGGCGGGCTTTAATATCAGTCCCATTGTTGTCTTAAGAAAGTAGCAACAACGGTCGTTTCTAAGGGCTTGCTTTCCGACTGGGAAACAGATTAAAATAAGCAATCTTGCTTGTTTCTAGATCCCATTGTTTATACTGCATTATATTATATAGCATGATTTGACTTTTCGAATAAAATATTGTTTAAACCAAACGTTCGACAGATGGCTTTTACGATATGTCTACTTTGAATTTGACAGTATAATTGAACTAGTGAAAAACAATCTATAAAAGTGCTGGTTAAAAAAAAAAAATACTTGTTTCAATCTTTATAAGTTGATTAGTAATAACATTTCCTGGATTGCATATTTACAAAGAGAAGTGCGGTATAATACACGTTATTTGATTGAATGACTAATCGGATTCTACGATAGATCGGTTCTCACCGGCTGCCTTTGAACAAACTTTAGTGTAGAAGTCATCCGAGAACCAGCTTAAAGAGATAATAGATAATGAACCATGAATGGCACACTTTACAACTGTTAAGATAATAAAACAGAATAAAGAAGACATAAGCAAAATGTTAATTTAGGGTGCTCAATCTGGTTTAAATTCTATATTTGTTATAAAAGAAATATATTTGCCTTTTTGTGGGGTATAATATTAAGTTCATGTTCAGTGAACGGTTCAAATTTCATCGAATATACATGAAATCCTACAAAACGTTTCGGATTTTTTTACTTATGACTTTGATAGATCGTGTTGTTAAAATAACCCTATTTCAAATAGTGAACATAAAAAACCCGTAGATAATGATATTTGACAAACATATACACACTTCCATGTCATAGGTTCAAAATGCAAGGAACGAACATAGGTTTCTCCTGTGTCTATCTTTTTATTTATGGTTTATTAAGGGGAAGATGATTAGATACTCTGATGGAGGAGGCTTTTTCCGGATTGATAATTTATTTTCATATATTGCTACGCCTGCCTTTTTTTTTTTTTTTCAATTTTTGTACACATTTGTTTTCTGTATTTTGTGCTGCAGACTAATCATTTTAATCCCGCCTTGCACAGCTATTTATTTTCAGTTCTTATCGGTCAAAGTCATCGATTTTCAAAATCCTCCTTTAAAATGCCATGGTCGTCCCTAAGTATTTCACGTACTGAAATGATAACACCATTTGCTCAACAATATTGCATATTTTCCAGTATTCTATGGCAAAGTTACCAAGGAGACGTTTATACCAGGTCCACCAGATGATACTGCAAACAACTTTGCAATCTGGAAATATACATTTCGCATTATTTTCAAAATGAAGGTAAGAATTAGTAGTTAAATAAAAATAAAATGTGAGGAATTTCGATATAGAATAATGAATAATTTTACGAATCAAATAGTTTGTATAGAACCGCTTCTCACATATATTTGCCGGATATTTGAATTCTAAACAATTTGATAGAAATGAAGTAGCAATACTTATTTTTTATTAATTAAATGAACTCCATTACATAATAATTGTCATTTCTATGGTGTATTTTATCGTTGAAACGGAAACACAAACGTAAAAGAAAAGTGACAGGTGGAACACATTAATAACGAATTTTTACAGAGGTTTTCTTAATTTAAGTTGCATTTGAAGAAAGAGTATACATTTTTTATCTTTCACATATATTTAATGATAACCTTTACATTTTTTACCAAAGTTTTATCACAGTTTCTGCTTCACTAGTACAATAGTTAAACACATAGAAAAATGTTTATCAATACAACTTTCTATATATTTTTATTGATTAGAAAAGCAACATTAGTGCTATAAATTTACAATACAGGGAGTGACAGAAGGTGTTGGTCAAGAAGTAGTCATTGAAACTGCAGGAAACAGTGGGCTCTGTGGAGTACGTTTTACGGTCGGACAGTCATATATTCTAATGGGTAAATACATTTATAATGTAGAATGCATTACTCATTGGTTCACTCCTGTGTGATCTGCCATAAAAAGTTAACTTGTACGATATATATACCACAATATATATTGTACGTCTATGTAAGAGTAAGGAGAGACAAATGATCAATAAAGATGTAAAAGCCAAGAAAGGAAAACAAGGCAATGGCCCATTAGCAAATAGACAAACAATTGTCAAGTAATCACAACTGGATAAACTTAAGATTTATCGACATGAATCCGAACCCAAAACAAATTTCATCGGCATGGGTATAGGGATATTACTCCATTTTGATTATTTCGCTAAAAATAACAAAATAAATTAAAAACCAAATGTTTAGAGAACAATTGTAGGTTTTCCCACCCAAAAAGATCTATTTTGATACAAAAATATTAAAATTCAGTTTAAAATGTCATTTCAAGTTTCACATGATAGCGTATTGTACACTGGTTTAAAAAATATATGGTTTCTAGACATTTTTTTTTTTTTAAATAAGGAAGATATTTGTTACTTCCAGTTTGAAAAATGTAACTTCTGTTATTATTTGATAGTTTACTTGACACTGATTCCAAAAATATATGGTTCTATATACTTGTACATTACACAAGTACAAAAAATTGCTATTTCCGGTTTACACAAGGTCACTGCCGGTTGGCTTTTCCAAGGTCATATGACTTGCCATCTAATGCAAAAAGTCCCATGGCTTTATCATGTATACATATGAAGTAAAGAAACTCATCATAGATACCAGGAACGATTTTTGTATTTGCGCCAGACGCGCGTTTCGTCTACAAAAGACATCAGTGACGCTCGAATCAAAAAAGTTAAAAAGGCCAAATAAAGTACGAAGTTGGAGAGCATTGAGGACCAAAAATTCCCAAACGTTTTGCCAAATACAGCTATGGTAATCTTTTCCTGAGGTAGAAAAGCCTTAGTATTTCAAAAATTCAAAGTTTTGTTAACAGTTAATTCTAATGCAAAGCAAAGAAAAGGTCAAAGCAAAGGTCAAAATTTAGAACGTCAAATTTACCTATGACCTTGAGCTCAATTTGAAGGTCATAAATCAAGGACCTCAAATCAAAAGACACTAGGTCTTTATTATATATGGTGAATGAGTTTTATCACCATATGCGTAATTTTAAATATAAGAGGGAAGAAAACTCCAATTTAATGTTAGCGTACCATTTCAACTAAAATGTATGTGTTACGACATGTCGCAACTAACAATTTAGTAAATATATGTTGTTCATATCTTATACGGTTTTGGAAAGAAGTGAAATTAAGCCAAAATCTTAATTTAGAATATGAGCTTGACCTATTTTTTTTTTTTTTGTTTTATTTTTTGGACCAAGGACCTCAAATCAAAAGACCTTAGGTCTCTATCAATTATGGTTTACCAGTTAGAAATATTACATATCACTTATATCAAATGCATAAGGAGGAGTAACTCTCATATGGATTCTCTGGATAGCTTCGGTCAAAATAAAACGAAACATCCTGAGGATATAATGAGCATTTTGGAAAAATAAATTTGTCGTTTTCTTTTACGGTTGCGAAGGAGATCTCATAACAAGGAAAACAGTGTTCGGGGAGATTACTCTTACAAAGAAAAGTGTTTGGTTACACAGGATCAGTTTCAAAAGCGTATAGACTGTATGATATTATATACAAAAAAACTAAGCGAGATCTTTTGAAACAAAAATACAGCGCAAAAAAAAAATTGGGCGGAAGAAAAAAAAATTATAATCAGAACAAAAACCAATAGGTCTTTTCAAGGAAAAGTGGAAAGACCTAATTATTTTATGAAAAAAAAAATTGAAATGACATTGTCAATTCTGAACCAATCTTTTATACCTTTTGATAATAAATTAACATTTGTAGCTAACTTTTTAATGTAGGTTACTAAATATCGTAAATAATCTGAAATATGATTTAAAAATCATGGACATTGTACTTGTCTATTGCTGACGACTCTATCTTGACCAATACATGTTATTTGTGCCGTTCATTTCCTATCAGATTATTGGAGACCCGAAATCTTTAAATATATATGCATAGTGTGAAACAGGAAGATCATAGAAGATCCCGAAGAAGTTCTAACTTTGCCTATTATAGTCGTGTGATGAACACCACTTGAAATTAATTTACGTTTTTTGATTGAGTTAAGCCTTCCAATTGATATTTTATAGTGTGTCTTTCTATGTTGTGATGTAATACCATTGTTTCAGAAAAGGGAGAAGGTTTATTACCATTAAAACGTTTAGTCCCGCTGCAAATTTTTGCACCTGTCCTAAGTCAGGAATCTGATGTACAGTAGTTGCCGTCTGTTTATGTAGTGTTTCTCGTTACTCGTTTTTATATAGATTAGACCGTTGGTTTTCCCGTTTGAATGGTTTTACACTAATGCTCCGTGTTGAAGGCCGTACCTTGACCTATAATGGTTTACTTTTATAAATTGTTACTTGGATGGAGAGTTGTCTCATTGGCACTCATACCACATCTTCCTATATCTATGAATAAGTGGTGTGTCAAATGACAGCATTTAAAACTATACTTTAAATTTGAAAGGAATATCCACGTTACGGAAGGACCAGAGTACTCAATGGGGTATTTTGTTTTCATATTTCAATGATATTATTTTTAAAAAGAATTTATTGGGGGTTCGTGTTGCTTAGTCTTAACTTTTGTTTTGTATTGTATAATGTTGTTTGTCTAGTGCATGTATTGGTCGCTTTTCGTTGATTGCCATGACATTATCAATTTGTCATAGAGTTTGAACGTACCTTACAGTATTCCACCTCGCGTTTAAACAAATACAGTACTTTACTGATAGAACGTAATTTAATTTGCCTTAGGTAATAAAGGCAAAAATAAATGTTACAATTTGGAGAAAACATCAAATGATTTCAAGAGCAAATATAACATTTGAAAATTAGTCATATAAATTCCCAATATAAAATTGTCAGTTTACTTTCCAAATGTGAATCCTATTTTTCTAAATGGATAGTATAATGTACTATATTAGAATCTACGATTAAAGATGTTTTTTACAAGTTAAATCAAGATTAAAATTACAAAGACGGAACTTTTTTTCAGGCTACAAGTTGTTTAAAATGATTAAATTATATATATCATGTATATGTTGAAAAAAAAATCGAATTTTGTGTCACAAAACGAAAACTAATCAATAAAATGTCAACATATAATATGAGATCTTTCTAATATATTGTGCTTTCAAAAATATTTAAGATTAGGGTCAAGGACTCGTTTTAATGCTACACAATGAAATAGCTAAATACCTTTCACATTCCTGTATACATTCATATTAGGGTATCTGAATAATTTTACTTTATATATAGCAAATTAAAAAAAAATATCATACAAAAAAAAATGCTCTCAAGCATTGTTTTGTTTGTTTTAAAACAGCCGTAATAATAACATAAAGCACTTAATTGAACAATATCAGAAATATGACAAAGTATTACATTCAACTCTCAACATTTGTATATTTTATTTAAAAATTTAGACCGATTGTGTTTTGTTAAATACACTCCTATATATATGAGATCTCAAAAACATGTTTAACCCCGCCGCATTTTTGCGCCTGTCCCAAGTCAGGAGCCTCTGGCCTTTGTTAGTCTTGTATGATTTTTAATTTTAGTTTCTTGTGTATATTTCGGAGTTTAGTATGACGTCCATTATCACTGAACTAGTATACATTTTTGTTTAGGGGCCATCTTAAGCACGCCTCCGGGTGCGGGAGGTTCTCGCTGCATTGAAGACCCATTGGTGGCCTTCAGCTGTTGTCTGCTCTTTGGTCGGGTTGTTGTCTCCTTGACACATTCCCCATTTCAATTCTCAATATATATATATATATATATATATATATATATATATATATATATATATATAAGCGAGTCTAAATTGAAAACAACGTTCAAACCTATGATTGCGTTGGATAAAAACCGCAATTTTTATACGTGTGCATGTAAAACAAATTTCTTGGTAGAGGGGTCTAAATACAGCACAAACAACATTTTCCAAAAGACCAAAAAAGTGAAAAGACGATTGCCAAATAAATTGAACACCAGATGTAACATGGATCTTATATTTAATTTAATACCACACAGAAAACAATAAACTTGCGGAGAAGATGGTATACCGCAAACATGAGGTGCAAAAATTTGTACACCATATCCGGATTTCGACAATTAATTTCCCTTCAGTGATGTTAGGGATCGAAACGGTATTTGGAAGGCTATATAATTTACCTCAATTTAGGATAGACTCTTGAATTTTAAAGAGTCGAAATAGGATGAACGGGTCATTTAAATCCGAAGGAAAATATAATACAAGCCCAAACGAAAAAATATAAACGATTCTAAATTGAAAACAACGTTCAAACCTATGATTGTGTTGGATAAAAACCGCAATTTTTATACGTGTGCATGTAAAAGAAATTTCTTGGTAGAGGGGTCTTTATACAGCACAAACAACATTTTCCAAAAGACCAAAAAAAATGAAAAGTATATTTTAACAAAACGCATTTGACTAACAGGTCGAACAACTGATGTTCTTATATATATCCGTTTATTTGGCAATTGCCAATGGCAGTCAGCAGCGTTTAAGAACATTTGTTGTTCGACCTGTTAGTCAAATGCGTTTTGTTAAAATATACTTTTTCACTTTTTTTGGTCTTTTTGAAAATGTTGTTTGTGCTGTATTTAGACCCCCTAACACACTGTAACAAGAAATTGATTTGCATGCACACGTATAAAAATTGCGGTTTTTATCCAACGCAATCATAGGTTTGAACGTTGTTTTCAATTTAGACTTATATATATATATGTTTTTAACCCTTTACTTGTATTAAACGTGTAATACTTTTTGTGATTTTTTCGTTTTCAATTTCTCAAATTCGATATTCGCTGGTTATATTATTGTATAAATAATAAAAACGAAATTCTCATGCTTCGGAATCATTAAATCAGACGCGTGTGAATAGTTATGCAACTACAGGGTAAGCTGTTCTTTTTGCAAATGAAGTCCACTGGTTATTATATGATATTTTTCTTTAGGGAGAAGCTCCGGTGGAAAGAAATCTATTGGATCCTGTGATTTTATCAGACAACTGAGCAGTCTGTCACCTTACCAAACGTTTTATCTGTTTACAAGAGGTTTTAATTCTTACAATTTAAACTGCAGAAGAAGATGCAATGTAAGTAACTTAAACGTAAGGTATGGACTCGCTAGTTCTTTGTATATATTTGTTATTTACATATTTGCATGAGGTACATGTTACAATTGTTTTATTCCTGATTTCTATTTTTTTTAAGTTGTCATTGTTCCCTGATTTGGATTATAGTATACAGATTAGGATCTTAAAAGTATTTTAACCCTCTACCTATTCATGTGCCTTGGAGAAGTTAGTAGCTAAGTCATTGACTCTGTTATGATATATCTAAATTATTTGTTATCTGGTAAATTGTGTTGCAATGAAGGGATGTTCAAACAGTATCTGATTAACGTATTCACAGCATTGTTTATACTCGGGGTAAACGTATTTGAATAGACATCTTTCTCATGTATGACATTGTGGACAAACCACTGGTTAGCTGTGTTTGTTACAAGAACGCGTGTTCAAAATCCAAAATACGGTGACATTTGGTCTCTTGTGAAAACTTGTCTCATTGGCGGTCATACCACACCTACTTTTTATATAGAGTGAAGGAAGACAGAAACATTTGTTAACATCTGCATTCCTTGATATGGTCAGATAATTTATATTTTAAAGTATTCGTATTGGTTAAATGGCACTTAATCTGAATCGATTTGATTAAAGCTGATTAACAATGTATTTTGTAATGTACTTCACAAATAATACACGATGGTCTTGAAGTATAGATTCTGCGTACTGACGTTGTTTATCATCTTAATAACGTGTTATAGTATTCTTTTATTTGTTTTTATTATTATTACTTTTACTGTTAAGTCTGTTTTTTGAGATATCCATTTGACGTGACTCTGTACTTATGTATCCCGTCATACTTTGAACGCAAAATTTTTTTTATTTATTAATATTACTTTTACTGTCAAGTCTGTTTTTTGTGATATACATTTGACGTTACTCTGTACTTACGTATCCCGTCATACTTTGAACCACAATATTATTTTATTTATTAATATTACTTTTACTGTTAAGTCTGTTTTTTGTGATATCCATTTTACGTGACTCTGTACTTATGTATCCCGTAATACTTTGAACGACAAAATTATTTTATGTCTACCTGTGCGAATTTCAAACGCGCGATTTTACGCCAGTACTTAAAACCTTCCATCCTTTATGGGTGGGTTTTACATAGATAAATAAAATCGAATAATAAAAAAGCAAAATGAGGATGTTAAATTCGATGTATGCCTTTTTGTGCTTCTTCTTTACATTTGTTTGTTTTTATAGTGATTAAAATGATAACACAATGTTAACTGCTGTACCCCTATTTTTGACATGTTTACCTATTGTGTCTGTTTGTTTTGTTCACGCATCGTTGTCAATATAATGGAATTTGATGCGACTGTCATACAAGTGAGAGGTTTAGCTAGGTATAAAACCAGGTTCAATCCACCATTTTCTACATAAGAAAATGCCTGTACAAAGTCAGGAATATGACAGTTGTTATCCATTCGTTTGATGTGTTTGAGCTTTTGATTTTTCCATTTGATTAGGGACTCTCCTTTTTGAATTTTCCTCGGAGTTCAGTATTTTTTGTGATTTTACTTTCAACATCTACAATGAACAATGCGTACATTGGTTTTAAACCCGATATTGTGGATGCTTAATTCTATCTCTAGAATCATAGTGTTTGTCTAACAGAAAAAGCATTAACCAATTGTACTTGAAATATCTCACTAAAAAACTTGGAATACCCTTATTTACCCCTACATCGATGACAAAAGGGGAGATTTCTTGTTTTGGGCCATGCAAAATCTTCAAAAGTCTTAGCACGAATAACGTGTACAGTGCATGTAGTTAGTGAACTTCTTTTTTTCAAATAATGTGAATTGCATATCTACAAATTATTGCATGTAATTGGTCCGTTATAATGTTGTTACTCTAGACTAAAAATCGAAAGTCCGACTTTCCAAAAATCAATATAAAATGCCAATGACAGAGGTATTTAAATTAGCAAACAATCGGGGAAAACTCGTCGGAAACACACATGGTTCTGCTAAAACCAGTGTATTGTCGAAGGATAATTGTCCGCCTCGGTGTTCCTGTGTTACAGTGTTCGCCTCGAGTGCAGAAGGCCGTGGGTTCGAACATCGGCCGGGTCAAGTAAAGGCTATTTGCTGCTTCTCTGATATGCACGCGGCATTAAAAAGTAAGAGCAAAGACTGGTAGACTCGGAGTCAGAATAATGTTAATAGTGTCCAGGTAATGTGATGTGTCTTCCTGCAGACTGTTACCTTGTGCACTAGCACCTTAGAAATTCGGCTTAGGGTGTCAGTCTAGTACAAATAATGGTTAATATTCATATTACATTAACATGTTCTCGTCCTGAATATGCATATTAATTTGCCGCTGGACGTTAAGCAGCCATCTACTCTAGTATCATTATCATCGAAGGGTAATTATCTATCCACAACACCTGCACACGTTTCTGAGATATAGAGAAATATTTATGTATTCAATTTTCATTTTCAGAAAATAGGTCCAGATTCAACAGGTTGTAAATATGAGCCTGGAAAAAATGATAAGCTTACCATTTGCCTTGCCAAAAATGCTCTCTGCAAACGAGAAAGAAGACGGTGTCGTTGGGTTAATAACGAACAATGTTAGCGTAGTAATGTCATCAACCAACCTGATGATTGTTAAATATATGAAACTATTAATCAGTTATCCGACTGTAATTGATTCTTTTAACATTAAAAATGTTCTTGTTCAAAACTTTAATTGTCAAAGTAAGATTGTAATTTACTGAGGTAAAAATTAAAAAACAAAAAAACGGAAATCCAAAAAAAAAATCAAAAGGGAAATTCCAGTATCAAATGGCAAAATACAAAAACTCAAACGAATCAGCTGTCATATTCCTGACTTGTTACCGGCATTTCCTTATGTAGAAAATGGTGGATTAAACCTGGTTCTATAGCTGGTAAAGTACTTTAAGTAGATCTACAAAAAGTGTCACAAAAGTAACATTTATTCATATTTTTGACACGTATAAAATGTGAAACAAGATCTAGCCATACAACGCACCTTATATCACCCCTGTTTGTCGTTGGGATTCGTGTTACTCGGATTTTAGTTTTTAATGTAAGAGTTATGAATACTGTTGTTTCTCCTTATCTCGTTTTGTTTTGTTGTTTTTTTTTTTTTTTTTTTAGCAATGACATAGATGCGAACCCCCTTTGGATGCAATCAGTAATCAGTAACAAGGCATTAAAATTTCCGTATTTTTTTTTCTTTTTTCAGTAATATTTACGTACAATTTGATAATAATCATACGAACAACTTGGCAAACAGTGATATGCTTGATTGAATATTGGTTACTTTACGTCCACAGGCAAATAGTTCATGCATGTTCAAGAAGACCACATTAACAATAAATACAAAAGGTAGGTCCTTTAAAAGAGGTCGTCCGGGATGAGGGTCGGGAAAATTTGCACTGCCACTGGGAAATGAAGGGATATAGGACAGAAATGTAGCATTAGAACAGGCCACCAACGGACCTATCAAAGAGTTGTTTTAACGGTTATTAACGTACAAAGTATGTAGCTCTCTGTCTTCAAGAGGTATATCAATTAACGTCCTCCTTTCGACCAGACATGATTACGTACCACCACAACCAAACGAACGCCCCATACTGCCTATTGGAAGAAAACCTGTACTGACCATATATCTATTCCTCAGTCACCCTTTTGGTTGGACTCGGTGACAAAATGATTTCCTTGATTTATCACATCAACGATTCAAAGTTGATGAGCAACTGAGGAACACTGACCATCGGGCTAAATGGAAATATGTTTCATAATATAAAAAAAATGCTTAATGGTCCGGATTTGTAGTTTTCTTTCTTATCTTCAGAAATTAAAATCGTTTCACCAGGCAATGTAAAATTGAAAACATAGACTTGTTTCGTTCATTAATTAGTTAGAATTGAACAAGAAATAGAGAGCTCGATTTATAATGGTAGCCCCGATTGATTGTTGCTTGCTCAACGTCCAGTGGCAAATATTTCATAAAAATTTTAGGACGAGAACAAATTAACAATAAATTCAACAGGTAGGTCTTACAATAGAGGCCGTTCGGTATGAAGGTCAGAAAAATTCGGACTGACACGTAAAAAATGAGAGTATATTGGCTAGGGGCAGAAATTTTGCCTTGCAACAGTCCACCTGCGGACCCCTTAAACAGTTGTCGAAAGGGTTCTTTACGTGCAAAGACCGTCGCACCCTCTCTACACAAGGCATCGGATTTGACGTCCTCATTACGTGGGTGCGTACTTGATACATCCCGCACAGCCAAATAGACACCTGACTTAGGCAAGGGTTCTACTACCGGTCGGAGGAAGACCAGTGATGACCATATTTCTATTCCACAGACACCCATGTGAGGTGTCTCGAGAAACTCAAAGGAAAATATCAGTCCGAACCGTTCAAGTGCTTAATAATACACGATTCTAATCGGAAATGAAGCGTCACAATTTAAAAAAAAATGATAGATCAACGGAGTACTGTTCTGGACAGGTAATGAACGTAAATCCGTAACAAATAGACTATTAATCGTAACACCGTAAAATCGATTTTGATCCACAATTCGTAAAATTACGGGAACATCGTTATGGTTGGCATCTTTGCAATGATTGTGTCGGTCTCTCCTCGATTTAATATATGTTTTGATTTTCTTTAAGCACCTTCAGCATCGATTTTTGAATACATGACATTTATAACAAAAGATGTAAGTTTACTTAAGTTAATCGGCTTCAATGGTAAAATTATACAGTAGTGCTAATCTCAGTACTAGATATTCCCTGATAAATCTTATCATAAAGCATTCGATTTAATTAATGTGCGGTGAAGTTTAACTTTTTGAACTTCTATTTTTTTCTCTTTTCACCAATGTTCTTACTCAGACATGTATATAATTTTGCAAATAAGACCGTACTTGTTTGATATCTTCTTTATATTCTTTGGTGTTTTATTGATTTTTTTCTATTTAGATTTAAATCTTACTGTACACTTATTACTTATGTTTCACTGTCAGTCATTGTTAGTGGTATTTTTCTAAAATTTAAAAAATGTGGGAACATGAATAATCAAACTAAACTAACTGTTCAATCTTATTTTTAACAAGACATATACTTTTACATGATTCAGATCCTCAGTGTAAATTAAATTATAGGTCATAACTCTGCAATTAACATAGAAATGTCACGGTCGTTTGCTTTCTTAATGTGTGATTAAATTGATTGATTGATTGATTGATGATTGCTTAACATCCAGTGACAACTATTTCATGCACGTTGAGCACGAGAACAAATTAATAATACATACAATACGTAGGTCCTGTAATAGAGGCCGTCCGTGATTTTGGTCGTGGAAATTTATAGTACCACTTGGAAATGAGGTTAAATTGGATAGGGAATGAATCTTTGCCTTACTTCTGGTCACCTACGGACCCCTCAGAGATTTGTTGTTATAGTTTAGCAAGTGCACAGAGCGTGACAATATCTCTACATGAGGTATCAGATTTAACGTCCCATTTCTGACCGGACGTGGCTGCGTACTTTTACATCCCGCACAGCCAAACCGAGAGCCCCATTTTGGCAAGGGTTTTAATGCTGCAAGGTAGAAGGCCTGAAGTGACCATATTTCTATTCCCCAGTCAACTTTGGGGTGAGTAGAATGAAGATATGCATCTACAAAAGTGCTTCTAAAGCACTTAAAGTATAAAGTTTTGATTTCATTTACAATCTGTATACTAGACTTGCTGCAGCAAATATAGAAATAAAACTTTTTTGTTTAACTTAAATTATGCAATATAAAATGGGATTGCTACAAATTATGGACACCTTTTATCAAGACGCTCAAATATAAATGTATCAGATATCCATAAATTAACCCTGATAAAAACATTTAATTTTTAACATCCTAAGAAAACAAAAGAAGTGTATTTTTGAGGTCCAGGCTCAACAATGAAGAAGAAGCACAAGGTAAAAGTTTTGTTTTTATTTTTACCGGTATATGTTTTAATAATGCAGTATGCACACGGTCATTACTAATACAGATAAATCAATTTTTTGTGATAAATAATAACGTTAGTAACTCCATAATACGTTTGTTTAATCATTATCCTGTCAATCATGTGTTGTTTTATTTATTTCAAATAGTATGAAATCAAACTGTAATGCTATTTATCTGACGTGTTTATTTAAAGTAATAATTAGTGCAAACACAATTGCATGTTAACATTTATTGCAACAGAAAACGATCGAACTCAAGAATTGCAGTTGCCAGATTGAATGTGTTTGTATCACTTAGAATGTTTTATGTCAATTGAAAGTATGAAAACTTAAAAATAGCGTCTAAAGAAATCAAACCTCTTTTTAACGTATTTTATGCATAAAATACAAATTCAAATGAAACACGCTTATAATTATAAATAACAGATATTTATATTATTTAGTGAATAAATGGTCAATTTATTTGTAATAAAAAGATCCCTGTAAATATGCCATACATGTACATGACACTTGTATTTAGGAGATAACTGTATTGTATTTTAAGCTTCGACGACATCAAATCACCAATTGATGTCATCGGAGCTTAAAATACAATATTGTTTTCTCCATTCTAATGAAACTGACAGAAAACCACGTCAAATCATACATTTAAAATCTGTCATACGTCGTCTGTGCTTGCGCGTACGTTTTCATAGCATCAAGGTGCTCCTATTTGAAGGAGGCTAATACTAAGAAGAAGAAGGGACATTCAAATTCGAAGGTTAAAAATAAACTCACAAACCCATGGTTAAGAAACGAAAAACGAACAACAGAAAGCAGGTAGTCAACATTTTTAATAATTGAAATGTTTATGTTTAAATATGTCTTCGATCAACGTAGTTAATTTGTTAATGAACATTTTGTGTTGTCGTTTTTTTCATTTTTGCAAAACTATTTAGTTTGTAGCGAATCGTCGATCGTCTTTATATAATTCGAAAATTTCATTCTTTGTTCATTCTTTTTTTTTTTTTCAATGCAAGTAAGGATCCTGTAATTCAGTGGTTGTCGTTTGTTGCTATATATCATATTTGTTTTTCGTTCAGTGTTTTGTACATAAATCAGGCCGTTAGTTTCTCGTTTGAATTGGTTTGCATTTGTCATTACGGGGCCTTTTATAGCTGACTATGCGGTATAGGGTTTGCTCATTGTTACAGCTTGTACGGCAACTATGGAACGCCACAGCTGTCTTATGTGGAACTCTGATATAACTTTATGTTGTTTTATTATTACTTGATGATATTTTGTCTTTACTTAAAATGGTTTTGACATTACGTAATGATGTTTTGATATAACTCAATATGGAATAGTCATTACTTAATGATATTTCGATATTACACGATATGGTTTCGTATTGACTTGATATAGTTTTGTCATTACTCAATATGGTTTTGTCATTACTCGATGTGGTTTCACCATTATTTAATGTGGTTGTGTCATTAGTCAATGTGGTTTTAACATTACTTGATGTGAATGTGACTTAACGTTCTGTAGTTGTTTCATTACATGATGTGGTTTTGTTATTTCGTAATGATGATTTGCCTATTCTTTATATGGTTTTAACATTACGCAATGATGTTTCAAAATTTGACGATTTTACACTACATGATGTGTTTGTTTCATTATTTGATGTGGTCCTGTCATTCTTTGATGTGGTTATCCCATTACTTGATGAGGTAAAACCACGTGACCAATTCGGAAAAAATATGTTCTATTTTAAACAGATTTCAATATATCGTTTGTTTAATGTGCTTTGGATTGGTATCGCTATCCATTGAGTTAAAGTTCAAATTAAAGTTCGAGTGGTTGTTCAGAGTTATTTGGTATGAAAAGGGAATGGCAGATAATAATAAGAAAAAAGTATTAAAAGTTTATAGTATTTCGGACATAATTGGGATATCCCCAAACCACTTGGTCCTGTTGTTTTTATCCTAAGTTCTCAAACGGAAGCAGTATTTTTGTAATAAATTTGTAAAATATTCCAAGGAACCCTGTGTCTCGCCTGATATTGCTGCTGTAAGTGTAAAAGCGTCATGTTGATCGGCTGTACATTTATCTATACATTTATCGGTAAAAAAAAAAATGTTTTTCTGTAGATGCTTTTCTTGAAATTGAGGAATAACTCCTATACAAGTTTTAAAACACTTCATGGAGGTTTACAAATTTATCATGTCAAAACAGTTAACATGTAATTCGGTTTTATTTAACTAAAACAAAACTGTATGGTTTTCAACAATGAGCAAAACCCATACCCTATAGTAAGCTATAAAAGGTCCCGAAATGAAAATGTAAAAACTAGAAACCTAACGATCTATAAATAGATAGATAGATACTTTATTCTCTAAAAACTAAATACAAGTTTAAGAGAAACATACAATATAAATACAGATACAATAGTCGAGGTAAACAAATCCAGTATGATGTTCTAAAAGTAATATACATGGCATACATGTTTAGTAACATGTATAATGAAAGGTTAAACTCAATAGAAATAAAAAAAATGGAGATGGAGACGCCGACGCCACTATCGACGACGAAATATAGGTTTGTTGTGTCTCACTGCCGCTACATTGATGTCGCAGGCTTGACACAAATCAAAAGACTTGAACTTTATTGTTAACAAATGAAACATTTCAAATCAACTCACACTAAAGTTACAAGGAAACGGGGAGGGGGCTCGGACTAAGCGACAAAGCATCAATACTATAAAACAAGAATTCTCCGATTTTTTTTTTTTTTTTTTTGCGTAAATGATCATTTGAACTTATACGAATATCAATCTTTTTTTTGTAATCAATTGAATTCCCTGATCTACCTCGCACTAATTGAAAAATAAACTTTTTGGAATATCTGTTTCATATGTGACGACGGACATGTTCCAGTGGTCGTAACCATAAAACCGTCATCTTTTCCTTGAATGTAAACTACCAAATAAAACCAAATCACTGGGTTTGTACTTTCTCGAATAACACGACGGGTGCCTTTCTGGAGCATCCAAGATCACCCCGATGGATTTATATTACCCAGTCATACCGATCTATTGAAACAGCCAAACGAAACTGTTTTGTATGCCACCGCAACTGAAAGTTGGGGGCATATTGTTTTACTCCTGTCCGTCCGTCCGTCCGTCCGTCTGTCCGTCCGTCCGTCTATCCGTCCCATTATGGGTATATAGTTATTCCGCATAACTCCTCCTACAGTTTGAATCCTAGGAAGTTTTCTCTTTACTGTCTGTTTGTACATATATTGAAGGTGTGCATGTGGTCAGGGTTTTTATTTTTATTATCTTTTGCTCTTTTGGGAGATAAATGAACATTTTTTTTGTCATTTTTGGGGTATAAGCGGTTAAATGAGTTGAGTGCGGGGGCATCACTTTGTCTAGTTTACATTTTTTTCTCGTGTTGTGCTGTTACACAACTGTAACAGTCCGATGTAAGGTTAGGATTTAGCGCTCACATACATGTTAAACTCCGCCACGTGCACTTTCTTTATGTACCTGCCCCAAGTCAGGAGCATGAAGTTCAATTGTTGTCGTTGTATAAATGTGTGTCATTTCTTTTTGTAGATTGTTTATTTATAAATAAGACTGTTTGTTTTTCGTTTGAATTTTTCACATGTTGCATGGTGGCCTTTTGTAGCTAAATATACGGTGTGTTGAAGGCTGTACGGTTGCCTATATATGATTTCTTACATCCACTGCATTTAAACTCTGATGGATAGTTGTCTCATTGTCAATCACACCACATCTAACTTTATTTCAACTTCTATGTTGCGTTTTGTATACTGTAACATTGTTTATCTTTTGTACGCATACCCGGAGCCCTCTTTTCGGAAGCCCGAGAAAAGTCCTTGTTCCGCGATAGAAAATTTAATTACGAACTCATATAAGATAGCTCGAATTTCAACTCAAAATCTTAATTAATTTAAATGAGACTTAAATTCGAATCTTACTCAAACTCTACCTCAAAAAATGACTCAAATTTAATGTTGTAACTAGAACTCTACCTCAGTTAAATGTGACTCAAACTCGATGTCCAACTCGAAACTCAATGCTAACTAAAACTTTAATTCTAATAATGACTTGAATTCGAAATCGAAGACTACCTCAAAGTTTAACTCAAACAGTAACCTGAACTTTAATTCGATGGATGGCCACACTCATCCAAGGCACATACAACATGGAAATCTATCTAAAAATAGAACAGGTTTTTCCGAATTGGTCACGTGATTTTACCTCATCAAGTAATGGGATAACCACATCAAAGAATGACAGGACCACATCAAATAATGAAACAAACACATCATGTGGTGTAAAATCGTCAAATTTTGAAACATCATTACGTAATGTTAAAACCATTTAAAGAATAGGCAAATCATCATTACAAAATAACAAAACCACATCATGTAATGAAACAACTACAGAACGTTGAGTCACATTCACATCAAGTAATGTTAAAACCACATTGACTAATGACACAACCACATTAAATATAATGGTGAAACCACATCGAGTAATGACAAAACCATATTGAGTAATGACAAAACTATATCAAGTCAATACGAAACCATATCGTGTAATATCGAAATATCATTAAGTAATGACTATTCCATATTGAGTTATATCAAGACATCATTACGTAATGTCAAAACCATATTAAGTAAAGACAAAATACAAAATGTATCATCAAGTAATAATAAAACAACATAAAGTAATATCAGAGTTCCACATAAGACAGCTGTGGCGTTCCATAGGCAACCTTTAGTTTTTAACTGCTATGTCAGTTAGTCTCTGGTGGAGAGTTGTCACATTGGCAATCAGACCACATCTTCTTATTATATATATATATGTCTCTTAATCACGAAAAAACATCCGCCAATGTTTCATAAAATTCTTTGACGGTATGACCAGGTTATGTATGTTAACCATTGCATTGCATTGCACGCAGATATTTTTAAAAAATACAGAATTAAAAGACCCCCATCCAGACCCTCAGATATGTCATCCTGTACTATTTATGGCGTTGCTGTTAGGCATCTTCTCTGAAATACAGTAACTGATATTCGAGTGTATGACATCATATTATTCTAAAGTAAACAAAACACCATGCAACCGCAATTACTAAACAGCAACAAGACTAACTACCATAATCAATTGGTAAACTTAGCCAAAAAAAAAAACAAAACAAAACAAAAACGAGGAAATAAATTATACTGTTGAGACAATTTCTTAATAACAATTAATGTAGGGCTTTGTAATCTGTGGTTTGTATTTTCGTCACATGTGCCTTAGCTTTGTGATTGGATTAACTGACATAATGGCTTTAATATGCGTGAAATGTTTGTTACTAGACGTTAAGTACATGAAGAAAACATTCAAATCCAAATCAATACGCTATATTTGATACAAAACAAAACTGGCAGTGCTATCAGATTTATACGATAATTTCTTTTTCAGCCAGCAGTGTACAAGGACAACTAAGTAATGCAGGAATAAAAGGAGATGTGAGGTATACGTCTATGAGACAGCAATCCAACTACAGAAATAACCGCAAGCCACCCAGAGGGAGCCGTATAAAATCTTCAACAAAATACTGGTGTCCTAACATTTTGTCTTATAAGTCCTATTAGATTTATATTCATTTTTTCAGCCAGTAGTGTATACGGAAAATTAAGTGTGAAATAGAAGGAGAATCAGATGTGGACTATACGTCAATGAAACAGCAACCCGACGACAAAAAAATAAACATCTTGATGCATACATACAGTCTTCGACAAATAGACAGTTGACCCCATTTACACAATATGTCTCGCTCTTAATTGTCTCGCTTTCATGAAATATATGAATCAATTCAACAGAAACAAAGATCTGCTACATGTATTAACACGCAATTCTCTAAATAAGGGGGTAAAGGGGGGGCTTTGCGATATGACATACGACAACTAACGACACAGTTCCTCACTGATGTGGGACACACTCACGTTTAGGAAAAAGTTACAGGGTTATACTTAAATTATTTTATTTTAATCTCAACCATCCCCCCTTTTATCTTACAAAATAACAACAAGAGAAGGGCAAAGTGGCACCTAAGAATTAATCCCGTCGACTCAATGTACGTACGGGTTTCACTCAGTCCCATCGATGGCTAAATTCCAAACAGAAATAGATTGTATTAAATAAATCTGCGGGTAAGATTGCAAATTTTGCTTTGCAAACTGAAATGTGAAAATTATTTGATGAAAAAGGTATGATATTACGGAAATATTTCAAAGTTTTGCAAATTTGTGTTTGTTATCAGGATAAAACTATGATAAAGACTCATTTTATGATTGAGTCGTTGTTTAACATTTTTTGGGACTATTTGAATTTTATCCGTGCAGATCACAACTTTAAAAATACGAAAAATGCCAAAAACCTTGCAAACGTATATAATACGTATATAAACGATCCAGATTTTTGTCAATACCTTCTCTGAGGAAATTTTGCAAATTGTGTACTATATAAGGGTTTCGAACCCTTTTCATTGTATGTCAATCTCTGAAAGAAGTAGCTTGTTTTGTTTCGTATTATGTATGGAAAACATTTTATTTTTTGTCTTTTGCTTATGCTTTTTGTATTGTTTTGTGTTTAGCTATTGCCTTTATAAAAAGGGGGTGCCGTGAAATATATTTTTTTAATGATAAACATCAGCTATAAAATGAGATAATATTTTCAATGTTTAGTAAATAGGTAACAACTTTTTGACACATAAAACAAAGAATATGAATCAAAGAAGATGCAAGGTCTAATACATCAATAAAACAGCAATCCAACAACACACAGTTAAACAGCATGATATACGCTGTTATTTACGTTATTAGCTTGTCAGTTCAAATATACAACATTTTTCACGTGCAAAGGGTGAAGTTTTGAATAATCAACGGAATTATAGTGAAGTATGTTAGCGAATAAAATAGCAATTTTGCGCGGGACTTTCTTCAGCGCAGATCCACGTACGTCAAATAAGTGCTATGCAATGCCGTCAATCTTAGTTGATGTACATTTTATATAACAGTGTAACCGGAGAGCATGAATTTCATTACAAAATTGCTTGTCTCCACCGGGACTCGAACCCGGGTCCTCTGTGTTACAAGGCAGCGCGTTAACCGACTGAGCTAAAGAAGTAATTCTTTAGCTCAGTCGGTTAACGCGCTGCCTTGTAACACAAAGGTCCCGGGTTCGAGTCCCGGAGGAGACAAGTTGATTTTGTATGTAGAATCATGCTCTCCGGTTACAACAGTATAATATCGGCAACATCACAATTTCATCGTAAAGGAATAAAACTGTTCAAATCTGTTTTAATCTGGCAAACCATTCTGTGAGGGAAACAAAGTCGTAAGTCAAGTTGACATTACTATGGTACAAGATGTAACGGAACGTTGAAGACACGTTCTACACTGCAATGTAAGTGGCAGAATCAACTGTTAACACTGCCGAAGAAGCAGTTAAAGTGATTACATTTAGACAGATTATTACAGAACAAAGAAAATTGCATATTGAAAACAGCTCTTTTAGATCCACGAAATCTTTCCAAAAGAGTTTAACTATTGTTGATATAAAAACATATAATCACTAAAGAAGGAGTGTTTTTTCTTTCTTTCTTTTATTTCCTCTTCGTTTAGTTTTCGCTTATTTGAATTTGTCTCCATAAAATTAGTAAGACTTTCATAAAGCGTGCAAGGATGTCTGTGCTAATTTTCCAACATGGTTTGTGTGTAAATTCTTTTGTTTTGCGCTTAACGTATAGAACCACTCAGAATTCGAACTCGGTGACAAAAGAACATACAAGAAAGTAGTACATTTTTAAAACAAAATAGTTCCTACGGATAGGTGTAAATATAAAACTATGTAGAATATATTTTAGTTATTAAGGTATCAAATGAAAGGCGAAGGACTAGTGATCCTTGTAGAACACACATTGATTGACAATTCTGAATAATACAAAAATGTATGAATGAATTCTAAAATTGAGTGCATATTTTGCCTGTTTCTCAGATATGAAGTACCTGGTTTGGTGTATCCAAAGTTCCGGTAACCAGTGCGGTCTGATGTTTAAATAACGGTATATTGGTCCCGCCCCCATACAACTTTTGGAAGGTAAAAAAAAATGACCTGGATAGGAATGAGGGCCAAGAAAAGATAGTGTGCCTGTCACATCCAAGTAAGGATCCTGTAATTCAGTGGTTGTCGTTTGTTGCTGTATATCATATTTGTTTTTCGTTCATTGTTTTGTACATAAATCAGGCCGTTAGTTTTCTCGTTTGAATTGGTTTGCATTTGTCATTACGGGGCCTTTTATAGCTGACTATGCGGTATGGGGTTTGCCCATTGTTAAAGCTTGTACGGCAACCTATAGTTGTTAACTTCTATGTCAGTTAGTCTCTGGTGGAGAGTTGTCTCATTGACAATCAGACCACATCTTCTTCTTATATATATATATATATATATCTCTTAATCACGAAAAAACTTCCGCCAATGTTTCATAAAATTCTTTGACGGTATGACCAGGTTATGTATGTTAACAATTGCATTGCATTGCACACAGATATGAGGGTCTGGATGGGGTTTACAGAATAGAGAATAATGGGCGAAACGTGCAGAACAAATGGCTAAAAAAATAAAGAATAGAGTTAAATAGGCCAAAACATTAAAGAATAAAGATTGAAGGGGTGTTGAAATAAAAAGAATAGAGAATAATTGGCTAAATTTATAAAGAACAGAGCAAACTAGCTGCATGAAAATATTAAAAAAAAATACAGAATTGAAAGACCCCCATCCAGACCCTCAGATATGTCATCCTATACTATTTATGGCGTTGCTGTTAGGCATCTTCTCTGGAATACAGTAACTGATATTAGAGTATATGACAGCATATCATTCTAAAGTAAACAAAACACCATGCAACCGCAATTACTAAACAGCAACAAGACAAACTATCACAATCAATTGGTAAACTAAGCAAAAAAACAACAAAAAAAAAAAAAAAACAAACGAGGAAATAAATTATACTGTTGAGACAATTTCTTAAGCACAATTAATGTACCACAATGACGGTTAACAAAATATACTATTTATGATGAAAAAAAAGATTAATAACGGGTATTTCTTTTGATTTCTTTTAGAAACATATTTGTAATTGGTGATAATTATATTGCAGTATTTGCTGAGGAAGTTATATATATATGTATATGCATCTTAAGAAATCAAATTGTTTAGTTCCTCTTTATTGGTAAACTCTGTTCCCGATTTAAACTACAGACATGTTTGCTACATTTTTCTTTAATATTTCCTAAGTACCATGCGAGGTATATTACAACGATTTTTCTATTGAAAAAGTCGTGCAAATTCGCCAAACGAAATTGTCCTGATGACGTGCTGGTGATTAGAAAAACGGTCCTGGTTCTGTGCACCTATGTCCTGGTTCTGTGTCTTTATATTTTAGTTAAAAGTGGCAACTATTCAAGATCATTAATGCAGGAAATCTGTGATTGATAGACAATATACCTGGCATATATTTGATGGATATTTCATATGAGCAAAGTTGAGTCTATTTTGTTTTAATTCAATTTTTGCGAGTGGGGCAAGATCTTTTTTGTTAAGGTGTTTTCGGTATTTTTTAAACTTTTGTTAACTGTTTTTTTTTTTAAATATATGTGCTGTTAACTGTTTTTGAGTAACTGTAGCTGTTATTTGTTTTCTTTAAATTGACATTGTTGTTAACTGTTATTATGAAAAAATGACCCATGCTTACTGTTTTTTGATTTTTGAATTCACTGCTTCCTGTTTTCTCATTTAAGATCATTTTAATTGCTGTCATCGGTTATCAGTATTTTAAATTTACTGTTATCTGCTTTGAGCAAAATCAAAAATTATTAACCTGTTAATGGAACATCTCTTGCTCCCTTTTTAGATTATAAAATATGCATATAATTTATGGATTATGATCCTTTGCATGACCATCAAAATTCGGTGTAAATATCCAGTACCTATTTAAAAAGAATATGTGGTATGCTTGCCAATGGAAAAATTTCCATCAGAAACCAAATGACGAGGTGCTAACAACTATCGTCACCTTACGACCTTCAACAATGTCCCGAAAAATCAAAATGTAAAGGTTTTGCATAAAACTGGTGAGCATAAATAAAGAATAAGGGACTTTTTTTACTAAGTTGATCACGGCAATCTATCAGGTGAGCCTGAACACTTCTTAGATGAGTTCAGATAATAAATGCTCTTCAACTTCGTACTTTATTTGGGCTTTTTAACTTTTTTCGATTCGAACGTCACTGATGAGTCTTTTGTAGACGAAACGCGCGCCTGGCGAAAATACAAAATTTCAATCCTGGTATCTATGATGAGTTCATTTAGAACACTGGACACTTTTAATTTGCAAAACACTCATTTGCAAATCCGCCGCCGCCTCAAATAAGAGTTACAGTGTCATGTATATAATCAAAATGTGCGGAATTACATGGGATTCAATAATTTCATTGGTTTTCTACTGTTACTATTATATTTATTTTGCTATTTGATTTATAAAAACATGGGATTTTCAATATCCCATGGGACAGGGCAAAATCCCATGGGATTGACCATTATCCCATGGGATTTTGGTTAAATCCCATGGGATTTTTTTGTCCCATGGGATAATTGTAGTCCCATGGGATACTTGTTGTCCCATGGGACAAAAAAATCCCATGGGACTATAATTATCCCATGGGATTTTAATATCCCATGGGACAAAATAAAATCCTATGGGATTCAAATTATAAATATATAGATATAAATATACAGTAATGTGTATGTTACAATGAATGCTGTTTGGTAGTAAAAGTTTTAAATGTATACGAGTTTTTATATTTTTATATACATATATATTTATTTTTTTCATTTTGTCACAAACATGTTTTTATTTGTTTATATGACAATAAAGATTATTCTTATTTTGAAATGCATAATAATATTTATGGTCAAAGAGTAAAGTCCTTTCACTGAAACAAAATGATGACATGTCTAAATAAATGAAAAATAGTGTTTTGAAATCTTTGTCTTGTTTATTTTATTATGAAAATAGAACTGAAAAAAAAAATTCATATTCTGACTGAAAAGTTTACTCTTTTCATGAGGTAAGGTTTTCTTTGTTATAGTTTCATTGCAATACATGAATATGCAAACAATTTGAATTATATACCTTTGTGGTGTACATAATATTATGTTTATATTTGCAAATTTATTACATAAACACTTTTCTGTTAAAGTTTTAGTTTTCTTTTTCACTGCTTGCTATGTACAATTATTCAGTCCACTATATAAGAGTCAAGTCAATAAATTATTTCATCCACTAGAATATTCCTGCAATTCTTGGACAACACATTTTTCAATCTGTTCTTCAAAGATCTTCCTCCGTACATCTTTATTGGTTGGAGCAATTCAAATGAGAAGACAAAGCAAGTTTATTTGGACAACAACATACTAATATTTTTTCATTTGTTCCTTCTTTCAATTGATAATTACATTGTTGCATTTACATGATCAAGTTCTTGTGCATCTATGATCGTGATGATATGACTCCTTTTTGTTTAAAGTCATTATGTTGAAATTTCCTCTTTCTAATAAATGTAGAAAAAAACACGTTCCATTTCAAATTAATAAAAAAAGTCGCACTATGGAGAAAAATATCAACTTCAAGTTTTCTGTTCAGTATTGATCTGTTGAATGATGACCATGAAAACCGAGATGTCTGACCTACAAATACACAAAACTCAAAAATTATCAGTGAAGAGAAATACAGCAATAAAATGGTTATTTTATCATGTTTATGAACATTTTGATAAACTTTCATTTGAATATTCATTGTTAGTACTCTTATTTCAGTGCTTTGTGTCTATAATTTACATATTACCAGTTGTTGTTTGGTTCCTTGTTGCAGTCTTTTGAGTTAAGCCCATTTTAACAAATGTTTACAATTTGTTCAAATGTTGTGCTGTTATTAAAACCACTGTCGGGTATAGGATTTGCTCATTGTCAAAGGCTGTACAGTGAACTATTTTGTTAAATTAAGGGGCTCATGAGGTCTAAATCAAATTTTTTCTTAATATAGGATTTCGCTATATTTTTCTATAAATGAACTTTATCTTATACTTAATAGAAAAATAAAATTAAAAAAAGAGGTCACCTTTCATTTACGCTCACAATCCGCCTTGAAAAGAAGCATACATTTTGTAAAGGTACTTTTTTCTGTTGAACTAATAGGAGAAATAGAGGTAATATCGAAATAAAAAAGAACTAAAATACAGAAATCTCTTAAATTTTACAATAGTTTAGTTTAAGTACAGCTTATTTGAAAATGATAATAAAAAATATAGGTCACCGATGAGTTAAAAAAGATATTACAATTCTAATGCCAAAAAATAGCATTTTTGCACTAAAGGGAGATAATTTGGAGCTTTTTCAATGATATATACATTTTAAAAGTCATCTGGGGCCAAAACGAATAGATTGTTTTGAATGATTTTTGTACCATATGATAAAATAACAAATAATAAAGTTATAAATAAAATTAGTTATGAAAAATTAATTTTTTTTAATATTTTTCTGAAATTTTTATACCCTCAAGCCTCCTTAAATGTCATTTGATCTCTATTGGAGAAAAGTCTCATTGGAAATCAGACTGCTTCTCATTTTTATATCAACCCAGCCATATTATGCCTGTCCAATATCAGGAGCTTGTACATAGTTCAGTGGTTGATGTTGGTTCATATCCGTTATTTTTGTTTTTCATAATTTTTGTTTTATAAATTAGTCTGGTATATTTGAAGTTTGAATTGATGTTTTGTTTCAAATGTTGTTAGTGTTGTCTTTATAGATTACTATATCATGTATAGGGTATGGGTTTTCTCATTACTTACAGGTCATCATTGGCCTCTAATAAGTAATTACAATGCTTACATCCACTTAATTGAACTCTGATGGATAGTTTTCTCATTTATCATAACACATCTTATTTTAATAAATATTTAATCATTATTCATGGGCAAAAACTTTTATAAAAGTGGACTTACCATTTAGGCTTTATTGACCTCTGTAAATCTATTTTTGTTGATAATTTCTTCTGTTTATAGTTTCCCTTTATCTTTAATGTTCTTGCCCTACACATAAAAGGGTAAACATTATCATTTAATGACAAAAATAACTACTATTACATAATTAGTAAGCAACTGAAAATTTTGCCTCATTTGTATATAACTTCGACTTGCTCATCATTCTTGCTGTTTAATATTATCATTATTCTATGAAAATGAGGTCACAGTAAAATTAACCTTGGCAGACAGACATCTTCTTATTTTTATATGACACCTTGCAGTCATTCCATTACAACAACAAGTAGACCTATGCTTATAATATCTGATAACACGACAAAACCAAGAAAACTTAGCATTGACCAAAGAACCATAAAATGCGGTCATGGTTATATGAATCTGCCAGACAGACATGCACACCTTACAATTGTTACATATCCACCAAATATAATCTACCTGTAACTTTAAGCATATGATAAACTGACTAAACAATGCAGTGTTTCATTGACCAATGAACCATGAAAATGAGGTCAAGGTCATATAAAATATGGAAGACAGACATGTGCATCTTACAATCATTCCATTCACTAAATAAAGGGGCCTTATTGCTTACAGTATCCGGAAAATAGACCAAACCACAAAAACTAAACATTTTCATAGTTCCTTATACCCTGCCACATTCGTTATGTATGTGCCTGTTCCAAGTCAGGAGCCTTTAATTCGGTGATTGTCGTTTGTTTATGTGTAACATATCTGTTTTTCCATTTTTTGTACATAAATTAGGTCGTTAGTTTTCTCGTTTGAATTGTTTTACATTGTCATTTCTGGACCTTTTATAGCTGACTATGCAGCATGGGCTTTGTTCATTGTTGAAGGCTTTACAGTGACCTTGAGTTGTTAATTTCTGTTTCATTTGGTCTCTTGTGGAGAGTTGTCCAATCATATCCCATCTTCTTTTTTTATATTGTCCAATGTACTATGAAAATAAAGTAAGATGAAACTTCTCAGTCAGACATATGCACCTAGTTGACCTTTTGCTAATTTGAAAATAAGAAAATAGAAAAAACTGGCCAAAAAAACAAAAAGGTAACATCAAGCAATGAACCATAAAAATGAGGTCAAGATTGAATAAAACATGTCAGACTAACATGTACATCCCTAAAAATTTTCATACAACGAATATATACTTGACATGTTGCATACAATATTAGAAAACCCGACCAAAACACAAAAACTTAACAATAACCACTGAACCATGAAAATGAGGTCAAGGTCAGATGAAACTTGCCAGTTGGACATGCATACCTTACAATCATTCCATACAATAATTAAAAGTAAATATAGTAGACACATTGTTTATGGTATCTGAGATATGGGCGTGACCACAAAAGCTTAACTTGTTCACTGATCCATGAAATAAGGTCAAACCAAGTGAAAACTGTCTGGCGAACATGAAGACTTTGCAAGGTATGCACATATCAAATATAGTTATCCTTAATTTTTTTAGTATTCTTGATTTCTCTTATAATGAGTAATAGGAATCCTATTACTCATTATAATCATGATAATAGAAATTAAGGATACTAAAAAACCTTAACTTTTTTTCAATGCAGTCACTTAGCCATGAAATGAGGTCACTCAAGGTCAATGAACATATGACAGACGAAAACTTCATAACATAAGGCATGTATATACAAAGTATGAATGGTCCAGGTCTTCTGCCTTCTTAATATTAGGCTTTAATTAAGAAGTAAGTTAACACTTTATCACTAGCTAGTATTTTGGGGTTCGTGAGGATAGAAAACCAGAATAAACAGCTGCGCCATGAGCGCATGATATGCCTGTCGTCTTGTGTGCGAATTTTTATGCAATAAGCATAAATAGTTTCTGACATACTGCGTGACATGCGAAAACCCCCCTTTTTTTTTACAAAAAACTCAATATCCCTAAAATAAAATTTTGAATCAAAACCAAAAAGTATACAGATCTTTAGATTAATATAACTAAGAAGTGTGTAAAATTTTAAGCAATAATCATAAATCGTTTTTGAGATACGGCACGACATGTGGAAAACCCCTCCCCCTTTTTTTTACAAAATACTCAATAACTCAAAAATAAAATTTTGAATCATCACCAAAAAGTAAACAGATCTTAAGGTTAATATAACTAAGAAGTGTGTAAAGTTTTAAGTAATATAATCATATACTGTTTTTGAGATACGGCGCGACATGTGAAAAACCCCTCCCCCTTTTTTAACAAAATACTCAATATCTCTAAAATAAAATTTTGAATCATCACCAAAAAGTATACAGACCTTAAGATTAATATAACTAAGAAGTGTGTAAAGTTTTAAGCAATAATCATAAATTGTTTTTGAGATACGGTGCGACATGTGAAAAATAAAATGCTCCGCAGGGCGCAGCTTGATACGACCGCAGAGGTCAAACCCTGAACAGTTGGGGCAAGTATGGACACAACATTCAAGCTTGATACAGCTCTGAATTTGGATTGTGATTAAATATTTGACACAGCATAGGTTTCTGACACAGAATGAATGTGGTCTAAGAACTTAAAAATTTTAAATTGGACATTCACCTATTATGGTCCAATATCCAAAATCTAAATACATGGTTAGATTCAGCATATCAAAGAAACCCAAGAGTTCAATTTTTGATGAAATCAAACAAAGTTTAATTTTGGACCCTTTTGACCTCAATGTGGACAAAGTTGATAACGGGGCCCAAAAATCAAAAATGTAAATACATGGTTAGATTCAGCATATCAAAGAACCCCATGTATTCAATTTTTGTTGAAATCAAACAAAGTTTAATTTTGGACCCCGATTTGGACCGACTTGAAAACTGGGCCCATAATCAAAAATCTAAATACATGTTTAGATTCAGCATATCAAAGAACCCTAAGAATTCAATTTTTGTTAAAATCAAACTAAGTTTAATTTTGGACCCTTTGGACCTTAATGTAGACCAATTTGAAAACGGGACCAAAAATTAAGAATCTAAATACATGGTTAGATTCGGCATATCAAAGAACCCCATTAATTCAATATCTGATGAAATCAAACAAAGTTTAATTTTGGACCCTTTGGACCTCAATGTGGACCAATTTAAAAACGGGGCCCAAAATCCAAAAACTTAATACACGGTTAGATTCAGCATATTAAAGAACCCCAAGAGTTCAAGAATAAAACCCCATTGAAATTGGTCAAGAAATAAGCAATTTATACAAAGTATCTTCTTTGCACAATACTGTGCAATTGAATATTTCTTGCAATTGCGCAATACTGTGCAATTGAATATTTTTGCTATTGCGCAATACTGTACAATTGACAATTTCTTGCTATTGCACAATATTGTGCTATTGGATATTTCTTGCTATTGCGCAATACTGTGCAATTGAAGATTTCTTGCTATTGCGCAATACTGTGCAATTGAAAATTTCTTGCTATTGCACAATACTTATTATATAATAATTTACACATCCTGTTTGGTGAGTATCTCCTGCCATATCATTATTATTTGCTTTTAAATATAAATCAAAAATAACCAACTTAAGATGGAAAATTTTAAAGAAAAAAAACAGGAAAAAAAAAAAAATCCCCCCCCAATTTTTTGAACCCCTTTATGATTCATCACTACCAAACTCAATCCCAGCCTTCCCTTTGAGATATGGTACCTTGCAGTACAATTTCAGAGAGATCCATACACTTGAATACAAGTTATTGTCTGGAAACTAGAAAAATGCTTATTTTTGGCCCCTAATTCCTAAACATTTCAGGCAATTACCCCCAAACTCAATTCCAGCTTTCCCTTTGTGATATGGAACCTTGTAGTACAATTTCAGAAAGATCCATACACTTACACATAAGTTATTGTCATGAAACTAGAAAAATGCTTGTTTTTTGCCCCTTTTTTGGCCCCTAATTCCTAAAATTTTGAGGCAATTACCCCCAAAAATCAATCCCAGCATTCCCTTTGTGATATGGAACCTTGTGGTACAATGTCAGAGAGATCCATACACTTGCACACAAGTTATGTCTGGAAGTTACAAAAATGCTTATTTTTGGCCCCTTTTTGGCCCCTAATTCCTTAACTGTTGGTACCATAACCCCCAAAATCAATCCCAACCTTCCTTTTGTGATATTGAACCTTATGGTAAAATTTTATAGAGATCCATTCACTTAAACTAAAGTTAGAGTGTGAAAACCAATGCGTCTTAGGACGACGACGCCAACGTCATACCAATATACGACCGCAAAATGTTTTTGGCGGTCGTATAAAAACACACACCTGTTTTAGTTTCTAAGTCCCGTAACTCAAAAAGTTTTAATCTTATTTTCACCAAAAAGTATACAGATCGTTTGACCATCATAAGAAACAACTATGTTAAGTTACATGAAATTTGGATAAGTCATTCTCAAGTTACGGTGCAACATGTTTACGCCGGACAGACAGACTTTTAGTTACTAAGTCCCGTAACTCAAAAAGTTTTAATCTTATTTTCACCAAAAAGTATACAGATCGTTTGACCATCATAAGAAACAACTATTTTAAGTTTCATGAAATTTGGATAAGTCATTCTCAAGTTACGGTGCAACATGTTTACGCCGGACAGACAGACTTTTAGTTACTAAGTCCGTAACTCAAAAGTTTTAATCTTATTTTCACCAAAAGTATACAGATCGTTTGACTATCATAAGAAACAACTATTTTAAGTTTCATGAAATTTGGATAAGTCATTCTCAAGTTACGGTGCGACATGTTTACGCCGGACAGACAGACGGACACAGGACATTTGTATACCATAATACGTCCCGTCAAAAATTGACGGGCATATAAAAATTGACACAAATCCCTGTGGTACGACAATATGTGCCATAATATTAGTCCAAATGATAATGACGTCTTGCATGGCTATTTCAACTTTTTTATGGGATGCTGTCATGGTAAAAAAAAAAAGCCTTGCGAGAAGTCACAATTGTTTGTATTACAAAAAGAAGTAACCTAATTCTTACTTGTTAGTTGTTAGGGGCTAGCAAAAAAGATTAATTTAAAGTCGGTTATACATATAACAATACAACATAAGCTCTGTAGAGCTTTTATCCATATACATACAGGGTTTCATTATCTTTCATGTTGACCGATACATTTCTATTTGAAGGTGGTACTTTCAATATATTCAATGAACATCTTATATAAAATTTCTGAATTCAGGCGGTACTTATCTGTAGCATAGGAGGGTAAAAGTACCGGGTACCGCCTCCTAATGAATGGCCTGATACATATATGACAAGCACAATACATAAAACATAAAGCTCATCACTGAGATGGTAGTCTCAGATAGAGGGAGACGGGGTCGACCAAACCCCTATTCAATCTGAATGTAGGACAGAAAGTCACAGGACAAAAAGTCACAGACAAAAAGTCACAGGACAAAAAGTCACAATTAAGTTTTGAGATTATTTTTCTTTGAACATGTTGAACAAGAAAACACTTTTTTTGTATTTTTCTTGAAGTTTTATACATGAAGCAACTTTGTAATTGAAATGTATTCAATAAATATCAATAACGATCAAATAATTGTTATGAAAACAAAATGTCAAAGTGGCTTGGTACTTAAATGGCTTCAATTTGCAAATAAATATATCCTTTGCATGATCAGTCAGGGGACTTACTAAAATGAGTGATTTTCTAAATCACTGATTTAAGTAACATTATTTCCATAAAGATTGGAAGTAAGAGTTGTCTTTCTTTAATAATCACCTATTTAAGTAGTACAAATTAATCACTAGAAGAAGTGATTTAATTTTATTATAGCTTTAAATATAGAGTACTAATGATCCAGGGACTAATTATGTTTCTAAAATTATCAGAACTAACATCTGTGTTGTATGATGACCAGGTCATTTCAGGTGATGACCTTGTACTGAATCTAGGATAATGACATTAAAATCGCTTGTTTAAGTATCATACCTCAATTTCCTTCCCAAAATCACTTATTTAAGTATCATTATTTTAATAACCCCACTAATTTCAACACCCCGAACAGTGAAATTTTTATCGCGAACAGTAGAATTTTATTACATAATCTGAAAGATGAAACCTTGAACTTTACAGGAAAAATACTCCCACTGCTGGGAAAAATCTGTTAAGAAAGTATCAGTTCATTATGTCAAGCCATTATTATAGCATTTTTCAACTAAAATAGAATTTGCAGATAAATGATAGCATCAAAGGCATAAACCTTGCTACATAAAAGAAGCAAAAGTTCATTTTTCCAATTTTATTAATGAAAAGATATTATTTAAACCTATGTGTTTAAAATTTTGGTAAAACTACAAAATCACAATTTGTGACAAAACTTCAATTTGCTACTCAAATAAGTGATTTAAAATCACTTATTTCAGTAAGTCCCTGACTGATGATTAAAAACTAAAACATTTTCATTTATCAAGGTTTATGACATGTATGAACAATTTCCTTAAATTAAAATGAATATATGTAATAAAAGAAAATATTTCAAGATCTTTTCATATATATTCAAACAATTGTCAACAAATTGTTTGTGACTTTTGTCCTATCAAATTTGTGACTTTATGTCCTGTGACTTTCTGTCCTTTTACCTTCCATCTCAATCAGTGAACTGAATAATTGTTTTTTGCAGTAGTCAGGGTAGCGAGTCGATATCTGTTATTAATCATGCAAATTGAGAGTCAACACTTACACAATACCTTTTTTAGAATGTCAGCTTAAAACAAAGAATCACTGATGATAGGGGAGTGTAACCGATGAATTGATCCTGAATCAGATAAGATTTTCCAAGTAACGGAGAACCTCTTAATTGAGCACAGTCGCCTGAAGATTTAATAATAATGCTACTAAAAATATTTTATTTCCCCCATTTGTCGCTATTTTTTCGCTATAATTATTAAATCTCCAGGCGACTGTGCTTTGAGTGAATATAAATAATGACAAGGGCCTCACGAATAAATATAAATCTGAAATACTGGAACATCGATTAGCAGAGCTCGAGCAGCAGAGTAAACTTACACATAAATCTCGAAGTTATTTACGATTAGCAGACTGTGCTCCAGAATAAAGCTGTTAAATACATTAATTTGTGTTTTTTACTGCTACAAGATATTTGAATCAAATGCTAATTACGCACCAGTTGCTGAGCAGAGAATCATTCTAAGCCAGGAACAGTCTATTACTAACTGTTAACAGTAAGAATAGAAAGTCCCTGTAAAAAGGCAGTCAAATCCTAACAGAACTGTAACTTAATGATACATGTATATCAAGTTCCAGCACCCCACCCAGCACACTGAGTTAGCAAACTGGTGTGTGTCAGTCTTATAATATAAAACTGCGTAGGTTTGATTCAACGTTTGTTTGGATATTTTCTTAGGATCGTTGTAAAATTATATCTTAATCATTGTTAAAATACGATTTTAAATTGTTCAATTCTTTCTATTTCATAATTTTGTCAAAGTGTACTTTTTAAAGTTTTAAATTTTAAAGATAAAATGAATATTCCATTTTGATTTGAGGAAAATCTTTTTGAACTGTAATGACATGGTCAGTCAACTGATTTGTTGCAAAGCTGATTACAGGTAATTATAACATACAGTAATTTTCCATTACGACAGTGCGTGTACCCTCGGGTGTGTATAACGTATAGTTTTCTAGAGAACATCCTGTCTACGTGTAATACAGATTGATGACATTACACAAAATTTCTTTTATTAAATGTGCTTAGATATCTGTGTCCATTCCCTATTTCAACACCACAAATTTTACGAAGAAAAAAATTTAAAAATCATTTATATGAAATAAAGAAGAAAAGTAGCAAATATAAACTTCAGTAACTGCGCATTGAGTAAACATAATTTCAATATTGCATGAACCAACCCTTGAGAAAACGTATTAATTTACGTTTTTGATTGAGTTAAGCCTTCCAATTGATGTTTTATCGTGTGTTTTTCTATGTTGTGATGTTATACTATTGTTTCAGAAAAAGGGAGAAGGTTTGGTACCATTAAAACGTTTAATCCCGCTGCAAATGTTTGCACCTGTCCTAAGTCAGGAATCTGATGTACAGTAGTTGTCGTTTGTTTATGTAATTTATACGTGTTTCTCGTTTCTCGTTTTTTATATAGACTAGACCGTTGGTTTTACCGTTTGAATGGTTTTACACTAGTACTTTTGGGGCCCTTTATAGCTTGTTGTTCGGTGTGAGCCAAGGCTCCGTGTTGAAGGCCGTACATTGACCTATAATGGTTTACTTTTATAAATTGTTATTTGGATGGAGAGTTGTCTCATTGGCACTCACACCACATCTTCCTATATCTATGTAGATGTGTTTAAAAAGACCAATTCCCATTGGCTTTATTTCACACTAAGACCTAAGATAACTAGAACTAAGCAGTGGTTGATCCAGAAATTTTCATAAGTGGGGACCCATTGACTGCCTAAGAGGGGGTCCCTTCCAGTCATGCTTCAGTGATTCCCTATATAATCTACCAATTTTTTCCAAGATTGGGGGGGTGGGGGGGGGGCTGGGAAAAACCTAAATCCGCCTCTGCTAATTAGGAAGTCATTTGGTCTGATACACACATATATATATATACCTATTATGTACAAAATTAAGAACAGCTTCAAATGTATGCATATAAAATAATGGTACGTCTAAAAACCGTTTAGGATCTCCTGGGTGCACGCAGGACATAAAAAGTCACTTAGGACATGTATATACAAGTTTTAGTGAGCGTTGAGGGTATACATTCGATTGATAATTTATTTTATAATTTTGTAATTTTTGTTTTGATAAAATCAGAGACATATAATACATGTATTGAGACATATAATACATGTATTATATGTCTCTGATAAAATCAAACCATCTTTATCTATCATTCTATCGGCATGCGCCGTTATTTGGGATACGTCACGGATGGCCGATGATCATATTCAATACCAATCATCATTTGAATTTGGTTAATTGATCTTTAATGATTAGGACTGATTGGTGATGGCAGAGAATATGTCTCTGGTGATGGTTATAAACACATAGAAGTAAACTTTGCAAAAAAAGTTTCCTTGGAAAAATTATAAAAATATATGAATATGCTAAATAATTTTTCTTTCGTATGTAATAATTGCAGACGTTTAGAAATATAAAAATCTGCACATAGTTGGGAAATTTTCAATTCAAGTTATTTCATTTAAAACGTTTAGAAATATAGATCTTATTCGATGTACAATGTGGCCTGCTTGGAGATCAAAACCCCGTTTAATTAGGGTTTGTCTACTTTCGTCTATTTATATTTCCGAACATTCTATAATCAAGGATTTGTACAAGCCCTTGCTATCATATAATGAATCTCGTCGCCAATATCACCATAATTACATAAAGTACAGATACAATCTTCTCCTAAATAGTTTGCCATCTAACAATTCAAAAAGAAATTTTGAGTCGAAACTGATCGAAGTACCAAATCTATAAAAATAATCATTATTTTTTTGTAGCAGTAGACGTCGAAAATTAAACTGTATATATTCTTTTTTCAAAACTCCTGAAATAATTTAACATTATCTATAGACAGTTTACATATGCAAATCTTTTTAGAAGTATGTGAGCGTATAGTAAAATTTGTTTAAAGTTTACCCCACCCCCTTTTTCCTGCTATAAAATTTAACTGTAAACGATTTTGTTTCTTAATTTGTGTTTGCTAATTAACTGGGGTTTATGCTGTCAAAAGTCAAAAATGTCTCCTTGTGTATAAGTTATTGATAAAAATATTTGAAGCCGATAGAAGAATAAATCATTTCCCGAACTAAAATACATTTATCTGTAAATGAAGACAATTCGCCTAAAAAATCCTCTCATATATTTAAACAATTGTAAAATAATTAATTCAACGACTTTCTGTCTGTTTACTAATACTTTTCTTGTTCAGTTTTTTTTTTATACCCATTGCTCTTCATATATTCGAATGATAATTACTGATCACAAATTTTCCGAATGCTTTTTATCCTATTTTCGTATCGAATTAAGATGTTAGCAGTTGAACGGAATTAAGTACTTTTTTTAAGGAATTTAGAACTTAAATTTTCAACAACAAAATTCTACACTTTTTTACCTGGATTTTTTTCTCTGTTTCGAAGCCGCCACCGGTGACCCTATAACATAGCCAACACCTCACATGGCGTATTCACGATGTTGTGGTATTGACAATATACAATCACGTTTATCAATATACAGCAAGTAAGTAATTTGGTGTTGAATGCCAGTAGATCAGAATTTGTTAATTGAATTTTACCTGTTAAAGGGGCACTAGCTGTCAAATTCATGTTCATCGATTTTGATCAAATTCACATAACGTGTAGTGTTGAATTGTTTATTTAAATTTCGCACAATCTTGGCTGATATCAAGGAATCGTATATTTAAATACAATTCCTTGCTGATATGCATAAAACCATTATTTCATGAAACTGCATGAAAAATTGACTTATCGCATAATACCAGAACTAAAAAAAGTCCACATAAGAGGGTATGGATGTGAATTAACAAGAATAGAGAATAACGGGCAAAGAAAAAAAGGATTAAGAATAGTGAAAGAAAGAGAATAATGGAAAAAAAGTGTAAGTTATTAAAATTATAGCTAAAAAAAAGAAGACTCCCCGAGACGATCCTTACTTCAGCTGTTATTTGACGCTGCCGAGTTATTTTGAGACAAAGACATGTATTAGTAGTCAGCCCGTAGCATTCTTGCATCAATTTGAGGATTACCCAAGGTTAATTTTACGGCAGCTCATTTTATTTTGGCTTAAAAATAAACATAATTGACAAGTTTCCTTCCCCTGCATTCTCGATCGCACATGTAAATTTATAGCACGTTGGCCTCAAATAAGACATTGATGATCATTGATACATTACAACACTTGTCGTCAGTTATTGATAAAAATATTTGAAGCCGATAGAAGAATAAATCATTTCCCGAACTAAAATACATTTATCTGTAAATGAAGACAATTCGCCTAAAAATCCTCTCATATATTTAAACAATTGTAAAATAATTAATTCAACGACTTTCTGTCTGTTTACTAATACTTTTCTTGTTCAGTTTTTTTTATACCCATTGCTCTTCATATATTCGAATGATAATTACTGATCACAAATTTTCCGAATGCTTTTATCCTATTTTCGTATCGAATTAAGATGTAAGCAGTTGAACGGAATTAAGTACTTTTTAGGAATTTAGAACTTAAATTTTCAACAACAAAATTCTACACTTTTTACCTGGATTTTTTCTCTGTTTCGAAGCCGCCACCGGTGACCCTATAACATAGCCAACACCTCACATGGCGTATTCACGATGTTGTGGTATTGACAATATACAATCACGTTTATCAATATACAGCAAGTAAGTAATTTGGTGTTGAATGCCAGTAGATCAGAATTTGTTAATTGAATTTTACCTGTTAAAGGGGCACTAGCTGTCAAATTCATGTTCATCGATTTTGATCAAATTCACATAACGTGTAGTGTTGAATTGTTTATTAAAATTTCGCACAATCTTGGCTGATATCAAGGAATCGTATATTTAAATACAATTCCTTGCTGATATGCATAAAACCATTATTTCATGAAACTGCATGAAAAATTGACTTATCGCATAATACCAGAACTAAAAAAAACCCACCGAAAGTCCACATAAGAGGGTATGGATGTGAATTAACAGAATAGAGAATAACGGGCAAAGAAAAAAAGGATTAAGAATAGTGAAAGAAAGAGAATAATGGAAAAAAAGTGTAAGTTATTAAAATTATAGCTAAAAAAAAAAAAGAAGACTCCCCGAGACGATCCTTACTTCAGCTGTTATTTGACGCTGCCGAGTTATTTTGAGACAAAGACATGTATTAGTAGTCAGCCCGTAGCATTCTTGCATCAATTTGAGGATTACCCAAGGTTAATTTTACGGCAGCTCATTTTATTTTGGCTTAAAAATAAACATAATTGACAAGTTTCCTTCCCCTGCATTCTCGATCGCACATGTAAATTTATAGCACGTTGGCCTCAAATAAGACATTGATGATCATTGATACATTACAACACTTGTCGTCAGTATTTGAAAATATTGATTAAGAAGGTACAGAAAATTAATGCACGCACACTATTATCCACCACAGGCCTAAATCGTTAGTCCGCAAACAACGAGGGTGATGAAAACCCAGCACTTTGAACACAGCCACCGGCATGTTGTGAATTTGAAAGCTTCCCAAATTAGTAACTATCCATTTCTACCCATAGAAAACTTTTGCCCTTCTTTTATGAAAATGAAATATGTTGATATTAATGGTATAAAGGTTAAATCAATTTATTCATATATTTAACCGACTAGAATTATTGGGAATTTAAACCATTCCTATTGTAAGTGATGAAACTAAATTTATATCAGGGTGATTGAAATGAAGAAAAGGGGGGGGGATCAGGAGTTCAGGGCCCCTTTTGGAAAAAATTGATTGATTATATAGGAATTACTGAAGCATGACAGGAGCAGGCCCCTCTTAGGCAGTCAGTGGGCCCCACTTATGAAAATTTCTGGATCCACCACTGTGGGCTTCAGTTGTATTATTGAAAACTTTATACCTGTATTCTAAAGTGTAAATCAAGGAAAATAATGTAAATTAGCTGTGCATTGGGGTCTATTAAGGGGTATTTTGGGGAAGAAAGAAGGAGGGTTTACTATAGAACCCTATGGGATTTTATTTTCTACAATTTTCAAATGAATATAACTTGTAAACTGTAAGTGATAGACACACGCAGTCTTCAGAAATGATGATAGGACAATAAAACAAATCACATGAAATATAGGGTGAATCCCTGGGGTAATCCCACCCCTTCAATTTGAGAATATGCTATTATCTTGTAAACAGTCCAGATCCCCACCCTAAACCATACATATTCTTGAATGGGACGATAAAACAAATCAATTAAAATTAAAGGGAAGTCCCTGGGGTCACCCCACCCGTTCAATTTGAGAATGTGCTATTATCATGTTAACAGTCCAGATCTCCACCCTATACCATATATATTCTTGTATGGGACAATAAAACTAATCAAATGAAATTAAAGGAAGTCCCTGGGGTAAACCCACCCCGTTCAATTTGAGAATGTGCTATTATCTTGTGAACGATCCAGATCCCCACCCCTAAACCATATATATTCTTGTAGGGGACAATAAAATAAATGAAATGAAATAAAAGGGAAGTCCTTATGAGGTTGGGTCCCTAGGGGTCCCCCTTCTTGTTTGAAAACTTGTAAACGGTCAAGATCCCCACTCCTAAACCATATATATATTCTTGTATGGAACAATAAAACACATCAAATGAAATATAGGGAGAGTCCATGGGGTCACCCCCACCCCCACATGTTTGAAAAACTTTTAAATGGTTGAGATCCCCAGTGGTTAGGTGAAAAAATTTCTGGATCCCTAATTACCACCCCTAAACCATATATATTCTTGTATGAGACAATAAAACAAATCAAATGAATATGGGACAATAGGAATGGCGAGTTATGTGAGCTTTGTTTGGGAGACTTCGTAACAGCATCCTGTTACAATTACTTCTTGTTTGAACATTATTTTGGTTTTTATTATGCATGTCTTTCTTCTACATTTTGGATAAATAGACCCATAATCCGCAAATTGCAAGTTGAACCTTCTTCAGTAGGCCTATCCCCATCAGAGACCAAATGATGCACAAGTAAGGTATAGGTAACGATATGAATGCAACTATGAGCAAAAGCCATACCAGTGGCGGATCCAGGGGGAGGATTCCAGGGGTTGGAAGTTCAACTTGGAACCCCCCTTTTTTTTCAAATACATTTGAATGGGAACATATAGTTGGAACACCCCCTTTGTCTTGGGTTTGGAACCCCCCTTTTTAAAATGGCTGGATCCGCCCCGGCATACCATCTAGCTAGCTATAAAGGCTTTAAAAATATGAAATAAGTCAAACAAGGAAATTAACGGTGTAGGCAACTGTTTTGAATTTTAAAAAAAACCTTTAATAACAATGTTAAATTTTGTGTGCATTTATTTTTGCTTATTTTCAATAATGGATGAAATTGCGTGATTGATTATTGTAATTTAAGAAAAATCTGCATACATGTTATGAAATGCGAAGTGGAAACTGGGAATTTGTCAAAGAGACAACAACCCAACCAAAGAGGAGACAACGGCCGAAGGTCACCTATGGGTCTTCAATGCACTGAGAAAATTTCGGCACTGGTCTTCAGCTCATAAATATGTATCAGAAATGAGAATGAGATACAGCTCTCAGTTGCATTAATAAAACCTCACAATAAGTTCTGAATATTAGAATATACAGTATTGCAAGATTCTCTCAAAATGTACACATGGAGCTGAGAAACTGTAAAATTAATCATGCTAATTTAACATTAAAGTCCTCGGAATCAATCTTAATATGCATACTCTTGTACAAAGGAATATAAGTATGCAATAGACATATATGGTCTTCAAAAATAAGAATATCGATGCTATGAATTTATGACAAGATCTTAATCAAGTAATAATTTTGGTTTGTTTAAAAATTTGGAGGTTAGTATGACGGTCACCTCCTTTTTTTGTGATGATGTCTTCTTTTAAGTTGGGAAAATTGTCATACATGTGATGGACAGTGAAACTCAGATCAGGAGATTTGGAAATTTTGGTCAGGAGATTAGGACTCAGATCAGGAGGTTTTTTATCGACATAAATTTTGTCGTAAATGTAACCGTATGATGTAGAAATTGCCTTTTAAAGTGTTTTTTTTTTTTCATCAAATTTCCATCAAAATGTAATATGTTTACAGTACCCTTGTTGCCTTTCTATTTGAATGATATCACATTATTAAAAAAAATATTGAGAAGAATCTGTTTCTTGTTTTGTTTTTTGTTTTTGGTAATTGATTGTTCACTGCTTGCAAATAAATCATTATGACCTTTTCTTTGTGTATAGATTTGTATTCATGTCTCCATCTCCTTATCATTGGTAACTGTATAAACAAACAAGAAAGAAATATGCTATACATGTATGTTTATAACATGATAAATTAATTAAAAAAAAATAACAAACAATAACAATAGTATTGCATGGTCTTTAAGCATTATGAAAGTCATATTTGTGGAAAACTTAATACTCAAGCAGTGTAAAATGTTTTGCTATGTTTAGCTGTATCACTGAATATCTATTATACTGACAAAACTAATCTGAAGCCATGTTAGAAGTAATACTGGCAAAATTATATTCAATCTAGTATTTAGTACATTATATATTCCATTACTAAATTAGGTAGGTCAGACTTATTATATAAATTTCAATTTAATCCTTAAAAAGAAGTCTAGATTCCTAAAATAATTTATAATTTTATATTTTTTTATTTGTCCCAAAACATTTAAATTCATTTAATTACCATCCTTATATGATTATTTGATTAAAATATTATTCATTTATATTCTTTTTACAATTTACATTTTTAAAAGCAAAATAACTTAAAACAGGATAAATCAAAGGAAGTAACAAAAAATTATTTCAAAACACTAAGTTTTTATTACACAACGGCAGTTAGCCAGAGGTAATCATCGTTGATTACCAGTATGTTTGACACCCAAGCTGTCAAGTGAAGCCATATAATTAAACATCTTCTTTGATTTACAGGTAAAATATAACACAGGTGTCAATTACACCCGTACTGTAGTAAGAAATTATCAAATATGGCGGCCGAAAATTTTCATTCATGAAATATTTCATACACGGATTTTTTCTCCTAAACGGGAGGACGGGAGGAGACCCCTGAAAACGGGATTATTGTACTCCCGTCGGGAGGTTCACATGTATGAATTGTTTGTACCAACAAAAATAAAAACACAAAGTTAATCTAGAATTATGTTTTATCATTTTTTATGTTTAGGTTGTCAGCAAGATGAAAAGAACAAATATGCAGTTCAAAAATCAAAATGTGGATAAGCTGAGATTCAAGGTCCTACCTTTGCAGATTTTCATATTTTGCATGAATAAATTTAAATTTTATATCATGGACGGCAGAGAAAAAAAAAAAAAAACTTTTCAATTTTCCTGCATCTGAAGGATAAATGTAAAACATCTTGTTTTCGGTAAGTTTTATGCTCTGTTTTAATAGTGTTTGTGCATTCATCTGTCCAGTCCTTCCTCTAAATTGTATCCTCTTTAAGTTTTTGGTGAGTGTTCGCCATGAATTTCAGTAAGTATTTTGTGGATTTACATGTATATACTCAAAATTTAGTACTAATATTAATGGGATTTTAGCATGACATCCTGTCAAATGCTTGTTAATCATGTTTATGTTCCAGAACATATGAGTATTTGGTCTGTACACGTACAGTCTGCCCAATTTTAAGAAGTTGGTCAAGTTTATTAGAAACAAATGTACATTACAGATCAACATAACTGAAATCTTTAATAGATTAATACAAAAAGTTTAATTGCAGTTGAAATAAAACACATGTTTGGTCGAGCTGGTACTAGACAGTACAAGTATACTCAAATGGTCTGACTATATGCATATGGTCGGACTATAAGATGTTCGGACCGTAAACGTACGGTCCAAATACTGATATGGTCTGGAACATTTATACATGTCTTAAAATTAATATCAAACACATTGGTGTTTGTGAACTTGGTAATAAGTTATTCGATAGAACTATAATGTTTTGGGATATCAAAATAAAAAAATATCCCATTTTACTTTTAATAAAGAAGAAGATTATTGATGTATGTATAACTGTATATAAAATGAGACAGCAAGCCAACAACACAAAAAATAAGGATAAAACAATATAATTTTTTGTATCAATGTTATAATTTCCTATATGTCCAAAGAGTTCAAGGTATTTTTTCATTGAAATAAAACACAAATTGAACTCTGTCAGAACTTCAAAAGCTAAAGGAAATATTGTTTCTGTTGTCTGCGTTTTGTATAATATATTGCAAATTCTTGTGAATAATGGAATGTTATTATAATTGCCTAAAGTTTTAACATTGATCTTTATATATATATTATATATATAACTTGGGAAAATACTCAAATGTTATAAAGAAGAATAAATTAATTGATTGTTATATAATATTAGAATAGGAAGATGTGGTATATTGCTAATTTGACAAATCTCCATCAGAGACCAAAGGATGTAGGAGGTTAGCAACTGATGACACTGGACAACCTTTAAAAATCAGTAAAATCCATACCGCATAGCTATTTTTATTGAAAATCATATTATTGCTACATGTATGCAAACAATTTTGTATAATACATAACTTCAGATTTTATTGGTTCTTTTCAGAAGGATTGAAATTCATCACCTAAAATAAATGGAGAAAACATAGAAACAAGACCAGAATAAATTCAAAGACAAAAGTTGGATCAGTTATTATTTTCATCACTCAGTCAATGATTTGAGGTTCTTTTAAAACCAAAAGATATTGAAACCACAATAATGTCAATGTTCTGTGCTGAATGACCAAAAGTGGACTATACGATCACACAATGCTGGATGATAAGAAACTATTAATGTTTTGTGTTGAGGATATTGTGAAAAAAATAGATTTACTTAAATAGCTACTAGTATGTTAAGCCTAATAATAGAGTTTTCATTGATTTCAAATGGTAAATAATTGTGTTTCAAGAAAGTATTCTATAATTCATAAATAAACATATATTGATACTTACATTATCTGCTTTGTTGTTTAAAAGTTTAGTTTTGAACAGTTATAGAACAATATGTTGAATTAACATTTCCAAAGAAAAAAGATATTCAATTAAAAGATTCATCTTATAACAATTTACTACCAAATAGAATACATATTGTAACATACACATTACTGTATATTTATATCTATATAATTATAATTTGAATCCCATAGGATTTTAATGTGTCCCATGGGATATTAAAATCCCATGGGATAATTATAGTCCCATGGGATTTTTTTGTCCCATGGGACAACAAATATCCCATGGGACTACAATTATCCCATGGGACCAAAGAAAATTCCATGGATTTAACCAAAATCCCATGGGATAATGGTCGATCCCATGGGATTTTGCCCTGTCCCATGGGATATTGAAAATCCCATGTTTTTATAAATCAAATAGCAAAATAAATATAATAGTAACAGTAGAAAACAAATGAAATTATTGAATCCCATGTAATTCCGCACATTTTGGTTATATAAATGACATTGTAGCTCTTATTTGAGGCGGCGGCGGATTTGCAAATGAGTGTTTTGCAAATTAAAAGTGTCCAGTGTTTTAGGTGTAGCCTAAGCATCCTGGATATTGTTTCTTTGACAAATTTGTGCGATACTATAGATACTTTTGTTTTTATTCAACCAAATGAATATCAGCCTTGTTTCTGCGCGTAAGAATCATGTGTCCTCAACAGCTCAAATCAAAATTATTTGTAACAATTTAGCGTTTACTAAAAGGATGGCAATAATATTGTGGCTTTGTTTTTTTGGAAAAAAGGGAGAAGGAGGTCACAGGAAAGTTGTTAAGATTGGAATTCTAAAATTGTTGATATAAAATAATTTGATGCATATGATCAAGAACGATTTTATTACTGCAGATGATAATTTTACCCTGAAAACATTTTTCCAAGAGGAGGAGGGGGGTTCCCGTAAGATATAAAAGTTGTACTTTAACATAAAAATAAGATTTTTAAGTTATGCATTTTCAAGATCAAAAAGAAAAGTCTGTTGTCAAGGGCTTTTGATAAAGAATTAAGGGGGAGTTTGTGAACGATGTGTCCTACTTTTCTTATATAAATATATTTCATGAACAAAAATAGAATATACATAAATTTTAATTGAAAATGAGTGAAAAATGAGTGAACGAAAAAAAAAAAACTCAGTAAGAAATACACTTTTAGCTCAATATTTGTAATAGCACGAAGCTTTTACTTTTTGTGTTTCAAACACATCTTCTCTGTAGTAGTGACTCATTACAAAGGTATTTCACTTCACCAATTTATTTCATTTTTTGAGACTGTGCATTCTCAATGTTATTATACTATACAAAAAAATCAACTCAAACACGCCTGAACGTAAAATGTGTACTCGACTGTCTCTTTACGATAAGATAATTTTCCATTTTTAGACCCCCCTCCCAAACAAAAATACTGCAAATAGGACCAACGTTTTACCAAAAATCACCATTTCTTATTCGAGAAAACGTAAAAAATCATCTTTTTCGTCTTTGTTTACATATTTTCAATGATCACCAGCACCAGTCAGGACCAAATCACCAGCACAGAACGTTCTCTCGCTGGACAACCTTTCCCACCGTGATCAAGACAACATTACATCAACTGTCAAGATGAAGAACAGGAATAAAAGCCCTGTTCATTGATAATTTTCTATGTTTTCTATGTATTAGTGCTGTGTGGAGGCAGTGGAACGTTTCCCCGTGCTTGAGGTGTATTCTCTTATAATATTTACAGTTATGGTGTGCTTGTTCATGTGAGAATTTCCCATATTAATACACCGTCAAAATTTCATGTTTGGTTAAATTTCTTCAAAATATTGGTCTGGTCATCTGTTTTGTATATTGCCCTTTCATATTATTTTAAACTGCTAGGTTTTCTTACAAATATTTCGATGTGCCCCGTGCTGTCTATCATTTGTTGTTTAGTTTTATATGTATTGTCTATCATTTGTTGTTTCGAAATTATTGGTCTTTTGTTGGGCAATGTATGACAAATATATGTTCAAAAACCTCGCCCGTAATTATAAATTATGTAATTCATTGACTGCTCCCGACATGTGTAACTTCAAGACACATTTTAGCGGTGATCGATGTCTTTCAAAATTACTTTATTTTTATCAATAGTACCGCTTAAGTCGACGCTAGGGACCGTCTTGACCTTGTTGAGGGGTATGAATGATTGGTTCATTGTTGAAGACCCTACATCAACTGTCAAGATGAAGAACAGGAATAAAAGCCCTGTTCATTGATAATTTTCTATGTTTTCTATGTATTGTGTGCGATTTTGTCCCATGTACATTTACTCCATATCCTTTCATTTTCTATCAGTAGTATGTCCAACCTAACTTCTCTTTTATGCTGTGTATGCTTTACTTGGGTATGGTATCTAAATCATACATATATTCAAGGATAGTGGAAAGAATGAAAAAGCTAACATGGCGATTAAAGGTAAAGATACAAATGTACATGTAATAATAAATTCACCTATTTTTAATTAAAACAGCCATAAACTTAGATTGATCGTGTAAATAAGAAAGCTGTGGGTCTAAAGGGAATATTACAAAGAAGCATATATTTTTCATAATGATAATAATGAAAAATGGACATGGACATAACTGCCAAAATCAAACATTAAGCAAAACAATATTTTTTGTAAGATCTATATTTTTTATATTTTATCCTTTGGAAATATCATTTTTAACTTTTCGGACACCTTTCTAGAGTTCCTTTTTAGGATGGTCCGTTAGACCTTGCGCTTCAAGTTTTTTCAAGTTAAATACAAAAATGAATAAAATGAAACAAAGATCAGAATCAATGAGACAGTAAGCTAACAACACAGAAAACCAAAGTACATTTTCATTTAACGGCGCATAACGAAGAAATGCATGTGCAATTCCTATTAAATACTGCAAAATGGATGATAAACAAATATATACTGTCATTTGTAAACCAAACTAATATACTCTTTGGAAACAATTAAAACTTTAAAGTTGTCCATAAGAATCCGATGGAACACGTAATGAATGAATATATTAATTAAAACCCAATTGTTCAGAGAACAATTGAAGATCTTTCCACTTCTAACGATTAATTTTGATATGAAAATATTAAATTTCGTTTTAAAATGTCATTTCCAGTGTCAAATGATATCTCATTGTTTGCTGATTCCAAAAATATATGGTTTCTATACAATTTTGTTTGAAATAAGGGAGGTAATTTCTTTCTTCCGGTCTGAAAAATGTCACTTCTGGTATTATCAGATAGTTTATTTGACACTGCTTTCAAAAACATAATGTTCTATATACTTTTACATGAAATGAGTACAAAAAATAGCTACTTCCGGTTTACACAAGGTCACTTCGATCACTTCCGGTTTGCTTTTCAAAGTCCTATGGCTTGTAACCTAATGCAGAAAGTCCTATGGCTTTATGATGTATAAATATGAATTTAAAGCAAAGGTCAAAATCTAGAACGTCAAATTTACCTATGACCTTGACCTCAATTCCAAGGTCATAAACTAAGGACCTCAAATCAAAAGACCCTATGTCTTTATTATATATCATCATACGCGTAATATTAAATATAAGAGGGGAGAAAACTCCCATTAAATGTCAACGTACCTTTTCAACCAAAATGTATGTTACGACATGTCGCAACTAACAATTTAGTAAAATATGTTGTCGATATCTTATACGGTTTTTGAAAAGAAGTCAAAATAAGTCAAAATAATAATTTAGAATATGACCTTGACCTTTGACCTTGACCCAACTTTCTTTCTTTTTTTTTTTTTTTTTGGACCAAGGGCCTCAAATCAAATGACCCTAGGTCTCTATCACTTATTGTTTACCAGTTTCACATGCATATCACTTATATCAAATGCATAAAGGGAAATAACTCTCATATGGAATCTCTATAACGCTTCGGTCAAAATAAATCAAAACATCCTGAGGATATAACGAGCAATTTGGTAAAATAAATTTGTCGTAATCTTTTACGGTTGCGAAGGAGTAGCACACACAAGAAAAACAGTGTTCTGGGAGATAACTCTTACATAGAAAAGTGTTCGGTTAAACAGGGTCAGTTTCAAAAGCGTATTAACTGTTCGATATCATATACCAAAAATCTAAGCGACATATTTGGAAACAACAATACAGCGGAAGAAAAAAAATAATCAGAACAAAAGCAAAAGGTCTTTCCACGGAGAAGTGGAAAGACCTAAAAAAAAACTTGACTTTGGCCACAAAATTCCAGTTTGTACTTGATAAATATGCAATAAACCCATTTTAGCATAAGCACCTACCATAAGCCTGAAAATCTCATGGCTAGTCATATATATCCAAAAGCGTTATTCTATAAAGATTTTGACACTTCAGAGCTTTAGACTTTTAAGCTTTTGTTTTAAATACTTTGGAAGTTTCTTTAGGATGTATTGTTCATGTTTCCTGCTAGCATATCTAATATAGTTCTTGACTCATCATAGTAAGACGGTGTCACATGTGCAGTCATTATCTGTTTATCCTTCCGGAGCTCCTGAGATCCCCCAAATTTTAATGGAGTGCATGTTGCTCAGTCTTTTGTCACTTTGTAGTGTTTGTGGTATTTCTTTTATATAATAAAGATTTGTTGTATAATATGTTGTCATTTGTATTTTGTTTTGTCAATATCTTATTTACTTTGCGTATGTTTTTTTTTTTTTTTTTTTCAGTTTGTTACAAACTTGTTTTAATTTGTTGATATGACAATAAAGATTATATATATTGTTTTTGTCATAAAGTTGTTAGTTTCACTTCGAATTGGTATTTTAGATGTCTCCTTTAATATTCCACCTCTTTTTCTTAAGTTTTCCCGTTTAAATTGTTTTACATTTGTCATTTCGGAGCCTTTTAAAGTTGAAAATTCGGTACGTGTTTGGCTCATTGTTGAAGGCCGTGTGGTGACCTATCGAGTTAACAAAATTTGAACTGTCGGAAGAGCAAGTCATGGAATAAAGAAGAAAAAAGGGTAATAATTAAAGTTTGAAATATTTTCAGCATTTTTTTACGTTCACCCCAGCAACCGACGAAAGGAACGATGAACTTCGTGGAACAATATTATAGTGACGTGTACTTAAATTTAATGTTTAACGGAAGAAAAAGTTATTTGGACCTTTATTTTCTTGGCTTGCTATGTTCGTAGGATCATAAACGAATCAAAACACACATGTGCACTGTTATATTTCATTTATTAGAAAACCCTAAAACCAGAATAAGATGACCAGAAATCAGTTATTTGTTTTGCATAGTGACCATGCGCTGCAATATTGGCAATGTCACCTTTCTTGAGTTGAACTACTATGGTTTTAGTTGCAGGTTGATACTCATTGTCGTTGTGAGAGCTGGCACGATTTCCTGCAACAACTTTACCGTTGACTACAAAATCACTCTCAAAACTGCTGTTGGGTGGAGTCAATGCAGTCCATGTAAAACTATACACACCATCATGAGGACAAGTAAACAATCCGTTTAAAGGGTTGTAAGCCTTCCCAAAGTTAAGAACGATTTTGTCAAATACTACAACCGCTTTTGGACTCAAATTTCTAATTTTTGTTCCGAGATTGGCATGAAATGCAACATTCTTTTTGCGTGTACCACTGAATTCACACGTGTGATCTGCAATGAAAAACTAGAATAAAAATACTTTCTGCATTTGTTTGCACTCACATAATTCAACGGTCATATTCAACCAAATTTGTCCTTCTCAAATTATAAATAAAACATTTTGCTCCTTTCCGAACAAAAGATAATTATTGCTTTACAAGTAATTAGAAATCAACAGTTAAGTGGTAGTCTACTGTCCTCACCTCTTTTTCAAGGGAATTGTCGCTTTCTTCTACTAACAATTTGGTGTTGAGGCGTTACCTCAATATTTCGACAATTTAATAGTCAAATCTTTGGTATAGGTTATGGTTATTTCATAAATTTTATAAATAGGCCAAAAAATTAAAAAATAAAGATTGAAGGGGTGTTGAAATAAAAAGAATAGAGAATAATTGGCTAAATTTATAAAGAACAGAGAAAACTAGCTGCATGAAAATATTAAAAAAAAAATACAGAATTAAAAGACCCCCATCCAGACCCTCAGATATGTCATCCTATACTATTTATGGCGTTGCTGTTAGGCATCTTCTCTGGAATACAGTAACTGATATTAGAGTGTATGACAGCATATCATTCTAAAGTAAACAAAACACCATGCAACCGCAATTACTAAACAGCAACAAGACAAACTATCACAATCAATTGGTAAACTTAGCAAAAAAAAAAAACAAAAAAAAAAAAAAAAAAACAAACGAGGAAATAAATTATACTGTTGAGACAATTTCTTAAGCACAATTAATGTACCACAATGACGGTTAACAAAAATATACTATTTATGATGAAAAAAAAAAGATTAATAACGGGTATTTCTTTTGATTTCTTTTAGAAACATATTTGTAATTGGTGATAATTATATTGCAGTATATGCTGAGGAAGTTATATATATATGTATATGCATCTTAAGAAATCAAATTGTTTAGTTCCTCTTTATTGGTAAACTCTGTTCCCGATTTAAACTACAGACATGTTTGCTAAATTTTTCTTTAATATTTCCTAAGTACCATGCGAGGTATATTACAACGATTTTTCTATTGAAAAAGTCGTGCAAATTCGCCAAACGAAATTGTCCTGATGACGTGCTGGTGATTAGAAAAACGGTCCTGGTTCTGTGCACCTATGTCCTGGTTCTGTGTCTTTATATTTTAGTTAAAAGTGGCAACTATTCAAGATCATTAATGCAGGAAATCTGTGATTGATAGACAATATACCTGGCATATATTTGATGGATATTTCATATGAGCAAAGTTGAGTCTATTTTGTTTTAATTCAATTTTGCGAGTGGGGCAAGATCTTTTTTGTTAAGGTGTTTTCGGTATTTTTTAAACTTTTGTTAACTGTTTTTTTTTTTAAATATATGTGCTGTTAACTGTTTTTGAGTAACTGTAGCTGTTATTTGTTTTCTTTAAATTGACATTGTTGTTAACTGTTATTATGAAAAAATGACCCATGCTTACTGTTTTTTGATTTTTGAATTCACTGCTTCCTGTTTTCTCATTTAAGATCATTTTAATTGCTGTCATCGGTTATCAGTATTTTAAATTTACTGTTATCTGCTTTGAGCAAAATCAAAAATTATTAACCTGTAAATGGAACATCTCTTGCTCCCTTTTTTAGATTATAAAATATGCATATAATTTGCGGGATTATGATCCTTTTGCATGACCATCAAAATTCGGTGTAAATATCCAGTACCTATATAAAAAAGAATATGTGGTATGCTTGCCAATGGAAAAATTTCCATCAGAAACCAAATGACGTAGGTGCTAACAACTATACGTCACCTTACGACCTTCAACAATGTCCCGAAAAATCAAAATGTAAAAGGTTTTGCATAAAACTGGTGAGCATAAATAAAGAATAAGGGACTTTTTTTTACTAAGTTGATCACGGCAATCTATCAGGTGAGCCTGAACACTTCTTAGATGAGTTCAGATAATAAATGCTCTTCAACTTCGTACTTTATTTGGGCTTTTTAACTTTTTTCGATTCGAACGTCACTGATGAGTCTTTTGTAGACGAAACGCGCGCCTGGCGAAAATACAAAATTTCAATCCTGGTATCTATGATGAGTTCATTTAGGTGTAGCCTAAGCATCCTGGATATTGTTTCTTTGACAAATTTGTGCGATACTCTAGATACTTTTGTTTTTATTGAACCAAATGAATATCAGCCTTGTTTCTGCGCGTAAGAATCATGTGTCCTCAACAGCTCAAATCAAAATTATTTGTAACAATTTAGCGTTTACTAAAAGGATGGCAATAATATTGTGGCTTTGTTTTTTTTGGAAAAAAGGGAGAAGGAGGTCACAGGAAAGTTGTTAAGATTGGAATTCTAAAATTGTTGATATAAAATAATTTGATGCATATGATCAAGAACGATTTTATTACTGCAGATGATAATTTTACCCTGAAAACATTTTTCCAAGAGGAGGAGGGGTTCCGTAAGATATAAAAGTTGTACTTTAACATAAAAATAAGATTTTTAAGTTATGCATTTTCAAGATCAAAAAGAAAAGTCTGTTGTCAAGGGCTTTTGATAAAGAATTAAGGGGGAGTTTGTGAACGATGTGTCCTACTTTTCTTATATAAATATATTTCATGAACAAAAATAGAATATACATAAATTTTAATTGAAAATGAGTGAAAAATGAGTGAACGAAAAAAAAAAAAAACTCAGTAAGAAATACACTTTTAGTTCAATATTTGTAATAGCACGAAGCTTTTACTTTTTGTGTTTCAAACACATCTTCTCTGTAGTAGTGACTCATTACAAAGGTATTTCACTTCACCAATTTATTTCATTTTTTGAGACTGTGCATTCTCAATGTTATTATACTATACAAAAAAATCAACTCAAACACGCCTGAACGTAAAATGTGTACTCGACTGTCTCTTTACGATAAGATAATTTTCCATTTTAGACCCCCTCCCAAACAAAAATACTGCAAATAGGACCAACGTTTTACCAAAATCACCATTTCTTATTCGAGAAAACGTAAAAATCATCTTTTCGTCTTTGTTTACATATTTTCAATGATCACCAGCACCAGTCAGGACCAAATCACCAGCACAGAACGTTCTCTCGCTGGACAACCTTTCCCACCGTGATCAAGACAACATTACATCAACTGTCAAGATGAAGAACAGGAATAAAAGCCCTGTTCATTGATAATTTTCTATGTTTTCTATGTATTAGTGCTGTGTGGAGGCATTGGAACGTTTCCCCGTGCTTGAGGTGTATTCTCTTATAATATTTACAGTTATGGTGTGCTTGTTCATGTGAGAATTTCCCATATTAATACACCGTCAAAATTTCATGTTTGGTTAAATTTCTTCAAAATACTGGTCTGGTCATCTGTTTTGTATATTGCCCTTTCATATTATTTTAAACTGCTAGGTTTTCTTACAAATATTTCGATGTGCCCCGTGCTGTCTATCATTTGTTGTTTAGTTTTATATGTATTGTCTATCATTTGTTGTTTCGAAATTATTGGTCTTTTGTTGGGCAATGTATGACAAATATATGTTCAAAAATCTCGCCCGTAATTATAAATTATGTAATTCATTGACTGCTCCCGACATGTGTAACTTCAAGACACATTTTAGCGGTGATCGATGTCTTTCAAAATTACTTTATTTTTATCAATAGTACCGCTTAAGTCGACGCTAGGGACCGTCTTGACCTTGTTGAGGGGTATGAATGATTGGTTCATTGTTGAAGACCCTACATCAACTGTCAAGATGAAGAACAGGAATAAAAGCCCTGTTCATTGATAATTTTCTATGTTTTCTATGTATTGTGTGCGATTTTGTCCCATGTACATTTACTCCATATCCTTTCATTTTCTATCAGTAGTATGTCCAACCTAACTTCTCTTTTATGCTGTGTATGCTTTACTTGGGTATGGTATCTAAATCATACATATATTCAAGGATAGTGGAAAGAATGAAAAAGCTAACATGGCGATTAAAGGTAAAGATACAAATGTACATGTAATAATAAATTCACCTATTTTTAATTAAAACAGCCATAAACTTAGATTGATCGTGTAAATAAGAAAGCTGTGGGTCTAAAGGGAATATTACAAAGAAGCATATATTTTCATAATGATAATAATGAAAATGGACATGGACATAACTGCCAAAATCAAACATTAAGCAAAACAATATTTTTGTAAGATCTATATTTTTTATATTTTATCCTTTGGAAATATCATTTTTAACTTTTCGGACACCTTTCTAGAGTTCCTTTTTAGGATGGTCCGTTAGACCTTGCGCTTCAAGTTTTTTCAAGTTAAATACAAAAATGAATAAAATGAAACAAAGATCAGAATCAATGAGACAGTAAGCTAACAACACAGAAAACCAAAGTACATTTTCATTTAACGGCGCATAACGAAGAAATGCATGTGCAATTCCTATTAAATACTGCAAAATGGATGATAAACAAATATATACTGTCATTTGTAAACCAAACTAATATACTCTTTGGAAACAATTAAAACTTTAAAGTTGTCCATAAGAATCCGATGGAACACGTAATGAATGAATATATTAATTAAAACCCAATTGTTCAGAGAACAATTGAAGATCTTTCCACTTCTAACGATTAATTTTGATATGAAAATATTAAATTTCGTTTTAAAATGTCATTTCCAGTGTCAAATGATATCTCATTGTTTGCTGATTCCAAAAATATATGGTTTCTATACAATTTTGTTTGAAATAAGGGAGGTAATTTCTTTCTTCCGGTCTGAAAAATGTCACTTCTGGTATTATCAGATAGTTTATTTGACACTGCTTTCAAAAACATAATGTTCTATATACTTTTACATGAAATGAGTACAAAAAATAGCTACTTCCGGTTTACACAAGGTCACTTCCGATCACTTCCGGTTTGCTTTTTCAAAGTCCTATGGCTTGTAACCTAATGCAGAAAGTCCTATGGCTTTATGATGTATAAATATGAATTTAAAGCAAAGGTCAAAATCTAGAACGTCAAATTTACCTATGACCTTGACCTCAATTCCAAGGTCATAAACTAAGGACCTCAAATCAAAAGACCCTATGTCTTTATTATATATCATCATACGCGTAATATTAAATATAAGAGGGGAGAAAACTCCCATTAAATGTCAACGTACCTTTTCAACCAAAATGTATGTTACGACATGTCGCAACTAACAATTTAGTAAAATATGTTGTCGATATCTTATACGGTTTTTGAAAAGAAGTCAAAATAAGTCAAAATAATAATTTAGAATATGACCTTGACCTTTGACCTTGACCCAACTTTCTTTCTTTTTTTTTTTTTTTTTGGACCAAGGGCCTCAAATCAAATGACCCTAGGTCTCTATCACTTATTGTTTACCAGTTTCACATGCATATCACTTATATCAAATGCATAAAGGGAAATAACTCTCATATGGAATCTCTATAACGCTTCGGTCAAAATAAATCAAAACATCCTGAGGATATAACGAGCAATTTGGTAAAATAAATTTGTCGTAATCTTTTACGGTTGCGAAGGAGTAGCACACACAAGAAAAACAGTGTTCTGGGAGATAACTCTTACATAGAAAAGTGTTCGGTTAAACAGGGTCAGTTTCAAAAGCGTATTAACTGTTCGATATCATATACCAAAAATCTAAGCGACATATTTGGAAACAACAATACAGCGGAAGAAAAAAAAATAATCAGAACAAAAGCAAAAGGTCTTTCCACGGAGAAGTGGAAAGACCTAAAAAAAAACTTGACTTTGGCCACAAAATTCCAGTTTGTACTTGATAAATATGCAATAAACCCATTTTAGCATAAGCACCTACCATAAGCCTGAAAATCTCATGGCTAGTCATATATATCCAAAAGCGTTATTCTATAAAGATTTTGACACTTCAGAGCTTTAGACTTTTAAGCTTTTTGTTTTAAATACTTTGGAAGTTTCTTTAGGATGTATTGTTCATGTTTCCTGCTAGCATATCTAATATAGTTCTTGACTCATCATAGTAAGACGGTGTCACATGTGCAGTCATTATCTGTTTATCCTTCCGGAGCTCCTGAGATCCCCCAAATTTTAATGGAGTGCATGTTGCTCAGTCTTTTGTCACTTTGTAGTGTTTGTGGTATTTCTTTTATATAATAAAGATTTGTTGTATAATATGTTGTCATTTGTATTTTGTTTTGTCAATATCTTATTTACTTTGCGTATGTTTTTTTTTTTTTTCAGTTTGTTACAAACTTGTTTTAATTTGTTGATATGACAATAAAGATTATATATATTGTTTTTGTCATAAAGTTGTTAGTTTCACTTCAATTGGTATTTTAGATGTCTCCTTTAATATTCCACCTCTTTTTCTTAAGTTTTCCCGTTTAAATTGTTTTACATTTGTCATTTCGGAGCCTTTTAAAGTTGAAAATTCGGTACGTGTTTGGCTCATTGTTGAAGGCCGTGTGGTGACCTATCGAGTTAACAAAATTTGAACTGCCGGAAGAGCAAGTCATGCAATAAAGAAGAAAAAAGGGTAATAATTAAAGTTTGAAATATTTTCAGCATTTTTTTACGTTCACCCCAGCAACCGACGACAGGAACGATGAACTTCGTGGAACAATATTATAGTGACGTGTACTTAAATTTAATGTTTAACGGAAGAAAAAGTTATTTGGACCTTTATTTTCTTGGCTTGCTATGTTCGTAGGATCATAAACGAATCAAAACACACATGTGCACTGTTATATTTCATTTATTAGAAAACCCTAAAACCAGAATAAGATGACCAGAAATCAGTTATTTGTTTTGCATAGTGACCATGCGCTGCAATATTGGCAATGTCACCTTTCTTGAGTTGAACTACTATGGTTTTAGTTGCAGGTTGATACTCATTGTCGTTGTGAGAGCTGGCACGATTTCCTGCAACAACTTTACCGTTGACTACAAAATCACTCTCAAAACTGCTGTTGGGTGGAGTCAATGCAGTCCATGTAAAACTATACACACCATCATGAGGACAAGTAAACAATCCGTTTAAAGGGTTGTAAGCCTTCCCAAAGTTAAGAACGACTTTGTCAAATACTACAACCGCTTTTGGACTCAAATTTCTAATTTTTGTTCCGAGATTGGCATGAAATGCAACATTCTTTTTGCGTGTACCACTGAATTCACACGTGTGATCTGCAATGAAAAACTAGAATAAAAATACTTTCTGCATTTGTTTGCACTCACATAATTCAACGGTCATATTCAACCAAATTTGTCCTTCTCAAATTATAAATAAAACAGTTTGCTCCTTTCCGAACAAAAGATAATTATTGCTTTACAAGTAATTAGAAATCAACAGTTAAGTGGTAGTCTACTGTCCTCACCTCTTTTTCAAGGGAATTGTCGCTTTCTTCTACTAACAATTTGGTGTTGAGGCGTTACCTCAATATTTCGACAATTTAATAGTCAAATCTTTGGTATAGGTTATGGTTATTTCAGAAAAAGGAAAAAAATTACAGAAGTCAAGGTAACAAAAGAAATTGAGGAAGATGGGTTCTTCGACACGATAAGCGTCTCCTGCTATGAAGAACTGGGTGCTTCGACACGATAAGCGTCTCCTGCTATGGAGAACTGGGTTCTTCGACACGATAAGCGTCTCCTGCTATGCATGCACCATCTTCAGACTTTTGTTCTATAAAAGAAGACAGGAATTTCTTTTACCATCGTAATATACCTTAATAAAAGTCTTACATTTCTCAAATTTTCATACACCCCGTTTTTTTTTTTTTTTTGCTTCGGTGACTACATGTAATGGCCACTTCTGGATAATAATAATAATTATGGTCTAGTATCAAAAGATCAACATGTTAAGTTCCTATATTCCACAATTTCTGATGACAGAAACATTAAATTCAACTAGGGATCATTATCATTAAAAATCGAGCTATTCTCTCAGTCATGTTCTTGTGAGTATTATTCGGTTTTGAAAAATTCACTTCAATTATATTTGGTTCGCTAATGTATAATTGAGCATCGTGTCAGGAACCCATACTACTGTTTAAGAAAACGTTTTCTGACTTTTAGTACGCTTTAGCTAGGATGAAATCAAATTTGACAAAAAGAATATTATGAGGGTTGTGCATATAATTGAAGAAATCATATTAACCTCCGTTGCAAAGGGTCCGTTGTGACCTTTGAAAGACATTATAAAAAAAATAGCCAATTGAAATGTCGCAATTCCGTAAAACATTGCGGGATAGGTCAACGCATTTTTTTGTTTTTGTATCACTTATTGTGATGCGATTTATTTGTTTTTTTGTTACTTAACGCTCAGTGGCACATATCTCATGTATGTTTTCATATCTCTATCTAACTTTGATTTACTGAAACCTCACCACTTTCTCTGTTTTCTATTTCTTCTAAACGGTGTTTCACATTTTCAAGAAGCTCCTTGATGCTTAATTTCCGACTATCGCATTTTTTTTCCAACGCACTGGCAGACAATACAAACATCGCAATCACAAGTAACCCTTTCGCCCTCATCCTAAATAATAAAAAAAAAAGATGAGTAAAGAATAGTGATATGAAACCCCACCTCCAGACCCGAGTAAAAACTTTATTTTTTACTATTTTTTTAATTGAATTGTAACAAGGTTATGTGTTTTGGAGGTACAATGTAACTTCGCACTAAAGTTATTTTTACGGACTACGAAAATTTACCTACATTGTATATTGATTCACTCATAGGGTCTTTGCATCGGAAATAAACACATTTATTCTAAAACCAGTTGTTGGCATGATACGGTTTATGTTCTCCTCATATATTTTATGATGGTATGATACTAAACCCCTAACGGGAGGGATTGTGCTTGATTTTCATATGATGAAGACATAATCTTTCAATCAGTCTAATTGAGGTCTGGAGCTGGCATGTCAGTAACTGCTAGTAGTCCTTTGTTAATTTATGTATCATTGTCATTTTTCTTAGTTTCTTTTGTTACCTTTTCTGCCATATGACGCGGACTTCTTTTAAACTGAGTTTTACTGTGCGTATTGCTGTGTGTTTCTTTATTCTACATTGGCTAGAGGTATAGGGCGAGGGTTGAGATCTGACAAAACATATTTCACCCCGCCGCATTTTTGCGCCTGTCCCAAGTCAGGAGCCTCTGGCCTTTTTTAGTCTTGTATGTTTTTCAATTTTAGTTCATTTATATATGTTTTGGAGTTTAGTATGACGTCCATTTTCACTGAACTAATACACATTTTTATGTAGGGGCCAGCTGAGGCCCGCCTCCGGGTGCGGGATTTTCTCGCTACGTTGAAGACCCATTGGTGGCCTTCGGCTGTTTTCTGCTCTTTGGTCGGATTGTTGTCTCTCTGACATATTCCCCATTTCCATTCTCAATTTTACTTTAAAAGAGAGGCAAAAATATCAAAAGGACATTCCAATTCAATAGTTGAAATAAAAAACTGACAGTACCATGCCAAAAAATAAAAAAATATGTACAGACAAAGAACACTTTACAAAACACAACTGAGCAACACAAACTCCACCAAATAAAACGTGGGTGATCTCAGGTGCTCCGGAAAAGTGAGCAGATCCTGATCCATATGTCCACCCGTCGAGCTACTTCTACAATGTATAACATATGAGTCGCGACGGTTAGAAATCGACCGTATGCAATTCGATGTCAAACAGAAGAACGTCACGATAAAGCTGCGCATCGACGTTATACTGACAATATTGTCATTTCTTTTAAATAGTGTTCTAGTGTTATGTAATCAGAATGATTATTTCGTGTTTTACGGAATGCATGTGTGCCTCGTATTCAATTCATGAAAAAAACAGACTGATCTATGTAAAACGTGCTGCTAGGTGACGGAGGAAACCCGGTATATTTCGAAAGACGCGAAATAAGAGAAAACACAAATATTCATTGATCATATACAATCTGCGTGAACAGAATGTGAATACTATAAACTATGCACGGGAAAAGCACGCGATGAATTAAAGTTGGCTGAATCTCCAATAGAAGAGTTAGCCACTCATTGTTCAACAAATTTTGAAAATACTTATTTCTCTTTTGACATTTCATAACATGTTAATTTGACACATTTGTCTAAACAGTTTGGAGCTCTTTACTATATACATGTAACACCTCCGAAGGTTCAAATATTTGGAGTTTGCGATGAGAACTTTCCAATTCAAACCTATTATTTGAATGATGAGCAACAAACAATCGTGGAAAATGAAAGTCGGACACATGGACACAATGTTAATTTAAGCATGCTACATCATTATCTGCTCGGTAATATTTTCGGTAAAAAGGCGTGTCATTTTCTTGTTGATTATTCCGTGGGACAAAACAAAAATAAAACAACTTTGCATTATCTGTTGTGGGGGTGCGCAAAAGATTTATACAAAACAAATAATTTGCATTTCATGATTGCTGGGCACATTAAACGTTTATTTGACGCATGTTTTGGCATGTTGAAAACGAAATTTAGAAAGTTCGACGTAAACCCTTTATCACAACTAGTTAGTATTGTAGACAATTCTGCCAAACGCAATAGGTCAGAAATTTTTACAAAAAAATGATGATGTCGAAAAGAACTTAAAGTGGTACAGATTGGATATTTTTTTCATGAAATACTTCAATCCACTTAGAGGTAAAGGATTTGCTAGTGAAGAGATGGAAGTCGTGTTTACAAAACAAACTCTTTATCAACTAGAGAAGAAACTGGTCCTTCTAAAGAAAATCACAAGCTCCTCCAGATATTGCTCACTGCTCCCACCAGTTATTCAGCCAGCGGTGCTAACGAGTAGAGAAATCGATATATGTACAATGAAGTCCGTCCGTTTGTTCAGATCAATTTCATGTTTTATCCTCGTGCTTCTGAAAAGTAACATCGCATGTACATTACTGGTAAATGTGTGATTGAAAACTTGAGAATCGTTTATTTTTTTATTGTTACAATCTTCCAAATTATAAATATTATATTATATTGTATATGCATGCATGATTTTATGTCTGTCTTCATTCAGAGAAAAAGACCGATACAGTATAAAGTTAATGCACGATAAAGTTAAGATCAATTTCACGACGCTGTCAGTGTACCCTTATTATTGTTATTTAATTTTTCATTTGAAAAAGCAGAGTTTCCTAATCAGTGGAAAACAGCTATTGTGATGCCGCTTTTCAAAACCGGCGACAAATCACTGCTTTCCAATTATAGACCAATCTCATTATTATCAGCAGTGGGCAAAGTATTTGAAAGAATTGTATTTAAAAATGTATTTAATCACTTAATAGCAAACAAGTTATTATACAAATTCCAGTCAGATTTTATTCCAGGTCATTCTACCGCTCACCAGCTAATTGAAATTTACTATAGGATATGTATGTCACTTGATGATCGCTGTGTAACATCTCTTATATTATGTGATATCTCGAAAGCTTTTGATAGGGTACAGTATGGCATACGGGCCTCTTAATAAAGATAAAAGCATATGGTATTGATGGAAATCTGTACAAATGGTTTGAAAGTTATATTTCAAATAGAAAACAAAGCGTTTTAGTTTCAAGTTCGTATTCGCCTTTTGCTAATACTAATGCAGGAGTTCCGCAAGGCTCTGTATTAGTTCCTCTACTATTCCTTATTTATGTAAATGACATAGCTGATAATTTGACAAGTCTAACTCGGTAATAGCCCTTACACAATAGAAGATGTCTTAAATAGTGATTTAGAACACAAAAGCACAAGATTAAATGTTCTTAAAAAAATGAAATATGTATTGAATAGAAATTATCTTGCTCGTATATACTTAACATTTATAAGACCCATTATGGAATATGCATGTGAGTTATTGGATGGTTGTACTCAACAAGATGCCGAAAATTTAGAACATGTTCAGTTGGAAGCAGGAAGATTAGTAACGGGGTTGTCCGTGTTTGCTAGTCGGGAAGCTATATATTTTGAAACAGGCTTGCAATTGCTAGTGGACAGAAGAAAGTCCAGAAAGCTCAATATGTTCTATGCTTTACATAATGGGACTGCCCTATTTATCTCTGCGATTTAATGCCCCCACTTGTTGGTCAAATATCTAATTATGACTTGCGAAACAGTAATAATTATGTAGTACCAGTTATAGACTAGATATAACCAGAAAATCCTTTTTTCATCTACTACTATTGAATGGAATAGCCTAAACCCCGACATACGTACGTCAAGAAATATAAATATATTTAAACGAAAGATGAAGTCTAAATTGATACAGCCACCTTCCTATTTTAGTTTTGGTGATAGAAATCTTAATATCATTCATACACGTTTGAAAAATATGTGCAGTTCTTTAAATGCAGATTTAAACCGTGTTAATATTAAACCCAGTCCCGCATGCAGCTGTGGCCATCCTGTTGAGGATAGTATTCACTATTTTTTTGAGTGCCCTTTTCACATCGAAGCAAGAGAAATATTGTTTTCAAAATTAGAAAGATATGCTATATTCATTGAGCTTCTATTGGCTGGTGACGGTGACCTTTCATTTCAGCAAAACAAAGAAATTTTTGAGTCTGTACAAACATATATCAGAATTACACAAAGATTTAGAACAATCAATTAAAATTCTGAATTCCTACTTTCCAACTATTCACTCCAGTCCAGTTTATATATTATTCCATATTAAATTGTATTTTTTTTTTTTTTTTTTTTTTTTTTTGTAGTTTGTATTACATGCATTCCTACTTTGTTTTTCGTCATTATTTAATGTACTTTGTGTTTATATTTATATAGGGAGAGGACGTCATTAATGTTGTTATAACTTGTGTCCAAACCCTTTTGCTACTTTTGCAAATAAAATATGTTTAAACATAAACGACGCTATCGCGAAATTCTGGGGTAAAATCTATTGACCCGTCATAACTTTTAAAAGAAGAACTAGTCGAGTAAAACGTTGTTTTTTTTTTTTTTTTGTATTCAAATCTTATGACTAGGGTTAAGCAAAATAAATATGAATAAAACTCTAATCGTTTTTTTATTGTTGTTTTTATCATAAGGTCGATTTCTATCCGACGCGGCTCATATGTTGATACGTTATATGTAAGAGAGGGGAAGGATAGCAAAGGAACATTCTGACTCATAAGTCGAAAATAAAGTGACAATGCCATGGCTAACAATGACAAACAGACAAACAACAGTATCCAAAACAACATAGAAACCCAAAGGCTGAGCAACACGAATCCCACCAAAAACTGGGGCGATCTCAGGTGCTCCGGAAGGGTAGGTAGATCATATCACGTGATTAGGCATCACGCAATAACGGATTGGTAATTGATTCTTTAGTTATCTAACACTAAGACGCCATCAAATTCATAAAATATCGGTTTTGTTAATTTTTAACCCTGAAACTTAACCATTTAACAGGAATGTGAATATCATAACAATAACGAGCAACACATTGGCCTAAAAGCCTGGATAGTTTTTATTTTGAAACAGAAAACAGCATTCCGAACAAAGTGTAATTGCTCAGAAACTAATTTGAAGACATCATACAAATTTTTATGACTGTTGGCAAGATTAGTACAGGTGTGGATCCAGCACCTTGATGTCTGGCGGTGGGGGAACCCTGAACCCAAAATTGACTTTTTATACAAAGATGCATATATGCAAGTGTGGGTGGTAATGGTGGGGGTCAGATCATGGCTTCTATAGTTCTATATTTTTTTTAATTTTTTACCATTTCACTCTATTCTCTATTCTTCTGCCAATTGGTCTCTATTATATTCAATCTAAACATGCATGAAATATTTGCCACTGGACGTTAAGCAACCAACAATCAATCAATCTATTTTGTGTATTTCACCATCTCTATATTCTATATCTGTTATTTATATTTTTTGGTCCCATTATTCTCTTTTCTGTAAACCCCATTCAAACCCTCATAAATGGTGACCAATTGATAGCCTCATACATGTACATGGTAATTGAAACAGGAAAAAAATACCGTCAAATGTTACTGTATGCTTGAACTAATAGATACATATATTAGTCCCAGATTGTGTCATAAAATAAATATGTGTTAGAAAAATACGATAGCATTTTATTAATGATTATATATTAGACAATGCCAATCCAATCCATTTTTTGTGGAAGGTGGGGGCGGGGGGGGTCAGGTATTTTATTAAAACAAATTGTTTGTTTCCTTTGAAAATAAGAGGGATAAGAAAACACAATATTCAGTTTAAAAACAAATCTTGTAAACGAAAAAAAGTTTGTTGTCGAAGTCACAAAAAAGACAGTTTCGCAAAAAAAAAAAAATTCAAAAGGAAATGGTAATGTGAGATTTTGTTATGAAGATATAATTATCCTATGAATATCGATACTAACATTCTTGGCACTAAACATTTATTTGTACATATTAGTTTTAAACACAGATTTTAGTTAGTAATTTCTTTCCTGATGGCTGATCAGAGGATTTCACCTGTTAATCGATCTTAATCTGTGATATTGTATTAAAAACCAATAAAAATATTCGTACTAGTAAATATTAATTTTGACACCTGTATTTTATGTCTCTTATCAAAACATTTGATGTAATCTACATGTACATGTTGATTAGAATACCACCGATGAGTTGTCATAAATCACGCATGTTGAAGCTGGGGTTAATTAACGACCAGTTTAAGAAGTCAAATCAAGCTGTGATTAATTTCCGCTCTAGATAAGCAGATTCAGTACCCAGTAGCAATAAAATTATGTTTAAAAAATTTTTTTGGTCACCTGGACTGCCCCCTGTGCCCCCCGGTAAATCCGCCACTGTAGTATCATAAAACAAATTTAAGTACATCAGTGAAATCTTAGAAACTGTACTGATTGCAATTAAATTATAAAAAAAATAATATAATTTTACCAACCTGTTTAGCTTCCGGAACTATTTATATGGAGATTATGTTCGAGTCTCAGTGTATGTGGCTGTGTATAGGTACATGTATGCACTTTACAAAATTATTTGCAGAGTGAAATAGTATAACTTTGACTTTACAATAGACATCAATATCTTGTCAAATTCGACACTTGTCACGGAATATGCTAATTAAGGAAATGTACTATACTTGTAATAAACTTAGTATTGTATTGCTTTTTAAAACAGGCATTCTTTTTTCACAATTACATAACGTAGTATTCTAATATAATGTTTGATAACAAAATGCGGTTACTCGGCAACTTTACATATTGACATTTCTAAATATTTTATAATATTATCTTAATTACAGACTTGATAAATGTTTGTACAAAAACGATTCCGATTTCATCATCTACATATTAACTTTATTACAAATGCAACGACTTTGGATCACAGTTTTATAATGAAATCACTGGTAAACAAATACTGCCACAGGGAACAGGTACAACCTGTACTTGTTTTGTAAACTTCCATAAATCGTTTGACAGTTTAACTCATGTAGGTCTAAAACTGAACGTCTTAGTATAAAAGTTTTCTTGGTACTCTATTTTATTATATCAGATTAGTAAATGTTTTTCATTAGTAAAGCATGCGAGTTTCTCTGTCTTATTTTTCGATCATTCATTAAGGTGTAAGACAAAGGGACTTTCCGAGCCCTGCTGTGTTTAAATTACTAGTATCGATAAATAACTGTCCGTGTTATGTTGACTCTTGCTTCGGTACAGTTTCCTTCAACTAGTTTTTGATTTGTTGAAAATCATGTGTTTTGTATGTCTACAACACGTGTTCTTGATTGGTAATCATCATTAATTACCATAGCAACTACATGTGGTATGCATGCGACTTAAAATTCACATACATAGAATAGCACTAGTAAGTGTGAACCAAGAGGCATATTACAACATGTCAGATCTTTTATTTTTGTGCACGAAATATGAAATTTCACAAATCTCAAATTATTTGAACTATTTAATTGTATATATTTATACATAGAAGGATACTAAGGTTTGATAAAACAAGTTGAAATGTAACTCATCCTTACAAAAACTACAGATTTAAATATTAATTCTCTTCTAGAAATTAGAGAGTAACGTCCACATTCTTTAGCTAAATTGTGAATTCTTAGTCTTATTTAAGTGATATATGTTTTATGAACAACTGATATTGGTTATCTTTCATCATATGTTAACGTTTACAAATTCAAAAAGTCTGATAACATAAATTGAAATTTACAATTTTGGCGAATTTCCACAATAATGAACTACATGTAGTTTAAACAAAAGTTATTAAAAAGAAATGCAGATTAACAATTTTGCTTGATATTACTAGCTTTTATAGCAATCACGGTCACAGGCGCTTGGGTATATGATACAGATATTTTTTTTTTTTTTTTTGTTGATTAAAATATTCAATTTTCTATATTTATACTACATATCTATCACTACTGCGCATGTCTCACCTAGTTTCGAGTGATTTTACCAACTCTGAGACAACCCCCATTTTACTATCCACACTAAGAAACAAAAAGGCAACTAACTCGACGCCATCTTGCGTGCTATAAATAAATAATAAAATTGACCTACCTGGATTCCCCATCAATTTTTATGGAAAACGTGCTTTTCTAGCAGTCCGATCGCAGATGTCGTTTCTATTTATCAAATTGGTATTGTTCTTAACATTTTTAGTCCATCTCAAGCATATGATAAAAAGATTTTGACTGTTTTCACTACTTTCACATTTACGAGCCTGGAAATTTACTGTTAATATTCAGGGGAAGTTACTTTTTCCCGAACTTTTGTTAAAGGGAAGTAATTTTTTCCCGGACTTTTTCGGAACATCTCTGCAAGTACACATGAAACAAATAAAGTGATACGATGATTTCCGAACTATTATCAAAAAGGCGCAACTTTTTCATTGTTGAAAAAAGAAAAGATCTGTTTTAGAAATAATGGCAAGTTTAATAGTGTTTCCATACTACAGGGCAGTTTTTAGAGACCGCGGTTTACATATCATGCAAACAACTATTCAAAACATAAATAAATTGAAGTAATTCCAATATTTTGTATACGTATATAAAGTAACCGAAAATATCAACATTTAAAGGGGTCCATAAAACTTGAGCTTTGCCATGTATTTACACCAAGATAAATTTTGATATTTGTTACGGTCGCAAATAGTTGTAAAGTTTTTGTGGAGAATAACATTCAAATACCATAAGAAAAGAGAATATGCAAAAATCTTTACGTAGTGTGTAAATGTATTTGGAAATAAAGATATTTATTCATTTCGTTCCACGTATGGAAAGACATGTCATTTCTTAAATTTTACGGAATTTTATAACCTTAACAATTCAAGAACAAACATTAATCTTTGTGTGGGAATAAAGAGACAACAAATATATAATAAACAATCATTTTTACATTGCTAAACGATGGATATGAAATGCATGTGGAGGTTATTATTTGCAAAAGTTACACCCCATAAAGAATACACAATAAAGACACATGTTTACAAATATTTAATTGTTTTATAAAATGACCATAAACCCACTTATTCATGGTATGGTATCAATATTTCTGACCTGAGCGACATGATAATTAATCATTAAGTCGAAGAACCACTCCACAGGAGACTTTATAATATAGTGTATACTGTGAAACAGATGTAATAAAGACATGACACCGATTTATTTCAATAGAATCTGAGATAACCGACGGTTTCTTATATGTCCATGTTTCTACCCGGCAGGGTACCTACACATATTTCTTCAAATGCTAAACATGGAGACTTTTGTATATTATCATATAGATGATAAAACAAACACGCCAGTGTACCCTGAATTCAACAATATGACATTGATAAATACTATCTCTACTATATCCCGTGTAGACATATGTTGAAGTAATTAGTGATAAAAATAAAGACAATAAGTCTCTTCATTAATTAAACAAAAGTGCTGATCAACTTGGTCAGTTTCTTCAGTCTGTAAAAAGACTAGCTACAACGTAGACCTATATGCACGTGTAGTTAATAAATTTAAAAACTGTTATGAAACAGACACACATCTATCTATGATACTAGATACGAAATAAATAGCTAAAGGTCGGCCTCTGATGAGGGTTTACCTGGGAATACTCCCGAAAGAACCCGAAACATTGCATATTAAATTCTAAAGAACTAAGCAATAAAAAGTACGTAGTGTCAGGTCAGAAATATTGATACCATACCATGAATAAGTGGGTTTATGGTCTTTTTATAAAACAAAAAGATCAGTGCAATTCACACCACCATGGGGTACATCTTTGTCCAAGACAAAGATGTACCCCATGGTGGTGTGAACTCCTGCATGGTTTTGTCTGGTTATCATAATAAACATTGTTCTATTTTTTTACAATGAATGCTTTTATTTATGTAACATTTTTGGTTTATGAACAAACCTGTCATTCTTTTAATCATGGAAGTATCCATGTTTTAATTATTACATGTATCAATATTTTAAAAGTCGTTTAAATGAAAAGACATTAAACGAATATTTTAAATAATATGTTCATTGAAATCAAAACAAACATATTCTTGACATTCAGAGGTTTACCCTAGATCATTTTCTTTTGAAAATTAATAACATTATTATGCAGGAATGCTCTATAGAGTCTTGGTATTTAAACTATCATATTAAAATTGTACCGTCTTAACTAATTCTCCGACGGTCTAAAGGAATATTCCTACTAAAATGGTCATACGTTAATGACACTATAAATGCTCCTTAACAGACCCCAATGTCCAAGCAGTGTATGATTAACCACAAATCTAAAATCTAAAACATGGGTCTTAATCAGTCAAGATTCAAATAAATCATTGACGCTACAACAATGTAAGGCATATGCACATCACACATACTGAGAATAATTTTATTGGCTCAATCTGAAAGACATTGGCCATGAATTTTGAAAGTATCTTAGATCAAGGAGGTTATATGACCTCCTTGCTTAGATGGACTTAAGACATATCACGGCCTAAATTTTTATTAGTTTTCAAAAGTCAGATAAATCCAAAAACAACGTTTATGTTAGTTTTCACTACCTATTCCATGTAACAATAACTATTTTAATTTATTCTATTTCAATTACTTGACGTTTTGGAATTTTATTTTATTTTTATTTTTTTTTGGGGGGGGGGGAGGGGTTATGGGGTATATCTGGTAATCATTAAACCAAAAGACAATGATATGTTTAAGAAAATAAAAAAAATAGTTGAATATATGGTCAATTTCCATAAGGAAAATCGTCTTCAAAAATGTGCAAAACCTTCCAAACTTGAAAACCAACGAACTAATTTGAACACAATGCATATACATATCATTTCAATGAAATAAACTAAAATATGTAAAGTGTACAAAAAAAGATGTTTCATTTACGATAGTTTGTCTACCCTTTCAAAGGTATGCCTATTTTTGGCTTTGGAATACTACGCATATCATACCAAATATATAACCCAAATATTAATCTTTAAAATACAATGAATACGCCTGTAAAAGTTCGTAAATTAAAAAGTAAACTTTACACATATAAACAAACACATCAAAAATGTTGAAATATAACCACAATATTTTAAATAGTTTTGACACCTAGGCAAAGAAATAGTAAACGTCAGTATCTCATAACTGCGCATACTATAAAAATATATTGTGCAAATACATTTTATATGATATATATACCTTGTTAAAACATTGTGAAAAGAAGTGGAAAATTTTACATATATATCCAAACGCAAGAAAAGACTATAAATATAACCGTTATGTTTAGAACACTTAAATACCTATGGAAAGCAACGATAAACCATTATAGTCTCTAAAACTGCACATACCATAATAAATATATTGTGCAAATACATATTTTACAGTGCTATGCATACCTCGGTAAAACAATGTAAATAGAAGGAAAATTTTACATATCTATCCGAATGAAAGAAAAGACTACAAATATAACTGTTATATGTTGGACAATTAAATACCTATGGAAAGCAGCGATAAACTGCGGTCTCTAAAACTGCGTACACCACCGTAAATAAAACCTACGCACATTCAAATTTATTGATGTAGTAGAACCTATGCAAACATATGCAAATATATGTATAATCTTTATATATATTTTCGATACTTATAAACTAATGCAAAGATAAGGGTTCTATGCACCAAATATTTGCGCAAATTTTGTGTTAATGTAAATACAAGCTGTATTTCGTATGTTACATACAAGTAAGTAAATATATGAGGCAGCAAAGGAGTTATTTTATCAAATATTTGCATATAAATAAATTTGGTGTATTTACTCTCTTCTGATTGGTTAAAAGTATTACTTTTATTTTCAATGTTGTCAATTTTTATGGCGACACGCCCACTTTTACCGGAACTACTTTTTTATTGATTCGAAGATTCTTGTACATGATACGTTCATAGCAATACGATTTAGAGCAAACAATAAAGTTTTGTTCAATCATTTGTCGTTTTAAATGTTTTAAATGTGTTATCCTACCCATCTAACCCCGAACTACATGTACTGTATGACTGCCCTCCCAACTCCTGTCGTCTGCTCAATACTAGTAAGGCAAAGATGGAAGAGGTGCCGGATTTCGACATCGGTGGGGGAAAAGCTGATTGAAATGGACTCGTACAGTGAAGAAGATTTATTGGGATGGTTGTTTAAAGATGACTTGCAAAATATTGAACTTGTTGAGATTAACATTACTCCCGAAAATCCTGGATTGGCACCACAACCGCAGCTACAGGCCCCATCGCAGATTCCGTTGGCACCAACCCGGTTGAAGTTGAAAGGCCTACAGTTTCTGGGCTTCAAAAATCACAGAAACGATTTAAAACTGTTACCCCAGAAGAACTGAAAGACCTGCAGGACAGTCGACAGGCTAAATCAACCAAACAAAACACAAAGTGGGAGTCAAAGTTTTCCAAGGTAAATACAATTAAACTTATGGAAACCCTGTTTATGATTTTGTAATACTCAGTTAAATGAGTTACATACAATGTACAAACACAACTGTTCTATAAAAAATAAAACAATGTAAATTCAGACCAGGATTTGAACCTGGGACCTCTCAAAAACATGAGCGCTCTGCCACTGAGCTATCTGAATCTATATAATAAACTTTATTTGCTGTTTTCTACCAATATCATGAATATTGAATATTTCCTCTTTCCTATGTTTGAAAATCAAATTGAATTTCTTATTTTGTTATTTTCAGAATGGTGTATGGAAGCCCTGGACCAAGTATTGGATTTCGCAACTACTGAAACAGAGGAATTAAACAATGTTTTGGGTAAATTTTACGCCGAGGCAACCCCAAAATTTTCCGAAAAAAGAGGCAAGGAAATGTCAACTGCCCAGTCAAAAGAGTATCACAAAAATTCAATGAAAAACATAAGGGCAGCAATCAACCGCCACATTCATGATTTAGATAGGGATATTGATATCGTTCGCGATAAAGAATTTAGGAAGGCGAATGAAACTCTTGATGGAAAATTAAAGAAAAACCTCGAAAAAGGTCTCTCTCGTCCTACAAAACATAAACAGATTATAACCATGAATGATTTGGAAAAGATAAATTCTTACCTGTACTCATCTGATGATCCAATTATCCTAAGATTCCGTGTGTGGTATAATATTGCTATGCATTTTGTGACCCGTGGGATAGAATTTCATCAACAACTTCAGATAAACTCGTTTGAATTCCACTTTGATGAAAACAATCGTGAATATGCCTGTTTGTCACACGAAATGAAACAGAAAAATTGGCAAGGCGGATTAGACTCTGGAGAAACTATAAATGACAAACGAATGTATTCATGTGAAGGCGATCGCTGCCCAGTTGCTTCATTGAAATTGCTGATTTTGAAAACTGATCCAGATGCAACTTCACTTTTCAATCACATTAATAAAGATGCGTTGTTGTCCAAAACTCCGAACATTTTACAACTATGGTACACTAACAAATCGGTCAAATCTTACCAATTCACAAGATTCATGGCAGATGTGTCGAAAATGCCTCCTGTAGTGTAATGTATACAGCTCATTGTCTCCGGGCAACGGCGATCCAAGCAATGAGTGACGCTGGCTTCGAAATCCGACATATTATGTATATGAGCGGTCACCGGAATGAGGCGTCTGTACGAAGCTACAGTCGGGACTGTTCTACCCTCCAAAAGAAATCAATGAGTGACACACTTTCAACTCTATCCACAGGACGCGCACCGCCACAGACTTCGATACCAATGCCGATGGCTGTACAAAACAAACCTGCCAGTGACAGTGTGATCTCAGTTTTGGCGGCTAGTGACACTCAAACGTAAACACTATGAATACCGCCTTATCGTCAAACAACTTCATGTCGTCTGGTTTTATTTCTAACTCAGCTTTCCATAACTGCACATTTCAAATAAATAATCCACAGTAAACTGTTATTTTGGAAAAGAGTTTACCTGTCTCATAACATTCCAATGACGTGGCGGCCATGACAGTTCATTCATTCTGTCACTATGACGTTGTATATTCATACGCCAACGTGTTTGTTCGTTGTTATTGTTAATATAAATAATATAAAAGTTATTTGAGCCTTATTATTGATAGAAATTAATTTATAATGAATGGCAATAATTTATTTTGAATTTATTGAACCATAAATTAATTTTGACTCTTCACATTTTACATAATCCGCTTCGCGGATTATTCAATGAAGAGTCAAAATTAATTTTATGGTTCAATAAATTCAAAATAAATAATAACCATTCATTAAATGTTTGCAAATAAATGTAAATTGGCCTTTTCGTGTAGTGCAAAATCTTTTTATTAAACACTTGAGATGGACTAAAAATGTTACGAACAATACCAATTTGATAAATAGAAACGACGTCTGCGATCGAACTGCGAGAAAGGCACGTTTTCCATAAAAATCGAAAGGGAATCCAGGTGGTTAATTTTATTATTTATTTATAGCATGAAGATGGGGTCGAGTTAGTTGCCTTTTTGTTTCTTAATGTGGATAGTAAAATGGGGGTTGTCTCAGAGTTGGTAAAATCACAATATAGAAAATTGAATATTTTAATCAACAACAAAAAAATCCAAACAAAATATCTGTATCATATACCCAAGCGCCTGTGATCACGGTAACCTGTTCTACCAAATGAAAACATAACTGATACTGTAATCTCTTTCCCCTTTTTGTCTTAAATTTTGACATATATTGTTAATGCATATATAATCTTTATACCTGTTCCACTCCAAACGTTGCCTAAAATGTAGTTAAAAGGTCCCCGGGACCTCTTTTTTGAAAATCCTGGATCTGCATTTGAAATGCACGACGTTACCATCGTAGTAGTAATTATTTGATATAAATTGTATTATCAAGTTCTTCTGTAATTTGTATTCGGTAAAATAAATCTAATTAAAATAATGAATCCTACGGAGGGCTAGCCAGCTATAGAACCAGATTTAATCCACCATTTTCTACATAAGAAAATGCCTGTACCAAGGCAGAAATATGACAGTTGTTATCTATTTGTTTGGTGTGTTTGAGCTTTTGATTTAAGCATTTGCTTAGGGACTTTCCGTTTAGAATTTTCCTCGGAGTTCTGTATTTTTGTTATTTTACTTTTCACATGAACAAGAGAACAACACACGAGAAGAAATTGTATTATAAAGAATAAACTGCAAATAATTTGATAAATTTGCACATATATTTAGCGATTTAACTACGAAAACTGCTGAAGACTTGAAATCATGTCACTTTTTGTTAGGACTGAGGTTTTATACTGTTGTTTCTTATGGAAAGCTTTTCACGATTGATCTTTTTAACACGGTTTTCGAAATTCCGGATATCCTGCATTCTTGAATAGAACGTATTGAAATTTGTTGCAATAATGGCTATTGGCATTGCAATTATTATAACTCCACAAACGGCACAGCATGCTCCAACACATTTTCCAAGTACTGACTTTGGGTAATGGTCCCCGTAACCTACAGTCGTCATGGTAATAACAGACCACCATACTCCCTCAAAGGATGACGGGAAGGTTGTCGACTCTGACATTTCGGCGAAAAATATTATGTTAGCGAAAAACACTGCTAACATTAAAATTGTTAAAAACAACAGAACCAATTCTTTGATGCTCTCTCTTATAGTGGTAAGCAGTATCTTAAGTCCATCAAATTGCTTCGAAAGACGCGTTATTCGAAACATACGGAATGATATTGACGCAAAACAGAATTGGTTTATTGCAAGTAATGTTCTGTTTTTTAACAAAATTGTAAAACCAAACTGTCGGACGACGAATCTAAACCACATTGAAACATTCAATACGACATCAAGTATATTTAACCAATTCTTTAGGAATGTTATTTTTGACGGAGAAGCTGCAAATCTTGTACAAAATTCAAGTGTGAAAAAAACAAGCAGACAGTCATCAACTATATACCACCAAAGTTCCACTTCCGTCGTTAGAAAAAATACAGCCTTTGGGTTATTCATATCTCTCAAAAGGCCAATATTCTGCATCAGGGTAACATTGTTCGTACTTTCCACGGGAATTCTAAAATCTGGACTGGTAAACAGTAGTTCCATAAAAACAGACAGGATCACGATCAGACAGTACACAAAATTGTAGCACTGAAAAAAATAACCCGAATATTGCTTGAAATATCATGTATGAAATTAGAAAAAATAATAATAATAAACTTAAGGACCAATCAATCGATCAATCGTAACAATCAATCTAAACTAAATGTTCAACTCCATTCTTATTTGTGTATATGCTTGTCCAAATACAGAAAGACTACCAATGGTTGTTGTGGACTTTCATATGTGCTGTAATTAAAATATGATTGAATCATATAACAATGTGTATATACGGCATTCAAAACGATCTAATGAAATATTTTACTTTAAAAACATATACTACATGTAAAAACATTATGAAATCTCTCAAACTATAATTCTAAAGTACATACATTACTTTCTTTCCACACCATTCGCACAAACTAATCGGAGATTTCTATCACGTGTATCGATAAATAAAATAGTATACATGATAATCGGAGATTTTTATCACGTGTATCGATAAATAAAATAGTATACATGATAATCGGAGATTTCTATCAAGTGTATCGATAAATAAAATAGTATACATGTTCGAGACAGCAACCCACTGACACGTTTAATAAATGTAGCAGCATACAACGTAGAGACGGGGATAGTTGTAATGTATCAACATAACACTAGAGACATGCACTGTAAAAAATCTGATCAAATGCACTGTAAAATATCTGATCAAAAGGAGATGAGGAATATACGTCAATAACACAACGGTCACAAGAGTTGACTTTTCCGGAGCACTTGAGTTCAACTTCGATTAGTTTAGGGGAACCTGTTGATAAATCTTTAATGTTCTGTATTTTGGAGACTGTTGTTTGTCTCTATCTTATTTTTCAACTGTTTTTTCGTTGACCGTTTTTGTCTTGAACATTAAGCTACTTTTCACACCTTTGGTATAATTCCTCCTGTTTAAATGAAAGAACGCTAAAAAATATGAATACTATAACAGTCTATATCATGTGTATTGTGATTTGACCGGAGCTGTGATGCATTTGAATCATATACTTTTAAGATGTGTCTTTACCTTGGCTGGTGTCGATGACAATGGTTCATCAACAAATAACCATATCTTCCGTTGTATTCCATTTGCACATTTATTATTTCCATCGAAAGCTGAAGGAATTTCTGTCGATATTTTCAGTTTCTGAACTGTCTTCAAATCGGTTCCTTTCTTTAGTATTGCTGACCGACAGCATTCTGGAATATCGCTGTATGGAATCTCCCAGTAGTCCAACTCTTTTTGTATTAACTGACTGCAGCAGTTGGCTGGCAAATGAATCTCATCGTTTCTATAAAAATCTAAGATACGACCAAACAAATCCGGACTTCGGTCGAAAAAATATAAATGTTTGTCAACAACATATTCCTGTGATGAAGTAGTCAATCTCCCGAGACGTGTTTCGGGGTACTTTTTTAGAGTTGACATGCTGGTCAAAAACGTAGTTCCTCCAACATTTAGTGTCATTAAATTATCCATGACCGTTGAATTATTTTTCTATATGTGTTCTAGTGTAATGAGAAACGAAATGAATCTGCCGTATCCTGACAATAATTTACTAAATTCTTCATTGCATGATATTTCAATAAAATCCAAATATTCCCATATCCTTGTATCTTTTGTCAATTGTCAAGCTGTTGAATTTAACATTACTAGCAACAACAAAATAAATGATCGAAAACACGTACTAGGCTTATCAATAAATCAATTGTTACTTAACCTGATCCAGGATTGTACATTGTATTACAGTTTGATTATTTGTTTGATAATAATGATCAAATATTGAATTGATAGGGTAATAGAACATTGCGTTATTGTTTATTATGTTTAACCGTTTAACCGTTAGATGAAATCAATTTTATAATTATAATTAAACAAAATATTAATAAAAATAATTCATCCTCTAAAGGATAGAAAAAACAGATAATTGTCATGGGTATTTTATGTAGCTATTATTCAAATCTTTAATTGATAGGGTAATAGAACATTGCGTTATTGTTTATTATGTTTAACCGTTTAACCGTTAGATGAAATCAATTTTATAATTATAATTAAACAAAATATTAATAAAAATAATTCATCCTCTAAAGGATAGAAAAAACAGATAATCGTCATGGGTATTTTATATAGCTGAATTTTCAGTTTTATATCCCATTTCAAGCAAATTCATTATTTCAATTGATTCGTATTGCTTGACGTGTAGTTATAAATATTGCATGCTTATTCAGAGAGAAAAATACCGAACTCTAGGTAAATTCAAAAAGGGGGAAGTCCATAGAAACTGATAAAGTCAATTGTTTGACTATATCAACCAACGGAACGAGTGGAAAACAACTGTCATATTCCTGACTTGGAACAGGCATTTCCCGAAGAAAATTTTTCACTATACCTGGTTTTATAGCTACCTGTATATGTAGCTAAACCTCCCACTTGTATGACAGTTGTTTATATAGTGTTCAAAAAAAAGAGACACATAGCTCGGATGAATTTTTCAAAATGCAAAATATATATTTTACACGGTAAAATGAAACGGTCAATTGTATCTTGGAATTTTTAGAGGTAAGTTTTAACCTTTAAATGCCCGTTCTTTTGATTTGGCTCTCTGCCTTATGAATTTGCGACTCCTGAAAAGTGCATATGACCTTTTTCGCCGCGAATATTTGCTAACGTTGTTCACGAGAATTTTGTGGTCAACTCAGCTGTTACACTTTTGCGCATATAAGGACCAAGTTTGAAGATTTAATTCATCATAACGTTAATACGCTGCCATTCCAAGGTTGGACCCTGCTATTCGAAATATCTTCATCGGCCGTCTCCAGGCCGGAGTGTCCAAACGTGAAGTAGCAAGAACTGAAAATGTTAACTCGAGCACAATTTCGCGACTTTGGAACAGATACCAGCAGACTGGCTGTACTAAGGACCGCCCGAGGAGTGGACGACGACCTCGTCTAATGACTCCCGGACAAGATCGCTACATCCAGGTATTTCATTTACGGAATCGAACCGTTGCCGCAAGAGCCACTGCAGTTGGGATACCAGCATTTAGAAGAATCAGCTCACAAACAGTCCGCAATCGACTGTGACAACATGGCATTAGACCTAGAAGGCCGTTACACAGACGGACTAGAGTCCGATGGTGCAACAGATTGAGGGGCTGGACATTCCGCAACTGGCGCAGAATCTGGTTCACTGATGAGTCCCGTTTTATGCTTCAGAAACGTGATGGAAGAACGCGTGTCTTCCCGCGCATGTATGAACGTTTTGCTTCCTCGTGTGTCCAAGAAGTGGACAGCTTCGGTTGAGGAAGTGTCATGATGTGGGCGGCTATCTCTAATGACCGTAAAACGGAATTGGTACACATTCCGGGTAATTTAACAGCTGGAAATTCTCCAACCTCACCTTATGCATGTTAATGACCGACAGAGGGAGTTATTCCAGCAGGACAATGCTAGGTCTCACACAGCTTTCTGAAAACGGAATCAATTCCTAGGAGTAAACTTTTAGAATACAAAGATAAAAAGAAAAATAAAAGGACTCCATGTGTTCTCACTTACCACCCATCCCTCAAAAACAACATATACATACCAAAAATTGGAATAAGTTAGGTTAACAAGAACATGTGGAAATGAAACCTTAAGGAAATGGTAGATGTAAAAAGTAAAATAACAAAAATACCGAACTCCAAGGAAAATTCAAAACGGAAAGTCCCTTATCAAATGGCAAAATTAAAGCTCAAACAGGCGGAGGAAGCCGTGTCTATTGTTTCGTTAATTTCTAGTTTTGGAGGATATATTAATGGAACCCTATCAGAAAAGTTTGGATTGTTAATGGAAAAAACATCATCAATATATCTGAATGTGAAATTAAATGATCTGACAAGTGTCTGAAGGAACTCCGACTCATACGAAAATAAGAAGAGGTCGACAAGGAGAGGCGCACGGTTCGTTCCCATAGGAATGCCGACAATTTGTTGAAAAAGTCTACCTCCAAATTAAAAAAAAATATGTTGTCAATAAGAAACACCAGCATATCGATCACTGCCGTATGGTATCCAAAGTAATAGATTTATAGCGTATGCTACTATTTTTATATTGAAAAGCATTGTGGATAATTTCATTATGGCGATTTTTCAATATTACATAAGGAATGGTGGTATACAGGATTGAAAAATCAAAAGTTTTGATAGAATTAATTTCAGAGAATGATCGAGATTTAAAATTATCCAGAAGTTCTTTAGAGTTATTTTTATAATCCACATAAGGTTAATACCACTACGCGAGTAAACAGTTTCACAGTATTTCCTAAGACCCTCTATCACTGCTGACCGAATTTTTGTCATTCTAATGGACAATTTCTTTGTAGAACTTGCAGATGAATCGGCAATTAACCGTTGTTTGTACGGTATTTTGTGAAGTAACCAATACAAACAAAGTCCTCAGATTTGCTGTTCAATGTAATGTTCATTGAAGCCATGAAAGACTTATGATCCGCCAAAATCTCATCCTTGTCAAATGTGTTTCTCTGTATGTGGGATTACAAGAGTGCTCATTTATTCCTTATTCTTTTACAAGACACTCGTATTAGTACGATTTACATACAAAAAAAGAAAATATTATTCAAAGCTGTGTCCGCACGAACAACAACATATTAATCGCGAAGAGATGATATACATTTTACAGCTTCTTTGTCTCTGAAAACGGACTTTGGTCGATCATTCACACAGTTTTTCAACTAATGAATTCGACGTTTTATCAGAGACCTGATTGTTTTGACCCATTCTGACAAAGCGTCCAGTTCAACTTCTTCTCGTTTAGCCCACGCTCTGGCGTAGTCCTCAATGGAATTCATAATTATTTTAAATTTATGGTTCCAATTGATGTGTTGGGGTTCTCAGAACTTAGGACCATGAGATATCACCTTTCGGAGATGTTCATGTTGAATTATGTTTAGATCTCCAGTAATAACATGATCAGAGGGGCTGTAAATATAAGGCGAGTAGAAACAGTCACATGTCAGAGGGTTTATTAGGTATTCTTCTAAATTAAGATCCTGTAATGCTTGCTTATAGTTAAATACTTTAGGTGCAATGATTTTGTTGTAACTGTAGGACAAAATAGGAACAGACAGATTTTGAAAATAAAATGGATTTTTAGATGTTACCTCTTTGGGATGAAGAACGTTGCTGATTTTGATAGCATCAATTCCTTTATAAGTAAACTGAACTCTTTTCGTAAAGGTTTCAATCTTACTGGTTAAAAAAGACGGAAAAGAGCTACATCACAAATTATACTGACCAGTCTGTATATTTTAAGAAAATGTATTCATGCATCCCATGTCAAGTGCATAATCTCTCAAACATTTTAGAAAATTAGCTATTAAATGATTTTTAATTGAACATCTGCAATGTACTAGAGTTATATTTACATTTACATGTACTTTAGTTACAATCCTATTAAAACTGCTCTTCAGTGAACACAGTTTCGTCAAATGCATTTTATATGATATAATTCTACACTCAATTAAAATGTGATTATGTTTCACGACGGAGGCGAAGGGTGATTTTCGTATATATATCTTGTTTGTAATTTGTTCGCACGGTTGTTTCTGCTGTATGACCAACAGTCGATTTGCATCGTACAAAGAGGTAATACCGGTTTTTCGAAGTTGCATTTGAAAAACAAAATCGCGTTTTTTAAAACACTTACCCCTCTACCAACCCCTGATATTAATTTGCATGAAATTTGCACTGTAAATATTTAAAGGTGAGAGAATTCAAATAACCGTGCGTAGTACATTTTAAAATAGAGAAAGAAACAGTAAGGATGTTTACGAAAGTGCTACTACTGTTTATTATCCAAACTTGGATGACAAATAATGTACACGCTTGTTCATGTTTTGGTTTGCAGCACCCTCAATCGCAATTTTGCTCAGCTGACTATGGTAAGTTTTAGAATTGATGTGCGCATGAAAGGCTTTATTTGACTTTTTTTTCGAAGCGGAATTGGTCTTTTATAGCATGTTTTAGTTTCGATTGTAGTCACAGTAAAATGAAATGTATGGTCATCAATGGCATTGCCAATAAAATGCTTTGTTTCAAATAAATATTGACGTAACAAACAAACTTTTCTAAAATTATTCTAAAACCAGTTGTTGGCATGATACGGGTTATGTTCTTCTCATACATTTTATGATGGTATGATGGTAAATCCATAACGGGAGGGATTGTGCTTGAGCTGGCATGTCAGTAACTGACACTAGTCTTTATGTATCATTGTCATTTTGCTTAGTTTCTTAAGTTACCTATTCTGATATGGGACTTCTTTTAAACTGAGTTTACTTGCGTATTGCTGTGTGTTTGTTTATTCTATATTGGCTAGAGGAATAGGGGGAGGGTTGAGATATCACAAAACATGTTAAACCCCGCCGTATTTTTACGCCTGTCCCAAGTCAGGAACCTCTGGCCTTTGTTAGTCTTCTATGTTTTTTTTAAAATTTAGTTCATTTATATGTTTCGGAGTTTAGTGTGACGTTCATTTTCACTGAACTAGTACATTTATGTTTAGGGGCCAGCTGAAGCCGGTCTCCAGGGGGGGATTTTCTCGCTGTGTTGAAGACCCATTGGTGGCCTTGGGCTGTTTTCTGCTCTTTGGTCGGGTCGTTGTCTTGCTATAAAAAAAAATAATGAATTGGTTATGATCAAAATCAGTCCTTAAAATAGAATGATGAATTAGAAAATAATTGTCTCGTTCCATACAAAGATATACAATGTATAAGGGACAATAGGAACAAAATGAAAAAGTACAGATGATTAAAACAGGAGACTAACACATTTGAATTACAGAATTATATTTAGAAAAAAAAAACTTATCAAAGATACCAGATTTTTTTTTTTTTTTTTTTGTACATCATACAAAGAAAAGAAATCTATATGTGAACATCTTCAATCAATTAAAACAGTCCTGTCTCTTGGGTAGAATTCTCATCTTGAATGTGCTAGGTACTGGTTTCGACCCCCTTCTGGGTCAAATCAAAGACTTTAATATAATATTTAATCCCACATATCTCCGAGAAACGCATCATTTATAAGTAATAGCATAGATTGGTCTGCCCAAAGAAAAATAATAACAAGTGAAAAACAACTGCCAAATTCCAGACTCGGTACAGGGATTTTCCGAAGAAAATGGTGGGTAAAAACTGATTTTATAGCTAGCTTAACCTCCAATTGTAGGGCAGTTGTATATAGTTCCTTTATATTGACATAATTGGGTGACCAACCCAAACCGACATAAAATGTTAATGTGACAATAATTGGTGTCAAGCAGCCATGAAATCAGGCTCTCGTAGTAATCTTCTTCGTAACGTTTTTTGGCTTATTCTGGATTCACATAGCAAGTGGGGTAAGCAGAGCAGAACTCAACATAATGCATTTCCCACTGGTTTGTTAGATTTGTCGGTAAGTTTCAAATTATTTCGACTTACAGTATTGGTAGCTGCTTACGAATGTATCTGGCAAATCGACTGCAATACGTAAACAGAATTGACTTGGGCATACAGTGTACTACCCACGAAATAAATTGGAACTCATTATTGGGAACTTTAATTAGTGTCGTATTATATAGCGTCTTGTAGTATTTTATGACCGATACTGTGCTTCATCTTTTTGCGAGATTATTCGAGTAATATCCCGTTAGACGGATTCAAAATTAAATGGGTACTTTCAAATGTACTTTTCAAAATTCAACGGTTACGAAATTATTACAGAATAAATAAGCTATCAGTAAATAAATTTCTGGGAGGCTCAATCTGATTAAAATTCTATCATTCAACTTGAAGCGATATATTTGTTTGTCGGTTGTGTATAATATAATGGTCATGTTTATTGAAAGTGTAGCATTTCATCAAATATTACTCTACAAAAGTTTAAAAATGTTTAACTATACGAAATGCCTATCAAAAACAATTTCGTGTAAAATACGAAATATTTCCGAATACAACCAGAATTTCTACACAAAAAAAAACATAGATAATGATATTGGACAGACTTATGTGTTCTTAACATTTCAAGAATGATATTCGAAGCAAAATATTACATGTCATGAGTTCAAAATACAAGCGATGAACATAGGTACATGTATGTTCAGGCATTTTTCTGTGTCCATCTTTTTATGATTTAGTAAGGGGACTACCATTTGATATTCCTGGGGTAAGAATTTTTTTCCAGATAGTTCATTTTCATCTGTTGCTACGCCTGCCTATTTATTTTTAGCTTTCGTACACATTTCTTTCATGCATTTTGTGTTCCATAATGATCATTTTTGTCTCGCCTAGTAGCAAAAGTTATTTATTTTCAGTTCTAACCAGCCCAAGTTATTCATTTTCAGTTCTTACCAGCCCAAGTTATTCATTTTCAGTTCTTACCAGCCAAGTCATATGTTTTCAAAAATCCTCCTCGAAAATCCAATGGTCGTCCCCTAAGTATTTACGTCGTGTAATAACACCGTAATTTCAACAATTATTTCATATTTTTCTAGTATTCCAAGGCAAAGTTACCAAGGAGCAATTAATACCAGGCCCACCTGATGATACTGCAAATAATTTTGCGATCTGGAAATATACATTTAGAATTATTTTCAAAATGAAGGTAAGAATCAGTAGTTAAATAGATTTGGGAATGTGAAGTGTATGAATTTAGACATAGAATTATGTTTTATTTTTAGGAGACAAATGGTTTAAATGTAATATGTGATACAATGTATGAACCACTACTCACACATACTTTGCAGGGAATATCTATTCTAAACAACTGGACTGAGAAGAAGTCCCAACAGCATTATTTTATTCAACCTAATTATCAGTGAAAATGAGACAAAAACTTGCAAGAAAAATGATAGTTGTAACAATAATTTATTTTGAAGAATTTTCTCATAGATTTTCTAAACTTGAACAGAATTTGAAAAAAGGGTGTACAGTATTTTCATCTTTCATACATATTTAATGATAACTTTTTTCACTCAAATTTTCATCACAGTTTCTGCTTCACTGGTAATCTAGTTTAACATGTTTAACACACAGAAAAAAGGTAAATCTATGCAAATTTAAAAATATTTTTATTGATTGAAAATGCTTCTTTCCGTCTTTACATTTACAATACAGGGAGTGACAGAAGGTGTTGGCAAGGAAATAGTTATACAGACTGCAGGAAATAGTGGGCTCTGTGGAGTACGTTTTACGGTCGGTCAGTCATATATTCTAATGGGTAAATATAATGTAGAATGCATTAAACATTGTTTCACTCCTGTATTATCTGCCTAAAATGTTAACTAGTTCAATATACACTGCAATATATATTGCACATCTAGTTAAGGAGTAAAGAGATAACAACGATCAATCAAGATGAAGTCCGGGATGAAGGTCTGGGACATTTAGACTGCCACAGGAAAATTCGGGTATATTGAAAAGGGACAGAAATTTATCCTTAAAACAGACCACCTACGGACCCCTCTGAGAGTTGTTGCAAGGGTTCGTAAAGTGAAAAGAGCGAAGGTAAACAAGACATGGCCAATAAGCAAATAGACGAACGACTACTGTCAAGTCAAAACAACTCATAAAACTAAGAATTTAGCCACATGAACACACACAAACAAGAGGAGGTGTGATCTCGTCTCCTAGGCATTGTAGGCATATTACTTCATTTTGTTAATTCAAATTGAAAGAATAATGAATGCCATTATACCTTGTTGCAAATGAAACAAATATATGGGCAACTACAGGGTAAGCTGTTCCTTTAGTTTTAAAGTAGCGGCCTTCCCTTTGCTTTGCAAAAAAAAAAAATTCTACTAATAATTGTAAGATGTTTATTTTTAGGAGGAAACAACTCCGACGGAAAGAAAACTATTGGCCTCTGCGATTTTATCAGACAACGGAGCAGTCTGTCACCTTTCCAAACGACTTACCTGTTTACAAGAGGTTCTAATTCGTACAATTTAAACTGTAGAAGGGGATGCAACGTACGTACCAAAAAAAATAAGCTATGGACTTGTTATGTTATTTCTTGTTTAGGTTTAACTAATATTTACTATTATTCATGACATAACAATTTTTTGGTAATTATTTTTATTTTATGTACCTTTTATTACTCTCCTGATTTGGATTAAAGTGAGAGGATTGGGATTTCAAAAACAAATTGAACCCTTCCTCCCAATTATGTACTTTGTAGAAGTCAGCAGCTAAATCAATGATTGTCTCATGTTACCGTGTAGCGCGTTATTTTCGCAGGGTGTTTATTTGGCTTATTTTGGCGGTTAAATGAAAATCGCGAAAATAAATTCTACGAAACATTTAGGCATACGTTTGGTAATTCCAAATAGGTAAAGCGTTTTGTCATGATCTAAATTTTTCCTGTAGGCAGGTCCATTACGGTAACTTTTAGATTTAACAACATAAATATCAAAGGACACTGTACATACGTGTATTTTATAAAATGAGTCTTGAATTCGAATTAATGTACATGTATTTTTTTAAAATGAGTCTTGAGCTCTAATTAAACTATATACCCTCATTAATTAGTGTCAAATAATAAAAGAGTGTAAGGTACTCTGTCAGTAAATTTACCCTTATTAATTAGTGTCAAATTATATAAGAGTTAAAGGTCACTCTTGATTCATTTATAACTTAATAAGTACATCAAAAGCCTGGTCATTTCGTAACTAATCAAGTTTACCATTAACAAGAAATTTGTACACCTGTGACAAATATCTAAATTTCCGGTATTCTATTGATTAACTGTATCATAATATAATCAATAAATAACACGTCAATCAGGGAGAAAAACTATTTAATCATTACAAAATACACTTGTTTGATTGACTTTTGTTTTACTGGAACCATCAGTTTCTACCAAAATATTTAATTTGAAATTGAGAATCCACCAAAATAAAAACCGCCAAAATTTTTCGTATTTTTTGTTGCCCCTAAATCGCGAAATTTTGCACCCGCGAAAAAAAAAAAAACGCTTTACGGTATATCCGAATGTTCCTTATCTGGGAAATTCTGTTGCAATGAAAGATCTGAATAACTTATTCACACCGTTGTTTTACATTCGGGGCAACCAACAGCTTAACGTATTTAATAAAAATCTTTCCTGTATATAAATAACATACAATACTTTAGATATCTGTCATCGGCGATCAACTATTTGTTTTAAGATCTTAAGTCCCCAGTTGTTTTATTCCGACCTGTTCAATAATGAACAGTGCATACGCGAATGAAACCAGTACACAAAAGAGCCCTCCTTCTAAAATGTCGGTAACATAAATATCAAGAACAAGACAAAAATGTGTAATATTATACCGTATCAAATCATCCTCCCAGTTTGTGAAAGCAATGTATATTTTACATGTATGCTAATGATGAAACGCTCTTTGGGATATTGTTATTTCTTGCATGGAATTAATTTTGAAATCTATTTTCATTTTCTAGGTTGTTAGTGTATTAATCTTTCAAAACTATGTTTAACTATTTGTGTTTGTTATAATGGACGCGTGATAAACCCAAAACACGGTAAAGCGAAGGAAAGCAGAAACGTCTTTTGTCATTCATTTCTCGATAATTACAGAATTTTTGTTTAGAAAAACTAGTGTATCTTCGGATGACAATGATCTGCCGGTAAAATGGTACATGTACATATTTCCAAGAATTAGATTTATTCTTCATACATTTGATTTACATTTTCAGAAAATAGGTCCAGAATCAAAAGGTTGTAAATATCAGCCTGGAAATACTAATGATACGCCTACCATTTGCCTTGCTAAGAATGCTCTCTGTAAACGAGTAAGAAGACGATGCCGTTGGGTTAATAATGAAACATGTTCATGAAGTAAGCGTGGTTATGTCATCAACAACCTGTATGTCAATGATTGATAAGTAAATGAAACTTATATTCAGACTTTCTGATCCATATAAAAGTTAGTATCTTATTATTAAAAGTGTTGTTATTTGAAACTGTTTTATTGTTTAAAAACTTGTACGTCAATGATGGACAAATAAATGAAACTAATATTCAGACTTTCTGATCTACATATAAATGAGTATCTTATTATTAAAAGTGTTGTTATTTGAAACTGTTTTATTGTTAAAAGTTAAAGTAGATTATGGCCTCGATGGCCGAGTGGTCCTAAGTAGTTGAACTACTGTTTTGGTAGCTATATAGTCTGAGGTTGCGAGTTCGAATGCCGCATGTTGCAGGTCAACTCGAATCCAATCTTAATTGACTAGGATTGTGAGTTGTCCTATCTAAGGTCGGTGGTTCTCTCCGGTCAATCCGGATTCCTCCAACATTAAAAACTGACCGCCACGAAATAGAACAATAGTGCTGAAAGTGGCGTTAAACACCAATCAATAAATCAATCAATGATAAAGTTATATTGTTATTAATTAGGGTGAAGTAGATCTACAAAAAGTATCCATAATGCACATTTTGGACAAGAGTTACATGTAAAATAGGATCGGCTAGCACTTCCGACGCATCTTATATTGCCCCTGGTTGTTGATGGGGTTCGTGGTATTCAGATCGGTTATTATTTAAATTGTAGTGTGTTGAAGACTTCTGTTTATTCTTTTCTTGTTTTGTTTTGGGGTTTATTTTGTTGCAATGATTTTGTCGGTCTCTCTATGACTTATTGTAAGGTTTGATCCCCACTTTTGTATTTTCACCCTCCGCTTTTTAATCAGTAAATTTGACTACAGAGATAAGTTTTCGGAGGTCGGACAACCGACTAGAACATTTCGGAATTACATTGTAGTGCTTAATATAGCACTTGGTATTCCCTAATTATTTTTGTCACATTCATTAATTAAAAATTGGGCTGTATTATTTTGATCTTCCGTTTCCTTTTTTTTTTAACAACATTTTTCTTTCGAATGTATAACATGTTGCATATTAGAACAGACTAAGGCCTTGTTTGTAATCAGTCCGCTTGTCATCCTAATTCTGAGTACCTGAGATCACCCCGTTTTTGATGGGTTCGTGTTTCGCAGTCTGTTTATTTCTATGCTGTAACTCAAGTCAAAAACAATGGCAAAAAAAGAAAATCGACAAAAAGACAAACAACAGTTTACAAAAAGGACTAAGCAACACAAACCCCACTAAAAACCGGGGATGACATCAAGTGCTCTGGAAGGCTAAGGAGATCCTATGCTTCAGGTGTCACCAGTCGTGTTGCTCATGTAAGAAACACCCGGTGACAAATTTTGTTTGGTTTGTCACAATTGGCTTTGCGTATTTACAGCTGCTACGTGTAAGTGAGGTGCCATTATTTCTGTCGACAGTTCAAATAATAACTGGTCGTCAACTCTGACTTACAATCTTAAGCTATGTTAACACATGACATTGGCAAATTCCAGTTGATATTGGTTGAGTATCATCTGGATAATGCACAGCTCAGGTCCATGTACTTTAAGCCAATGCATATGTTCGAATTCATTGTACAGTACACAGTAAAATTTTAAAAAGATACAAAACTGAAAGGGAAATTCAAAAGGAAAGTTTATAAAATGGCAAAATCAAAAACCCAAACATATCTTACGAATTTAAAACAACTGTCATATTCCAGACTTGGTACAGGCAATTCCTTATGTAGAAAATGGTTGATTAAACCTGGTTTTATAGCTAGCTAAACCTCTCACTTGTATGACAGTGGCATTGAATTCCATTATATTGACAACAATGTGTGAGCAAAATAAACAGACATATTCAGTGGTTGTCGTATGTTGGTGTGGTTCAAGTGTTTCTCGTTTCTCGTTTTTTATATAGATTAGACCGTTGGTTTTCCTGTTTGAATTGTTTAAAATTAGTTGTTGTGGGGCCCCTTACAAGTACCGAGCCACTTCCTAAATATATAATAAAAAATTGACAACACTAAAGGATACAAATATAAAAGGACTAAAAAGGGAAATTTAACACGTAATTAAGATGATAAACAACGTCAATACCTAGAATCTATACTTCAATAGAAAATGAAAGGATATGGAGTAAATGTACATGGGACAAAATCGCAAACAATACATAGAAAACATAGAAAATTATCAATGAACAGGGCTTTTATTCCTGTTCTTCATCTTGACAGTTGTCGTAGGGTCTTCAACAATGAACAAATCATTCATACCCTACAACAAGGTCAAGACGGCCCCTAGCGTCGACTTAAGCGGTACTATTGATAAAAATAAAGTAATTTTGAAAGACATCGATCGCCGCTAAAATATGCCTTGAAGTTACACATGTCGGGAGCGGTCAATGAATTACATAATTTATAATTACGGGCGAGGTTTTTGAACATATATTTCAAGACTATCATGAATATTTGTGAAGTTGATGCGGAATATTTATCAACACGTCTTGGTATCTTCCAATGAACTTTTTTTAGAAACAGGACGAAACGTTCTTTGACATAACCTTGGCTCATCAACTTTCTGCTCAGACACTTGTGACGTTTTATAAAGTCTGTGTAGCAGTCAAAATCGAGATATGTCTAAAAATGAGGCGGAGAAAGTCGTGTCTGTTGTTTCTTTAATTTCTAGTTCTGGAGGATATATTAATCGAACCCAATTAGAAAATTTTGGATTGTTAATGGAAAGAACACCATTAGTATATCTGAATGTGAAACTAAATGATCGGGCTTCTTTGATTTTCTTGTTTTTAACAAGTGTCAGAAGGAAGTCCGACTCATATTTACGTTTGTTGATTCCATTGCTAATACAGATATTTGGCATTCTCTATTTTGTAAGAAAAATCAGTCACTTTATATAACATCAGAATAGAAAACATGCAAACAAAATCTAGTAGCATTACAAGCAACACAGTGCCCGGCTAAATAAGAACACATAAAATTAAGAATGGAAATGGGGAATGTGTCAAAGGGACAACAACCCGACCACAGAGCAGAAAACAGCCGAAGGCCACCAATGGGTCTTCAATCAGTACTGCTTGCGGTAAAAGAATATAAAAGATCAACATTATCCTATTATTGCCTAACATTTTCTATGATAAAACGAAATTGAAAACTCGGTTCTGGAAAGAACTATTGCTTGGCAGTCCATGCGTTTTCCTTCTGATTTTGATTCATTTGATGCACTTTCTTTATTCTCAGTATTATCCTGTTTAGGTAGGATTGCAAGATTATCTTCTTCTGTCAAAGTTTTTGGATGCTCAGGTTTTATCTGCTTTGTAGATTAAAAATATTAGGCACTTCTTTAAGCATAGAATCAGCAGGTCGTTTGTAGGTACGAACACCCTTTTCCCTTCTATGACCTGTTCAGTCTATTATCATTTGCTCACTGACTCCTGCTTGGTATATTTTTGTTGCAAGTGTTCTTTTCTCTGAATGGTTACTAAAATTCCCTTTTAATTTTCCCTTTGGGCATATTGTTTTCATGAGTATCCATAGTCTATTAGCAGCCAGTATGTGGGCAAACTTAACAGAACCTTTTGACATCACAGGCCTACGATAAAAAAAAAAAAAAAAAACAGAATAATTAACTTCATATATTGCATTCATATAAATCTTGTATCATTCAAGTATCTGATAGCATTTGGTGCAATATTTCGATGGCATAGCCTTTCATTATAGGTTTTATTATCCTTAACCCTATATTCAATATAGTTTCCGTTATCATCTTCTAAATGTATTTGTGATATTTGAAGATAAGGATGCTCGTCACGCGCACGTAGACCAATATATTTACAGTTGTAGAAAAAACAGTATGCAATAAACTTTAAAAAGATGAATGATTACCAAACACTGCATTATCCCACAATATTTCTTCCTGTTCAACCGAAATCGGATTTGCCTACTTCAGATTTATACCATAATCATCTGATGTTAATTGTTTCATTTGAACGTCAAAGATTCGCCTAAATCTGTCGTCAGACTCCTTCCAAAATTTAATGTTAGAAACAAATACTCTTAGAAGGCCTGTAACAAGAAAATAAAGTGTCTTTGCAGGATATTTCTCTCCATTCATTTTTTCAAACTTCTACTACAAATTTCCTCCAAATACTGTTAATATCTTAAACAGTCAAATATATTACGTCTGGTATAATGAATCCACTACAGACTTTCGAATTCTTCCAATTAGTACATGTGTATATTATATAAATAACACATAGCTGAGAAGGTGATAGAACAGATTGTTACCCCGAGAAAACATTGTCAACTGAGGGGTAACAATCTACTCTATCACCCTCTCAAAAAGCCAAAATCAAATTTTAAAATATGACCTTGACCTCTGACCTTGACCTTATTTTCTTTTTTGTTTTGGACCAAGGACTTCAAATCAAAAGATCCTAGGTCTCTATCACTTATGGTTTACAAGATAGAAATGCATATCACTTATATCAAATGCATAAGGGGAAATAACTCTCATATGGAGTGTTCGTATGGCTTCGGTCAAATTGGACAAATCGTGCGAAGGATATAACGAGCAATTTTATAAAATAAATTTGTTGCTTTCTTATACAGTTACGGAGGAGATGCAGTCACAAGGAAAACAGTGTTCGGGGAGATAACTCCTACAAAGAAAAGTATTCGGTTACGCAGGGTGAATTACAAAGGTTCATAAATTGTTCAATATCATATACCAAACATCTAAGCGACATCTTGCTGAACAAAATTTATACGCAAGAAATAAAAGTGGCGGAAGAAGAAAAAAAAAATTTAAAAACCAATTCTTCAGAGAATAATTGAAGGTCTTTCCACCCATAAAAATCTATTTTGATATACAACTATTAAAATTCGGTTTAAAATATCATATCCAGCGTCAAATGATAGCTTATTGTACATTGATTCCAAAAATATATGGTTTCTATATATTTTTTTTCTACATAAGGGAGATAAATTGTTACTTCCGGTTTAAAAAATGTCACTTCCGGGTGTTTTTTTTATAGTTTACCTGATACTGATTCCAAAAATATATGGTTTAATATACTTTTACATTAAATAAGTACAAAAAAACAGCTTCTTCGGGTTTACACATGGTCAATTCCGGTTGGCTTTTCTATGGTCAAGTGGCTTGCAACGCAAAATTTACCTATGACCCCGAGCTCAATTTCAAGGTCATAAACCAAGGGCTTCAAATCAAAAGACCATAGGTATTAATTATATATGGTTAATGAGTTATAACCTATATGCCTAATTTTTAATATAAGAGGGGAGAAAACTCCAATTAATTATTAGTGTACCCTTTCAACCAAAATTTATGTGTTACAACATGTCGCAACTTACAATTTAGTAAAAATATGTTGTCGATCTCTTATACGGTTTTTGGAAAGAATTGAAAATAAGCCAAAATCAAAATTTAAAATATGACCTTGACCTCTGACCTTGACCTTATTTTCTTCTTTTTTTTTTGGACCAAAGACCTCAAATCAAAAGATCCTAGGTCTCTATCACATATGGTTTACAAGATAGAAATGCATTTCACTTATATTAAATGCATAAAGGGAAATAACTCTCATATGGAGTGTTCGTATGGCTTCGGTCAAAATTGGACAAATCATGCGAAGGATATAAACAGCAATTTTATAAAATAAATTTGTCTCTTTCTTATACGGTTACGGAGGAGATGCAGTCACAAGGAAAACAGTGTTCGGGGAGATAACTCCTACAAAGAAAAGTATTTGGTTACGCAGGGTGAATTTCAAAGTCGCATAAACTGTTCGATATCATATACCAAACATCTAAGCGACATCTTGCGAAACAAAATTTATACGCAAGAAATAAAAGTGGCGGAAGAAGAAAAAAAATAATAATCAGAACAAATACAATAGGTCTTTCCACCGAAAAGTGGAAAGACCCTCATTAATGTCATGATCTGTCATTTCTGCAAACCTAGAGTCGACTCCTTGTCCCTTTTCTATATGTTTTTCATCCTGAAATAATATAATAAAACATAATATAATTGCAAGTTTTTATTATTGACACATGCATACATATGTGTATGTGTGTGTGTAAACTATACATTTTTATGAAGAAAATCTCCGTCTGAATTATCATATATGTAAAATTTCTCTGTGTTATCTTTCAAACACCGGTTTTGCTTGTACAGATCATTGATACAACTTGTGTTAAAATAACGTCCAGTGGAAAATATTTCATGAATTTTCCAGACGAGAACAATTAAACGATAAATCTAGTCGGAATGCTCTGCAATGATTTACTTAAAACACTAAAATATCATGCAAAAATAAATAATAAACGATCGATATCGATATAGCACTACTCGCCTTGTGTACAATGCAATTATTTGACTCACTTAATCTGCTGATAAAAAAGGGATTTGGTGAGAGCTTGCAAATTCCTTTACAACGGTTATGTATTCCATAATAATGTATTGTTTTTAGAAAATAGGAATAGAGGGGCAGCATATAAAAACTAGTTATTGTAATATCGTATGCATAATAGCGAGGACACATTAAAAAAGAAAAAAACAAATTAACAAAATACAGAATTTTTACTTAAAATTCAAAAACAAAAAATATAAAAAAGGCGATCGGTCAATCCCCCAAACTATCCATCCAGAATTCGAATGCGTCCGTGCGTCGCAGTTTATTTTAAAAAGACGTACTTGAATACTTTGAACCTCTCCATTTTCCGAAAGTACATGAAACCACAAATCTATGTCCAGTCTAGGTCATATGAAATACCTAAAGTGTCGATGAAATCTCAAGATGAATTCTTATTCATCATATCTTCAAACAAGTCCTCAGTATCTACATTTCTTAGTTCCATATCGTCAATAACTATAACTTATTTAACTATTTTGGTTGATACTTTGTAATCCGAGATAAATAGGGGTATGTTTGGAAATTCGAAAGGAGCGTTCAGAGCTTCCGCCATATAATTTATAATGTTTGTCCTTCTCGTTTTATTAAATATTGCAACGAAAGTTAATGCATTGACATTTAAGAAATTTCTACTTGGTGTGTTTTATCTCACTTGGGTAGTTTCATCTGTGCATCGTTGCTAATTGCTGGACACGTTTGAGATAAAACACAAACTTTAATACGTCGTACGCAGATTTCCAATACTCCATACATACGTTGTACGCAGATTTCCAATACTCCATACATACGTTGTACGCAGATTTCCAATACTCCAGAAATACGTTGGTTTAATTATTATTCTTTCAAACATATGTTGTTGTTTAGTTGATTTCAATTAGTATGAAAAAAACTAATATTTTTGTTTACTTTAAACAAAATAGTGCAAAAACAATTGCATGTATTGGTTGTAAGGCAACAAAATACGATCGACCTCGACAATTGCAGATACCAGGTAAAAGTTGTCCACAATGCTCTTCCAACTTCGTACTTGATTTTTGCCTTTTTAACGTTTTTGATTCGAGCGTCACTGATGAGTCTGTTGTAGAAAAAACGCGCATCTGGCGTACACAATTTCAATCCTGGTATCAATTAAAATATTTCTTTTGTTCGATACTTGTTAGTATAATACTTGAACATGCTAAAATAATAGAACAATTTCATTAGTGATTAATCTAAACAAATTTATAAAAATATTTGACAATCAATGGTTTAAAATTAACAAAAAATTTACATGTATATGATTGTTTGATTATTTGCTAGTTCTGTAACATCCAGTGACAAATATTTCATACATGTTCAGGACGAGAACAAATTAGCAACAAGAAATGATTGTAACAGGATGCTGTTACGAAGTCTCCCAAACAAAGCTCCCATAATTATGGACCCCCTGGGACTCCCCTATTATTCATTTTATTCAACTTACAGAAAGTATATGGTATAGGTATGGGATCTGAACCACTTTCATTTGCTTTTAAGGATTGTATGGCAATGCAAGGATTGTGGTTTCTAATAAAGTCTTTTTTTCTATTTTGCTGAATCTTGTTGTAAATTGAGATAAATGTCATTGCTGAAAACCATAATATGAAAATCATTGGTATGATTAAATCTTTTCACTTTTATATTTGGAACTTTCTCATTTGCACTTTTATAAATATAAGTTTAAATAAATGTTGAAAATAAATGTTACCATTTTATGTCAAAAATTTCACTTTAATGAAAGTAAATCTGTACAACAAGAACAAGTTTGGTTGGCTTTTCAATCTGGATAGCAACATATTCTATGTTTACGGCTGAGTAATTTTTTTGGAAAATTGAACATCCTTGTGAATAAGCGTAGCAACTCCTCCTCTTTCAGCTGCAGCTAGCGTGCTGTATGGTGATGTTGCTGAGGTATATGCTTCTGATCTTGATTTAGAACATGGTATAAAGTTTGGTAATAATGATGGTATTAAATACGTATTCTTCTTTAACCATGCTTCATTAAAACAAATAATATCAGAATTTTTCATACATGTTGCTTGTGTTATGTTTTCTTTGTGTGGTAGAAGTCCCTCTGTATTGTGGAAGGTAACAGTCAATGAGTGTTTAACTGAAGGTTCTGTTGAAGGTTTAGATAGATGGAATGATTCCATTGAATCAAGAGCTTTTGTTATATCATTTGAAGCGTATATTACTTTGAGATCAAAGTCTATTATGTGCATACCTTTTAGTGATGATACCCTGCTTACAGAGTTTTTGAAAAAAATCTTTAGCTTTTGACTTTACAGTTTGCTGACAGACATCTTTGATGATGTGTTCATTATGTAATTATACTTCTTTGTTTGTTGGGAAGATATGTAAAACATTTGCTGAACTTTCTGGAATTTTTGAAACAGATACAGATGATAAAACAGTCAAATCATCTTCAGAAAAAGGTTGGCCCTTAATGTGTGTTCTAATTCTGTTAAGTAATAGTGCAAATTGCTGATCATCTTTTTGTCGCATGATTTCCGTCAGGTTAACGATTTTGAAGACAGGATTCCAAAGATCAAGGAAAATAGAATCGATGTTTCTATACAATGGCGAAGCTCGGACAGGAGGTAGCTGGTAAAAGTCTCCAACATCAAGTATAGCTATGTTTCCAAAGTGTTTTTTTTTTTTTTTTGTCTGCTTGATTTGGGATAATCTGCCATGAATGTATGACAGGAGTTTATGGTTAACCATTGAAATTTCATCAATAACAAGTATTTGATAACTTTCATATTTAGTGCGGAGACTATTCACCATGCTCTCTCCTAAAGGTTTGTAAGGTAGTTTGATAGCTTTGTTTATTGCAAAGGCAGAGTGGATTGTAAATCCTTCTATGTTAAAAGCAGCCGTTCCTGTGGGTGCAGTAAGTAGGAATGATGTTGCATCTGGAGTACAAGCTGTTTTTGAAAGTATTCTGTTAGCCTCGTGGTAAATACAACGAACCAAATGTGTCTTTCCTGTACCCGCTCCTCCAGTAAGAAAAAAATGGAATGGTTCAGGATTAATGTTAAGGGTAACATCAATACACCACTTCCTGATTTCATAATGAATTTCTTGCTGTTTTTCATTTAGTTGTCTAACAGAACTTTTTATTTGATTTGCAGTTGTTTTAGGTTTTTGGAGCTCAATTTATTGGCTGAAATTAGTAGTATTTGACTTTTCACTTACAAATATGTCAAACTCTGGAAGATCTTCATCTTCCTCAGGGATTTCATTTCTATCTCTAATCTTTCTGCTTCTGCTTCTGGTGCTATTTGTGCCCAAGCATCTTGATGAATGTTTCCCTGCTGCAAATCTTCCCAAGCCTTTCTAATTCTTCGGGATCAGTTTCATACCTTTTTCTGTTTGAATTTATTATATCTAGCACCTTAGACCCATCCTGTAAAACTCCAATTTTTACAACGTCCTCATATTTCAAAAATTGTTGTGGTTTAATGTCTGCACTTCTATGAGGTAAATATAACTGAAGTAAAGAGAAATAAAACTCTTCTGGTGCTTTTTTACTGTTGAATCTTGGATATCTGTTTATATTTTCCTTTCCCTTACATTTTGGTTTTACAAATCCTAAATGTTTTTGCATTTCATAGACTGGATTGGTTTTTGAAGATTTAGGCTTTTGTGAAATTGGATAAATATTGTACAATGAACAAAAATCTGCTAAACAAAGGTTGTCAAATTCTGACAAACAAGGACGTTCATAGTATTTTTCAAATATTGTCGTCATCCAAATATTTTCATCCTCATCTTTTTAGATCTAATTATGTTAATAGGTAGACTCATTTTCAAAGGGTTACTACCTGTAGGTATAAATATGACATTTCTAGAACAATCCTTCAATTTGAAGCTGCATACTCTATACACTGCTTCTTGAGCGGAAACTTCTCTATTGTTCATGTAAACTTGTCCAATTTTCTTCATTGTGCCCGCTGAATCCTGGTTACCTTCAACAGCCTCTTTCTTAGCATTAAGAAGAAGTTCACTCATCTCCCCTTCTGATTTACTGATGTAAGACAAAATGTAGGCGACACATGAGTATACATCAGTAACATATTGGATATCAATATTCGCATTCCATGCTGTTAAAAGATAATGATTGTAATTGTTCACCCATAGATCAGAAAGGTTCCTCTTATGGTGTATCACATTTTTGGTTGTCACTGTTTGTAGACATTGTTTGTATTCTAAATATGTTATTTTTGCCTTTGTGAAAATAGCATTTAATGTGATATCAGATAGAGAATCATATGCAGTGATTACAGCCCATACATCTTTAAGTATCTGCTTGGCAGATCTTGTTGGCTTACAAATTTTGTCTAGTTGTTCAAGTGTTGTAGGTGTTTTCAGTTTGTGCTATCTTCCTTTTTGAGTTCGTCTGTTACAATTCTTGCAATAAATGTATTACATATGGGAGGTCTAGGGAAGTTAAACCTGCATGTTGTTGAATGTTTCTTACAAGATTTTGTATGACTTTGACTATGCATTTCTACTTATGTAACAATTTCATGAAGTTTAGGATTTTTGTCTTTATCAGGTAACTGACAGGTTATGTGTTGATCGACAAATCTGCAAATATCTTTATCACTATCCTGATTAAGTCTAGGTGCACTGTCAATCCATACTTAACAATGGATATTGGGAGACCCTCGCTGTTGGAATGGTAAACAAAGAACCTTCATGAATGGAATACGTAATGCAACATGTTGCTTTTCAAGATCATTTAATTTCTACAGTTCAGGGGGAATAGGTTCTAGATTATGAACATTTGCTTGTGCCTGTGGTGTCATATTGTTTGAAGATAAATGTCGGTCGCATGTAAATCATATCCATTCCTTTGCCTTTTCACATTTTGCTTTACAATGTTCATCACAAGTATGAACAAATTTTCCAGTTAAACATTCGTTTGCTTTTTCATTTAAATACTTCGATCTGTTACATTTCTTTACCTGACTTTTGTACAAAGATCTTATGCACACTGTGCAGACATATACTGGAAGGTCTTGTATGCTTTTTTTAAATTGCTTAATTGCTTTCTGAATAGACTTTCTATTTCATATCTTTTTTTCCTCTCAAAGATATGTCACTGTAATATTTGATTTTTAAAAATGTTTTTAGTTTACTTCTAAACAGTGGGTCTGATGAATATCTCTTTATAGATGAAGCCTTCAACTTGTTTCTTAAAGATTCATACCGCTGATAATTGGTCTGTGAAGCAGATTTGACTTTCTGTCTGAATACTGCATTGTTCTTGTACTTCTTGGAAGATTGTGATTTAAGTCTCATTTGAAAATCAGTATTAATTCTGTACTTTGTCTTAAAAAATGCTTTCACCTTGCTTCTAAACACCGAGTTATTTGCATATTTCATTATGGAAGACACCTGTTTAAATTGTTTGTAATTCAAATTTGTCATGTATCTTATTCTGTGACACTTCATTTTGTTTTCTCTGTACATAACGTAAAGCAACAATATTTATTGTGATATAAATGTTTTGACAATCATTTTAACATTCTCGACTAGTCTTGACCTTCAAATTTAGTTTTGACTGGTGGAAATCAGCCCATCTAACTAAATTAAATATTGATCTTACAAAATTCAAGCTTATTAGGTAGTTTGATTTATTGCTGTGAAATGAAAGAATTTAATTTTACAATAGGTAAAAATAAAATTATTATATAAATTCAGATAGGCATCTTTAATTTTTTATAACTTTTCAAATCAACTTGATTTTCATCAAACTATGCAGCTATCTTAGATATATATTAAGCTTACTGAATCCCAGGTCTATCATATTCTGTTTCTGTTTGAATGTTTCTTATGTGTATTTTGGGCTAATTAAAATAAAATGTTTACTACTTAAGCATTTGAAAAAGTGTATGTCCCATGCATTAAGATAATGAAAATCATCAGGTCCCACTACTTTGCACGTTGAAAAAGTACATGTCCCTTACCATTATCACTCTTCTTTTTTTTTTGTTCTCTATACACTTTGTTTGTTTTGTAACGTATTCTGTGACACTCTTTTTTCCCATGTAGGCTTTGTCTGTGTTATATCTTAATTAATCACTCTTCTTTTTTTTTTTTTTTTGTTCTCTATACACTTTGTTTGTTTTAAAACTTATTCTACGACACTTGTTTTTGTTTTCCATGTACACTTTATCTGTGTTATATCTTAAATTATCACTCTTCTTTTTTATTTTCCATATACACTTTGTCTATGCTATATCTTAATCTCTCATTCCTATTTTTCTTTTGCTTGTGTAGTTTGTTCCTAATTGCTTTGATTTTCTTATTCTCCATATTCTGTTGGTTTGTGGTGCATTTTTTTCTAGCTTTCTCCTTGTCTTCAACTTCTCTCATCTTTTGAGTTCCTTTCTTCAGCTGATCACACAAATATGTTTGTAAACTTGATGAAAAATTCTGCAAAACAGGTTGAGTAGTGGTGGTAAGAACAACATCATAATGATTTTGATTTTTGTGATAAAGATATATTCCTCTATTGTCAGATAAAGTTATTTTTGTGCTTGAGCCAAACCCAATGTACTCCAGACTTTGTATAGGTGTAAATATCCGTTTGAAGTAAATGGCTGGCTGTAAAAATTTCAACCTCTGTTGCCCAGGTTCCATTTTCTCTCATTCCAGTTTTTAGTAAATAGGTATTAGCATTTCCTTTATACTCTGGAGGTAAATAACATTTCAAGTCATTTTGATTTTGTATAAAATGATTACAAATTTTATGTCTAATTATATCATGAAATGTCTGATGACCACAAATTATATATGACAATGCTGCAAAGAAGCAGTTTCCATCACCAGTAATGGTTTGATATGTAGCTGGTCTAGATAGTTGTAAAGATAAAACATCTGTTGTTTGATTATTATTCTGTGTTTTTGTACGTTTTAGGTTTAATAGTAGCTGTACACGTTCCTTCCATACTGTATTTACAGGAAAGTAGACATAAGATGAAGACATCTGTAAAGTATAAAGTGGTGAATTATATATTAATATACATAATATTCTTCTGAAAATATCAAGAATACAAAGTTTCAGAACTTATCATGTTATTGTGCATTTTATACTCTGTTTAAACACATTTCTGGCATAACATTTATCAGGTATGCTTGTGGGAAAAATGTTGAAATACATTAAACATTTGAAAGCACACTCAAAGGTCTTTCTAAACAGATATTGAGTAGCTACAGCACTATAATTATTATGAGGTGAGTATGTTTGTAAATTTTGTAAAACAAAACCCCTTTCTTTTAATATGGCTTCTTTACCTTTTAATATCAAAACAAGTAGGAACCCAGTTGTAGTCTTCCAGTTAATTTCTTTTTACTTTTGTGTATATTTCATTGAAGTTTTAAATAGTTAATTTTGATCTTTTTACTTTTTTGTTTTTGTTTCTTTTCAATCAATAGATGAGAATCAAACATTGGTAAACTACTGTTGCTTATATTTTAAACTTACATACCTTCTCTCTAAATTGCTGCTTCAGTTTTTTGTCTTGTGTTCTTTTTGTTCTATTTGTCCTTGCCATGTTGATATATTTCTGAAATATATACAATAAATTCTACACAGATGTCTATAATTATACTTATGACATTGGTTGCAACGAATCGCAATGATTTTTTATTGAAATTAAAACGGATAATTTTACTCCTGACATTATACAACAGTGCCTGTGCATCAAAACAATTGAGAATGTGTAGAAAAGATATAATTCCTTTCGTTTTCGACTCAATTTCCAATAAAAAAATGATAATAATAAAAAGAATAACTAGTCCAAGAATTGAAATATTGAAAAATATTCAACGAGTGACCGAACAACACTGATAATTAACTCATGTGCTATGCATGGGTAGTGCTTTACCTGCTGTTTATATCATTTCTGTAATATTGAAAATACATACATTTGATTAAATAAAAAAGAATATCATACTTTTATACCTGACTACAATATCTTTTTTTAATAAATGTCTAATATTCTTCACTTGAGCAACTGTTCTTATATTGGTAATAATGGTGTTGACAATTCCTAAAAAAAAAAAAAAACTTTATTTCAACAATACTTCAATACATCATTTTGAAATACACAAAATACTGATAACAGAATAAAAGTTAACTATCCAGAGAAACAACAGAATCTCTGCTCTGAAAAACATATATATTAAACAATAAGAACACTACAAAATTAATATCCTAAAAAGTGTCTTAAATTGTTTAGATAACACTGTTTATTTTATAATTTCTTCTGTTCAGATTCTATTAGGCTAAAGTCATTTGCTTCAGAAGAGATATGAACAGGCAGTTATAAGCAACTTTTAATCATGAATGAAATGTCAGAAAGGCATTTTTTATGGAGGATAATAGATGTTTCTTGTTTGTCAGAAAGAATCTTTTTCAAATAATTTGGAAATAAATAGAAACCTATCTTATATATTACTTCAACAGGAGCTGATGCAAGCAATTTGGATCATGTGGCCTACCTTGCACTTGATATAAAGGACAGTTCATAAATAGAAGTAAAAAAATCCATCAATTATAGTAGCAACTGAATTTAACTTATAGAAAATTATGCAAAACAAAATTTCAATATATATTTTACATCTTTATCTCTGGATAAGATGATGCGGTCAACCATGTGTGAACAGTTTTATATTATAAATATGGCTAATATCTAATTAAAAATTGCATGGTTAATTTGGCCAATCAAACCCATCCTTAATTTAGCTATTGACTTGTGCATATATTTACGAGTTTCTGGAAGATTTATAGCAATGAATTGTTAAATAATGGAAATGAGTAAATCATATTGATTTCTGTTAATTTGTAGAAAAACATGCAAATGTGAAAATGGACATAACTGCAATGATAACTTCTGTGTTACATTATTTTATTTTAATTTCAAAATATACAAAATATAGGTTATCTGTTTATCTGAAATATTCTACTTTATATGAGATTCTATAGTGTATGTCACACAGAAGACAAAAGAATGTGGCAGCGTGCAAAAAATAAGGATGTGAATGAGTGTTATCCGGCACCACCACGAGGAGGGTCTACAGATAAAGCATTTTAAGAAGCACTAGCTCGCACAATTCTTTACATGCAGACTTAACCATGCACTGCGAAACCTGGCCTTGGTAAAAGGAAACTTCCAAGAAAAAGTGTTTTAGATAATAAAATGAAAATGTTTCAATTTTATAAGAAAATCAACATATTTAATGTGAAATGTATCATTAAATTCTTTTAAGCCAAGTTTCTCATGAAGCAAAAGTTGAGGTTACTTGTTTCCTAATTTAAATTTTATGTTAACTTAATAAAAAATTAGACTTAAGTGTTAAAAAAAAGCACAGCAGAAAAAATTTCATGAACCTCAAATTTTACTTGGTGACATCTGATATAATAAAACAGTGACATTTATACATACAGCATTTATAAATAATAAAATTTCTTACCTTTTAGTTCAGTCATGATGCTTCCTTCATGGTTAGACTCAAACCGAATTCAGCACGTTTGACAACAAATAAAACAAAATTCTCAGAAAGCAAGGGAAAGGGATCATTGTTAACACTTCACACTATATATCATTCAAATAATTTTGACATGACAAAAAGGTATATATCTGTTTTACCATTTACAAGATTTTTTACATTTGGGTTGAGTGGAGCCCTGGCCTATAAATCATTCAAGCCATGTTGACATGACGAACAGCAATATATATGGTTTAGGGGTGGGGATCTCAAACATTAAGAAGATTTTAGAACATTGGGGGTGGGGAGAACCCCTGGGGACTGACCCAATATATCATTCAAACCTTCGTGACATGACGAACAGGAATATATATGGTTTAGGGGTGGGGATCTCGACCATTTACAAGATTTTAGAACATTGGGGGTGGGGAGAACCCCTGAGGACTGACCAAATATATCATTCAAGTCTTCTTGAAATGACGAACAGGAATATATATGGTTTAGGGGTGGGGATCTCGACCATTTACAAGATATTAGAACATTGGTGTGGGAACCCCTTGGGACGGACCCAATATGTCATTCAAATGTTCGAGACATGACCAACAGGAATATATATGGTTTAAGGGTGGGGATCTCGACCATTTACAAGATATTAGAACATTCCCAAAAGGCAGGGGGTCGGGATGACCCCTGGGGACTAACCCTGTATATCAATCAAATCATCTTCAAATGACAAACCAGAATATATACGGTTTAGGGGTGGGGATCTTGACCACTTACAAGATAATTAGAACTTTCTTAAATGGCAGGGGGTGGGGTGATCCCTTGGGACTAGCCCTGTATATCAATCAAACCATCTTCAAATGACAAATCAGAATATATATGGTTTAGGGGTGGGGATCTTGACCACTTACAAGATATTAGAACTTTCTTAAATGACAGGGGGTGGGGTGATCCCTGGGGACTAACCCTGTATTTCAATCAAACCATCTTCAAATGACAAACCAGAACATATATGGTTTAGGGTGGGGATCTTGACCACTTACAAGATATTAGAACTTTCTTAAATGGCAGGGGGTAGGGTGATCCCTGGGGACTAACCCTGTATATCAATCAAACCATCTTCAACATGTTCAAATGACAAACCAGAATATATATGGTTTAGGGGTGGGGATCTTGACCACTTACAAGATATTAGAACTTTCTTAAATGGCAAGGGTGGGGTGACCCCTGGGGACTAACCCTGTATTTCATTTAATGTGCTTTATCATTTAGAACATTTTCAATTAAAAAGATTGTGTGTATCACAAACGGTTTTCAATTTATAATCATTTGAAAATTTAAAAAAATAAAATCCCATAGGGTTCTATAGTGAAATCCTCCTTTTCTTTTTCCCCTCAAAGTACCCCTTTATAAACCCCATTGCACAAACAAAACCCTGATTGCACCAATAGACATGTTAGTCTAACATATTGTGAAACCCTAAGTTAATCTGACAAGCGGTTTTAGAGAACGGGTGCGGACAAGTTCAAATTTAAAAGCGGCGGAAGAGGAAGAAGAATAATAACTGAGCAAAAACAATAAGTCTCCAAATAGATATAGGAAGATGTGGTGTGAGTGCCAATGAGACAACTCTCCATCCAAATAACAATTTATAAAAGTAAACCATTATAGGTCAATGTACGGCCTTCATCACGGAGCCTTGGCTCACACCTGTTTGGGAGACTTAATGAAAAACAATAGGTAGGTACTGTTATAGAGGCCGTCCGGGATGAAGGTCAGGGATATTTGGACTGTCACTGGAAAATGAGGGTAGATTGGATTGGGGCTGCATAATTGTACATCCCACACAGCCAAACGGACGCCCCTCTTTGACAAGGGTTTTAATGGCGGTCGGAAGAAGACCTCTAGTGACCATATTTTATGTATTAAAGATACAATGAATAAGCGTGGATTCTTGAAAAAGAAACCATGAGCCCGGAGAGCGAACGATTTGTTTTTCATGAATCAACGCTTATCATTGTATCTATAACTTAAACTATTGTGTTGATGTCTTTTCAAAATTAAAGCCTTTTCTTAATTAGAAGGTATTGTAAGTGAGTATAAATAACGCTGTTATCATGTTCAACGATGCATTAAAGTTCACAATTAATTGTTTAGAGACATACAAATATAACATAACACGTCTGTCTTTAAATTATTATGCATCTGAATATTATCCGTAATTTACAAAATAAGACATATTCGAACTTATTTTTATATATAATAAGTATATTACATGTACCAATATTTCTGGCAAGAAACCTAATTCTAGGCACATCGCAATTCACTCGCATATGTATTTGCGAATAAACATTTGTAAAGATACATGTAGTAAAACAGATGAAATCGTACTATATATATAAAACAAAAATGCACAAATTGAATGTTATAATTTTTTTCAAGTACATGAATTGGCCAATGATAATCCAAAAATAAACGGGAAAACCCGCTACTATTACAAAAATATCCACAATAACATACAAAATAAGAAAAACGGAAAAACTAAAGAATAGGGACAACAAAGAAAAAACAGGGATTCGAACCTAAACCGACAAGTATCTACTTCTAACTTGACTCTATTTATAACTCATGGATCTTAACCTCGTAGCTACCAACTTATACTATAAGATTGTCTATTATGTATATATAAAGGTACAAACCCTGTGTGTCCGTTGTACCGTTGTGTATCATATGTTCATTTATATATATATAATAGACATCTAGATTGCAACACATTTGTAGCCGTGAGGTTTCATCGATGTGTTAATGTCAGTCACACATAACAGATTTCAAGGAGGGTTCGATTCCCAGTGAAGGCATATAAAAATTACAAAAAATAAAGATAAGTTTTTTAAATTAATTCAATTAGTGAACAGAAATCAGTAAATTAGCTAATTCAAATTTAATGAAATTAGGCACACAAAGGAAACAATTGAATATGATTTGGTGAGTCCCTTTCAGCGACAGATTTAGGAAGCGTTGATTCTAGAAAAAGAATCCACGGTAAATGAATAGGCTGACGTCACGGCAATGGTTTAATCCCTAATCACCCTGTGGGGTTATTGATATGATAAATTATAAATCGTTAATAGTAATCTCTGAGCAATATACATACGGGTCACTGAGCAATATACATATGGAGTCTGAATATATCATACTACATTAATATATTGCGGAAATTACATAAAATGTAAATTTTAACGGGATTAATGGCATATTTTTTAACGATTTGCAATTTATATGTGCACATCTGCAATGTACTTAGACTTGTGAATACATTTAGTATTTCCTCTTCAAAATAATCCCATTTATATTGTTTGCTAGTGAAAGCTTTGACAAATTTATTTGATTTTGTTTTATTATATATGTCCCGTTAAAATGCAATTAAAAAACGATAGAGGTGAAGGGTTAATTTTGTATAACGTGTTTTGTCAGTTTTTTCACCCATTTTATACCTGCATGGGATAGAGTTGCATTGTATTATGCAAATAGGTTAATATAAACATGTCTAGCCTTATTTTGAACAAGAATCTCAATTAACATTCTTCTTTGCAACATATCATCCTTTACCATCCCCTGAAACATGTCAGCATATGATTTGCTAATCCAATATTAAAATCTAAGAGGATGTACTTAACCTATTGCTGTAAATAAATTCGATAGAGTAAGGAATAGTTAAGATGTCTTTGAAAATTTTCCTGCTGATAATTGTTCTAGCATTTATGACGAGGGATGTACACGGGTGTTCATGTATTGGCAATCCACACCCCCAAGATCAATTCTGCTCAGCAGCGTACGGTAAGTTTTACCAAGAATAACCAGACGTTCATATTACTTTACAAGGCTAGTTAATAGTGAGAATCAAAAATGTGCTTCTTTAGTTATGGTGTTTTTTGCACTTAGTTATAAAGTCACAATCAAAGAATTTAATTCATTTTTGAACAGGAATTTCAAAATAAAACCAAATTTGAAACTACTGGTATCGCAAGTTAATAATATGAATGTAGATATCAAATAGTCACACTATGCTATATATTCGTTTAAGAGACAAAGTATTGTGTCAGCGAGGTTGGCAACAAGTTACTTTATGGCATCTTTTTCATTGGCCTAATTTCATCAAATGCAACGTTCAAGTTACCGTTCTTGAACATTTTGAAAGACGATTTTTTATCGTTTTCCGAGCAAAACTTGTCTTCTATTCCTTATGTATAAAACAAAGCCTGACATTTGAGGAGGTATACAGGTGGATATTACATCATCGATGCTGGCATTGATTATTTGAAATATCTTACTATCAATTGCCTGTTTGTAAATGTTGTACAAGTAAAAACTAAATTTACGATAAACAAAATATGATATTCGATGGTGTACTTAACTGCTATGCTGGTCAAATCTATCTTTTTATCAGATTAACTTTTTTTGTTAAAGATAGGTTTTTGATTTAATTAACTCTTATAAAAGAGAGACGAAAGATACCAAAGGAATATTCACTCTCAAAATAAACTGACAAAGCCAAGAAAGGAAAAGACTAACAGACAAACAACAGTACATAGAACATAACATAGAAAATTAAAGACAGCAACACGAACCACAACAAAAACTGGGGGTGATCTCAGGTGCTCCGGAAGGGTAAGAAGATCCTCCTCCACATGTGGCACCCGTCGTGTTGCTCATGTAAGTACAAACCCGGTGATAAGTCTAATTTGGTAGGTCATATTCGGGGGAAAGGGGACGGGATTTGCAGTTACAACAATAGGAACATATCCGTTGTCATCTATAAAAAGGATATTCCATAACGGTCATCCAATCCGTGATGGCGTCCGTAAAATTTTACGAAAGGATGATTTCATCTTCACTACTTGGAACTCTTTGGTTTAATAGCTTCCTTGTGAGCAGCAATCCTCTTTCAGGTAAATTATGATAGGAAATACAAGCCCTGGAATCTCGTAACAACTGGGGATATATACTCCGCATGCAGGCGCTGCTGGAATGTTGCAACAAAGCAATGAACAGTTCACAATTGGGAAGCTGGAATCGTCTCTTTTGTCGTAAAGTCTTGTTTACATCCGACCACTCATTGTCAATTTCTAGATGCAAGTCAAGATATGAGGCAGACTTGCATAAATATTGATTTTGTTATCAGTAAATTAAAACCATACTAAATACTACACATGTGTACTATCACGGTACTACAATCTGTCGATTCCTATAGTTTGGCATTGCACAAAGATAGTTTTTCTCTGACTGTTAATGACGTCTTTACACTAAATCCATTGGATGTTGGATGTGTACTGATTGATATTTTAGTCTTAGATACATGATTTTTTTCATTAGTTGTTATTAGCTTTGAACTAGCTGTCAGTAACTGCGATTACTCTCAGATCTGTACTTAGTGTCGTTTTGTTTTTGGGATGTGTAAGTACCCGTCCACGTCCACTCTGTGTTTTTGTTAGATGTGTTTCTATTTGTATCCATCTGATGAGTTAAGCCTTTTTAACTGATTTTTATAGTTTGTTCTTATGTTGTACTGTTACACCACTGTCCCAGGTTAGGGGGTGGGTTGAGCGCTCACAAACATGTTTAACCCCGCCACATTCTGTATGTGCCTGTCCCAAGTCAGGAGCTTGTACTTCAGCGGTGGTCGTTGGTTCATGCCGGTCATATTTGTTTTTCGTAAATTGTTTTGTTATAAATTAGGCCGTTAGTTTTCTCTCTTGAATTGTTCCATATTTTTCATGTCGGGGCCTTTTATAGCCGACTATACGGTATGGGTTTTTCTCATTGTTGAATGCTGTACGGTTGCCTATAATTGCTTACATCCACTTCATTTGAACGTTGATGGATAGTTGTCTCATTGGCAATCATACCATATCTCCTTATTTTTATATTAACTGTATCTGTTGTATCCTTTATCTCAAGTTCGATCGGATAGATGGGATGGAACTATTAAGACATGTTGCACTACTGTTTCAGGTTAGAGTGAATGTTGGCACCATTTAAAACACTCCACCTGCTGCATTTGTATGCACCTGTCCTAAGTCAGGAGCCTGTTGTTCAGCGGTTATCGTTTGTTGATGTGCATAAGTGTTTCTCATTTCTCGTTTTTTTTTTTATAGATTAGACCGTTGGTTTTCCTGTTTGAACTTTTTTACATTTGTCATTTTGGGGCCCTTTATAGCGTGCTGTTTGGCTCACGATGAAGGCCGTACTGTGACCTATAAGTGTTTACTTTTTACACATTGTGATTTGGATGGATAGTTGTCTCATTGGCACTTATACAACATCTTCTTATTTCTATCTGGTTTGCAGAAGAAGTGGTAAAAAATTTTATGTTATTAAAGTTTTCGTTGAGGTGGTTGGTGGTTCATCAGCTTCATACTTAGAGCAAATGTGTATTATCAAGTGAACTATGCACTTTTTAAACCAAATTAGAGGTCTGATCCAGATTTCACATATTCACTGAACATTGAAATTTAATGGTGCGAGCGGGACATGTTGTGACCAATGGACAACTTTTTCTTGTTTATTTCTAGTTTGTTTTGTCAATTAAATAACATATGAATTTTATTTAACAAAATGACGATAAAAATAGTCACAAAAGTATAAATAAACTAATTAACAGTTTAAATTAAAGTATAAAAATGATAAGCTATCTAGGTATGTCGACAACATCAATACAAATAGTTCCAAAGGAGTATGTAAGGGACATTTACACTTAACACAGGACAAAAGAAGAGACTTTGACATCATCTGGATTTCAACCTGTTTGGACCTACATGTAGATAACGGTTGATTGGTTGTTTAACGTCCAGTGGCAACTATTATATGCATGTTCTGTGATCGACATTATAATTGATTGGTCGATTGTTAAAAAAATGAAGAGATGTGGTATGGTTGCTTAATTTTCAGTTGAAAATATGTCATGCATGTTCAGGAAGAGAACAAGTGCAATAATTACAATAGTTAGGTCCTGTTATAGAGGCTGTTATAGAGGCCGTCTGGGATGAAGTTCGGGGAAAATTAGAATGCCACTGAAAAATGAGGGTAACTTGGACAGGGACAGAAATTTTGCCTTGCAACAGGCCACATCAAAGAGTTGTTGCAAGGGTTCTAAACGTGCAGAGAGCGGGCACTCTCTACATGAGACATCAGATTTAACGTCCCCATTCTGACGTGGCTGCGTACTTGTACATGCACATCCCACACAGCCAAACAGACGGTCGGAAGAAGACCTGTAATGACCATATTTCTATTCCCAGTCACCACTGGGGGTCCTAGGTAACGAAAATACACGACTTCACACAAACTTAGACCTTAAGTCCAAAATTTCGATAGTTAAATGCTTGTAAAACTATTGTGTAAATTTTGAAAGTTAAACTAATTTTGGCGTAAAAAAGTGATTCTGAAATCTAATTAAAGAACATTTTTTGTTTATCGTGTCTTTGTTCTATATATAGCTAACTACGATAATTGTGTGTATGCAGTTAAAATATTACTAACAACTGATATAAGAAATGGGATTTTGTTATTACTTAGTTGGGCATGGCATGCCGAATGGTCCATCGCAGGAGAAGTTAATACTGCCTACGTATCCGGATTCGCCTACGTTTTGAGTTACACAATTATCTCGAGTTTTTATTCTTGATAGTTTTTTTTTAAATTATATGACGAGCTCTGAACCTCGATAACTACTTCAATCTGCTTTATGATTTATCAACTGAAAACCGTAAGATTAATAGAAAAGAGCATATTATGTTACTACTAGTGAAAGAGTATACTAATGAAATCGTCAAATAGAGCGTTTTGACAAAGACTCAAATCAAGTCGTCCATGAGCGCCAAAAATCAAAAGGGTTAAGTGTTTTTCCAAAACTGAAATTTACAATATTAATATATTAGTATTAAGTGATTCTGCTCTGAAAGATAACAAGGAAAATATTGATTTATCTACAACAAGAATGTGTCCATAGTACACGGATGCCCCACTCGCACTATCATTTTCTATGTTCAGTGGACCGTGAAATTAGGGTCAAAACTCTAATTTGGCATTAAAATTAGAAAGATCATATCATAGGGAACACATGTACTAAGTTTCAAGTTGATTGGACTTCAACTTCATCAAAACTACCTTGACCAAAAACTTTAACCTGAAGCGGGACAGACGGACGAACGAACGGACGCACAGACCGAAAAACATAATGCCCCTCTACTATCGTAGGTAGGACATAAAAACCTTATTTGACTTTTTTCGCCTCATGTTAATTAGCCTTTCCCCTGTGATAATCACACCTTTTGTTGTAGATGTGTATATTTTGTATAAAAATTAAAGAGATGTGATATGATTGTCAATGAGACAAATCTTCAGCAGAGGTAAAATGACGTTATATGTGGTTACTCAAAAAATATTTTGTGTTCGAGACAGATCGTTGATCCTGTCTAGACTCGGAATGACAAAGATCTTGAAAAGTAATATAGACACTTGCCAATCGTTGCCATATGCATTTAACATTTAAATGCCTCTACATGTTTTCAGGCTCTTTATTGCGATAAAACGACGTAGAAGCAATATCTCCTTATTCATAATGTAATAAGTAATGAATTAAAAATTAATCTTAGTGCCTTCAATAACATGTTAAAACAACTATGGGTTCCCGGTTTACTCCTGGATTTTATTCCTTTATATCATGTGAAAATATTATAATTATATATTTAACGAAATCGTATTTAAATTGCCGTGCATAAATGCGTCTAACCAATATAAAAAAGAAAAAGCAGATAAATGCATTAAGTATTCACTTAACGTTTATATTGGTCGTTTTTAAAATCCTTTTTTACGGATCCATTTATTTTTTTTGAGTTACATGTTAAAGAGAGGCGAAAGATACAAAAGTGACATTCAGCTCATAAGTCGAAAATAAACTGACAACGCCATGGCTTAAATAGAAAAATACCAAAAGACAAACAACAGTACACAACACACAACACAGAAAACTAAAGACTGAGCAACATGAACACCACTAAAAACTTGGGGTGATCTCAAGTGCTCCGAAAGGGTGAGTAGATCCTGCTCCACATGTGGCATATAAGAAAGGAACAATAGATTGGATAATTCACAACAGTTCTGAAATCAATATATGCATTCACATCTCAGTTTATGGCCTCTCTACATAAACATTTGAAGGTCACTTATATGTATTGGCTTCTTAAACAACACACACAATATCGCTTTATATCGGCCTCCAGTAAGTATTCTACAATTAATCTGTCAGTGCTTTTAACTAGCTGCCTTGCGACTTTCAAATAGATTCATCATTATCGTCTATGATAAAGCATAGGAAAGGGGTACTAATTATTTCTGGAGTGTAAAAAAGTATTTGGATGTTTTAGATAAATTACGTGATTCGCATGGACCTTTTAATTCGGTTGACAGTTTTGAATATTCGACTCTTTACTACAGACATTGATCAAACAGATATATGATGAAGAACGACTGCAATCGACACTTCACAAGTTTAACGGTCATCATCACGTTGACCGATACGATATGTCTCGTTCTCCATTCACAAACGATATTATTTTGCAGTCTTAGATCTAGACGTATAATCTCTGTATGTGTGTGTGTGTGGGGGGGGGATGGTCTCATCACGATTTTTTGTCAATCACGATTCACAGAAAATAAATTTCCATGATCACGGTAACTGCGTTTGTCTTAATCGATTTATGAGTTTTACTGTTATTTCTGTTGCATAAATATAGCAAAGAAAAAAAAAAGAACATAACTCAAGAACGGTAAAGGTGACGCCGCCCAAATTCGAACTTGATCTAGGTTTTGTGGTAATAAGCATTGTGTATACGTTTCATAACATATGATCGAGGCAATGTTAAGGTAGAGAACGGAAACGAACAATTCAGCAGTTTTTCCATTTGTAAAGGACATAACTCTGGAACGGTAAAATGACGCCACCCAAATTTAAACTTGATCTGTGTTTTGTGGTAATAAGCATTGTGTATAAGTTTCATAACATTTACTGGAGGCAAACTAAAGTGAGAGAACGGAAAACAATTTTGGGACGTACGTACAGACGGACACGGGTAATACCTAATGTCCCCTACGCTGCGGCAGGGGCATAAAAAGTGAGACGCAAAGAAACATATGTATCAATCATTTCTTTTTATAAAAACATGAAAACGTTTGGGTTTTTTTTTCGGATTTGAGGCACTAACACGCGTAAAACCGTTGTTTAATGTGTTATACCGAACCTTCATACGATTGAATTTTAGTAAGATCGATCATAGATCATTATAAGAATAAAGAGTCATGTCATGATTGTCAATGAGACAAAAATACACCAAAAGATTCAGATTATCAAATTATTTCTTTATTAGTGAATAGTTTTTCCAATATCTTTTTATTTAATATTATCATAGCTTCTGCTTTTTATTCATTCTTATCATAAGTATTTCCCGTACTTTCGCAAAAAAAGAACATCGTATGCTTTACACATTGTTTTTTGTTTCAGTACTATATGGCAAAATTATAAAGGAGCAGTTTATTCCTGGCCCTCCTGACGATACTGCGAATAACGACGCGATCTGGAAATATACTTTCAGTATTCTTTTTAAAATGAAGGTATGGATAATTGAGGTCTGGAGCTGGCATGTCAGTTAACTGCTAGTAGTCTGTTGTTATTTATGTATTATTGTCATTTTGTTTATTTTCTTTTGTTACATCTTCTGACATCGGACTCGGACTTCTCTTTAACTGACTTTTAATGTGCGTATTGTTATGCGTTTACTTTTCTACATTGGCTAGAGGTATAGGGGAGGTTGAGATCTCATAAACATGTTTAACCCCGCCGCATTTTGCGCCTGTCCCAAGTCAGGAGCCTCTGGCCTTTGTTAGTCTTGTATTATTTTTACTTTTAGTTTCTTGTGTATAATTTGGAGTTTAGTATGACGTCCATTATCACTGAACTAGTATATATATTTGTTTAGGGCCAGCTTAAGGACGCCTCCGGGTGCGGGAATTTCTCGCTGTATTGAAGACCTATTGGTGACCTTCTGTTGTTGTCTGTTCTGTGGTCGGGTTGTTGTCTCTTTGACACATTCCCCATTTCCATTCTCAATTTTATGGATCAGTATTTTTAAAATATAGAAATTGAAAGTCTCTGAATTTGTGCGAAGAACATTGTAGATTTGATTTTTGATTTTAGGTGTTTAAACGCCACTTTTAAGCACCGCTTTTGGGCTATTTCGTGGCGGTCAGTTTTTATTGGTGGAGGAAGCCGGAGTGCCCGGAGAAAACCACCGACCTTCGATAGGAAAACTGACAATCCTAGTCAATTAAGATTAGAGTCGAGTGCACCCGCACGAACATTGTAGAAGCAACACTTTAGAATTAAATGAATTAAATACTGTTTACATTATCGTTAACTGTTTTGATTCGAGTGCAAGTGATTATGCTAATGCAAACGTAAATTGAGTATGGCGTACTTTTTTAAAGTCAGGGCCCGTATACATAAGACATTTTAACTTAAGTTTTCCTTAAACTTAGATTTAGATGACAAATTGGCGCATAAGAGAAAAGGTTGACGTTTTGATGATGAGCATGGGAAGAAAATAATATTTGTAATCCAAAACTTCCCCCTATACTTAATCTTTAATTCATCTTTCATGGGTGTTTATAAGGAAATATGAAAAATTATTTAATACGGTTTAGGTATCATAAATACGTTATATAAATTTCGAATTTCATGCGGTAGGTCTTAAAACTTTTCGATTTCTTCCCAGTAAGTAAAACAAATTCAGGGGAAATTTGCCCTACACCTTTAGAATAAAACTAAATAATTGAAAATTCAACCGATCTGGTACAATACCTTACCCAAAATAAATAAAGATAAGAAAATTTTAAGAGGCCAACACATAAAATAATTGTTGATGATTACTTTTCTAACCTGAATAGAAGAGTTAATGCATATGCAACTAAAGGTTAAGCAGTCTCTGTTCTACTTGTAAAATTCGTATACCCCTGGGAAAATATATTTGTCAATCATAATTGATTTTATTGATTGAATCGAGACAAAATCATATACATTTATAACACAGGGAATAACAGAAAGAGTTGGTTCTGAGGTAGTAATTGAGACTGCAGGAAATGATGGGCTCTGTGGAGTACGCTTGCCGGTCGGAAAGTCATATATTATAATGGGTAAATTTTATACATTTAATACAGTATGATTGGTTATTTTTTTAGTGCACAAAAGTAGTAACTGACGATGAAGTCATTCAATAAATACTTCAACCTTTATTTTACATGTTGTGAAAAAGATGTTACCATGATTTAATCACACTGATGTTTATGTAATAAAAAAACCGGCCTTCTAAGTGGAACATCACTCCCATTGTAACCATCTTCAAATAAATAAATACTTAATATATTCCGTGCGTCCGAAGCGCTTTTCTGGATTTACCTTCATCAAGAACGCTCAAACCTAATCATGTGAAAGCCAGGGATGTGTAAATACGCTACATCGTTTACTTACGAGCTCTATGAACAAAAAGGCTAAACAAAATACATAGTTACTGTAGACAAATTCATTTTACTTCAACGTTGCCTGAGGGAGTTAGAACCCTAGTTCTTAAACATTTCCTATTTCAAACGGGGATTTTTAAATAAATATATGTTTTAAGTCGTGTCGGTTCTGAAGCATCTTCCAGCAGCGGTATATATCCGGTGCTTAGAAATGCAATAAACAATTTATAAATGCCTTATTCACCCTGCATTCAAATACAAATTGTTTATTGCATTTCCAAGCACTGGATATATACCGCTGCTGGTAGATGCTTCAGTACCGACACGACTTAAAACATATAACACATATAGAATATGTCGAATAAAAAGAGGGTTTTTTCGCATCTAGCTTTTAACTGTACTATGGTTCAACATTTCAAAAAGACAAGTTACCAAAGGGGGAATTAAAGTCACAAGTCCATGGCAAAAAAAAAAAAAAAAAAAAAGACGAGACAAAGGCAACGAACAAAAACTTCAAGCAACACAAACCACATCAGCAATAGTGGTGAACTCTTCCCCCTCTCGAAAATGTATGTATTACTGTTCCACTAGTGGTACCCCTCGTGCTACAAAGGAGTTTTGTACAATTTGTTCTGGATATCGCAACCTATTGCGGCTTCTGTTCTACATATGACATTGCAATAAATATAGTATTAGTATTTTACTGTATCTATGACGGTTTTGTTTCTACTATATAATATATATGTGTAGTTTCAGTTTTTAAATATCTTACTGTACAAGGTCATGCTGCAAAACACAGGCGAAAAATACCAAAGGGACATTCAAAATCGTAAGTCGAAAATAAACATAGACATTTTCGTTCAGGGGTTGTTTCAGTTAATTTTGCGATCATGATAAAAGTTTGAATATGAAGTGGAACACCAATTGTTCGATGTGCAAATAAAAGCAACAGGCGAAAAGTGTATCCATTGACATCGGAAAAATAACAACTTTTGTACTATACTGTAACGTTAGAGTCCAATGACTACACATTCTCAACATGCTCGATGATAACATCAGAATAACAATGAACACCGTGTTACTGAAACAAATAATAGAAAAATTGGGTAAGGCTGAGTGTCAAGTATACAGAAATAAAAAGACAAACCTGGTCGTACGTACACTAATTGAATATGTAAGATAAAAGGAGCATAATAAACAAAAAGTAAAAGAAAGGCAACCAACGACAATTCTATCAAAGACGGGATAAACTTATGTACTCCGGAGTTTCAACCAAAAATATTAGGATAATACTTATAATTCGTTTACTAACAGGAAGAGGTAACAGTGGAGATAGACGAATAGGATTATGTGATTTTATTCGGGAACTCAGCAGTCTGTCACCATACCAAACGTTTTACCTGTTTACTGGAGGTCCTTATTCGTACAATTTTAACTGTAAAAGAAGATGCACCGTAAGTTAACAATATACAAATATTAAGTCTAGATCTACACTTTCAAAAAGTTTTTATCACCGTGATATGATAATAAATAAATATATGTGTTTAAAGGAACGGGATAGATAACCAAAGACAAATTGTAACTCTAAGACATGTTTGAAAGTTCACAACGAAAGATGTTTTCCCAATTGTTGCTGGTAGGTAGCCATTTATCCCCTTTTTGAAGTATCTGTTCATGCAATGTATCTATATGTTATGGTGCAATTTTATAAAAACCTTAGTGAGGTCCTTTATTTAATGTAGGTTGGTATGAAATCTAAGGTAGGCTTGGCTTAAACGGTCATTCTGTAGCAACCATCTTTTATCTATAGTCTTATTTTATTAGTATCTACACAAGCCAGTTTTCGCAAAAAAAAAAATATCATGACGTAAAAAAGGAATTTATAATTTATGTATGCGGTATAAGTTTCAAATTTGAAACTTCTTTAAAGTACTAAAAGAGAAAAATATAATAATTAAAATGTGACAAACTTATGTCTGAACCCTCTTAAGGGTATTTTCAAAAGATTTATAATACTTTTCAAGTTCTCACGGGGACTAAAAGTAGCCTTCTCATACCTTTCCTCTGTTATGACGAACGAAGACGCATTAATGTTGAAGAAAAGGCTGCAGGTATATATTATGTATCGAGAAAGGAGTTAAACATGTTTGAAATAACTTTTTCCGTTTGAACTAATTTTATATAGATATAAGAAGATGTGGTATGAGTGCCAATGAGACAACTCTCCATGCAAGTCAAAATTTATAAAAGTAAAACATTATGCATTGTTTACCAACTTCTTTAAAAAAAATACCTAAGGACATAAACATGTAAAACAAATATTCTCAAACTATATTACTGCTTCGTGTTCTATAACTATTTCTGACTAAGCCATTTAATCATATGAAAATGTATGACATGCACGCACTGTACGTTCTTAAAACACCTGTACTTAGATGCAGAAGTAAATTTGATTTGACAATTTACTAAATATGTAATAGTTCTCTTTACATGACATAAATTAAAAATGAAGAATACATATACATACGTGTTAATGTTTTAAATTGCAGTGCTAATTATTAGAGGAAAGGCTATAACAATATGACATATAACAAAACAACCAACAGACGTCATGCGTACACAGGAATTTAAACATTTAGCAACATGGGTCCTCCCAAACTCTTAGAGTGAGCTCAAGAGACTTCTTTAATAGATAAATTCCTGCTCCGCTATCATATATACATGTATATATCGGAATGGTTAGGATCTGTCACATATCTCTTAGAATTAAAGTCATTTCATATAATATACTCCTTATATTTTTTCTTTTCAGAAGTTTCGTAAAAGGTCAGGAGGTTGTAGATATTCACATAAAAATAATAAGCGTTGCCTTGCTAAGAACGCATTGTGCAAAAGACAAGGAGGAAGATGTCTGTGGTTTAATGATGAACAGTGTTAACTAGATAATGTCACTTAGGTGCGGGGAATTGTGAAATAGAAATACAAACTCTATACCAGGCTTTTTTTTCTTATATCAAAATCCATTTTCACTCTTCGAATTCAGGTTTCATATTGTGTATTTGTGGTAAAATCAAAGTTATGACTACCTCGTTTTGTTTAAGGTTTTGGTTGTGTTATGAATTGAAAACATTTCATTTGAACCCAATACTTATGGTTTTGAGCGCACTACAACTACAGTTGTGTAGAGGTATTCAGTATTGGAACAAATGGGGATTGGTCAATATTTTTTTTTCGCTGTAGTATCATGACTCTGAAATACAATAAACAGCTGCGCCATGAGCGCATGATACGCCCGTCGTCTTGTGTGTGAATTTTATGCAATAATCATAAATAGTTCCTGACATATGACCTGACATGCGAAAACCCCCCTTTTTTTTTTACAAAAAACTCAATATCTCTAAAACAAAATTTTGAATCAAAACCAAAAAGTATACAGATCTTTAGATTAATATAACTAAGACGTTTGTAAAATTTAAAGCAATAATCATAAATCGTTTTTGAGATACGGCGCGACACGTGAAACCCCCTTTAAAAAAATCAATATCTCAAAAACAAGATTTTGAATCAAAACCAAAAAGTATACAGATCTTTAGATTAATATAACTAAGAAGTGTGTAAAGTTTTAAGCAATAATCATAAACTGTTTTTGAGATACGGCGCGACATGTGAAAAAACCCTCCCCCTTTTTTAACAAAATACTCAATATCTCTAAAATAAAATTTTGAATCATCACCAAAAAGTATACAGATCTTAAGATTAATATAACTAAGAAGTGTGTAAAGTTTTAAGCAATAATCAAAAATTGATTTTGAGATACGGCGCGACATGTGAAAAAAACACACAAACCTGTTTTAGTTACCGTAACTCAAAAAGTTTTAATCTTATTTTCACCAAAAAGTATACAGATCGTTTGACCGTCATAAGAAACAAATATGTTAAGTTTCATGAAATTTGGACAAGTCGTTCTCAAGTTACGGTGCGACATGTTTACGCCGGACAGACAGACGAACAGACGGATAGACAGACAGACGACATTTGTATACCATAATACGTGCCGTCAAAATTTTGACGGGCGTATAAAAATCTGTGCATCAGATTACATTAATATTATACTAATAAAATTTTTAAAAAAATACATGGGATATGCTTAAGACCTGTTTTTAAGCAAACTTTATTAACCCGAATAACGTAAATTTGTGGTTACAAATGTGACATTATAAACATCTAAAGGTACTATTACATATCACAGACAGAAAATAGCGGCAAGTAATGAGATGACAGAAATTATTTTGACAGAAATATTATAAAACGTGCCAAAAATCATCAAATTAGTGGTGTCTTATGTTGGTATGAATTATATTTTCATCCGAAAAATATTTGTTTTGTACGTAAATAAAAGACGAGTGCCCTACAGAAGAAGGACGCAATTGCTGTAAATATGACGCCACACATTGTGAAATGGTTGTACGACCTTTTTGTTGTTCAATACAATAACATTAGCAGCGAACCGTATCAAAACAAATTTTTACGGCGAGATAAATCACTATGGAGATATCGTGCGTTTTTCTCATGGCTTGAAGTTGGCGTTATGGATATACGTCCGGAACTCTGATTGTTATGCTTGAGTGGATGACTCCCCAGATCATCGGAAATGCTTTAAATCTATTATAAGAGAGGGGATTTCATTTCCGCGAGAAATTGTGTTCTTTTGCAGAAAAGCATTACGCAGAACACAAATGTGTGTGTGTCATTTCATACATGGTGGTTCGTGACTACGGGGTAATAGTTGTTCATTAAATTGTGTATTTCTATCAATTCTCATGCATTCTCGGCTCAAAATGAAAGTACGGATGGGTTCTTATCAGTATGATGTTTCATTCTGAGTGAATAATTTAGATTTTTACTTGTTATTTGAAGAAACGATCTACTTTTGATGCTACTACCTTGAATCCGCAGTGTAGTCCCAGCGTTACCATGGTTACGAACGCAATGCATTTTCAGATTTATGATCCTGTCAGTGATGTTCAGATACATAATTCATAGAATTGTCCTTATGGTGTAATCGGTTGCTAAAATCGATTCATAACTTAATCTATGTAAAAATCGTTGTTGTTACGTTGTTAACACATTACCATTAAAAAACTGTGACTAATGTAATATAGTAAATCGTAAAGTATGTAATACTTCCGGTTTAAAAATGCAAGACACATGGATAAGTATACAAATTACAAAAAACATTTCTTAAAAATTATAAGTTTTTAAAATACTACACAGTTATTTCACGAGAAAACGCAGATTTTTCTGTTCAAAATTATGGACACTAAATGCACAGTCAATCTTGTGTCCTTTGTTATGATAATTATGTTCAATATGAATATTAGTCCAGACTAAGAATAAACCATCACGGGTTACCTACCATTTTGGTATATTATTTGTACCAGATATAGTTCAGGATGTTTATCAATTGTGAAAATACATGTATACTGAATTTAAAATTTGAATGGTCCGTTCATGACAAAGACAACACGCTTTCATGTCTTTATTTGTAGACATTACATGTGTCAGTTAATGTTTTGTAATAACCTTTATATTTCACAATCTTTCAAATTCGTATGTGGAAGGATACACAAATGTGAAAACAATATTTTATTATTGTGCTAAAAACAAGTTTACAAGTTTATTTACTTGTATCTTAATTTTGTTTTGTTCGTAACACTTAACTACTAAAATGTATAGTCTTATGATATGAACAAAACATATTTGTACTAATTCTGTACTGTTCCATTAATTATTCACATTACTCAACAATTTTTATATTGCGATGGTAAACACCTGAAGTTTTTGTAAATGATTAAAATTTTGTTTCGTAAATAACAATGGACTTCTTAAAATGCTGTCTTGTATAATGAAAAAAAAAATAAACAAAAAAACATACAGTCAGTGGGATATCCAGTGAACGAAAACAAAAGAAAATTCACTCTTCTTATGATAGAGTCGAGAAAGTCAATAATAAAACAATGCCGGTGACGATACTGATCAAAAGTTATTTCCAAAAAATAATTGTACATTTTAAATACGTTAATTGTTAAACTGTGTTAATAGAAACATACATGCAAATACACGATGTTTTATGTTCAATATTTATCGAGATAATTGCATTAGAAGCTTGTGAAACTTAAATTTAAAAACTGCCAATCTTTACCTCATATTGATTAAAAAAATTGGAAAAAATCACGAACATACAAAATCTAAGATCTTTCAGGTCACCAATTTTCGGAGTGTTCCACAAAGTCCTTAGAAATGAAAGGATATGGAGTAAATGTACATGGGACAAAATCGCACATAATACATAGAAAACATAGAAAATTATCAATGAACAGGGCTTTTATTCCTGTTCTTCATCTTGACAGTTGATGTAGGGTCTTCAACAATGAACGAATCATTCATACCCTACAACAAGGAAATAAGAAAAACAAGTGCAACACTGGGCTTGCAATGGGATAAATAGAGAACATCAGTTTACTAGCTTCCGAGAGCTTTTGTTACCTAACGACCATGAGAACTAATGCACGAAGCTTTGAATAATAATGTTCTTACACCTACCATTGTTCACAAATAATGGATAAACTGTAAATTGAGACATATTATTTGCTCATGAATTGTCGCGGTAAAACTGGAGTTGTCTCCCATATAAAAATATACTTCTGATGAAGCGTGTTCATCTTAGTCTAGTTTTAGCAACTAGTGTTCATTTACAAAAATACCTAACATGTAAGAAATTGATAAATACTTTTAAAATATTAACTTGAAAAAGATATATACATATTTAAAATTGACCAACTGGTTTGGCATCCTTCTCTAACTATTTAAAATGATAATTTCTCTATAAATTGGCTTTACTCTTTAACATGAGCTTTTAGAACTTTTAACGATACATTGTAATCATGAAATAAATACTTTGAATCTATAAAGAAATAGATTTTAAAATAAAAATCAAACTTAGTTTTTACTCACCTGAAAATAGTCAAATCTGATTTCTGAGAAATAGTCTTTATTCACTGCGTTCAATTTGAAAAGTGACGCTATTTAGTGAATAAAGACAATTCACAGATTTGGACAATTTTGCAGGTTCAACCAATCAGAATTCGTTTCTACTTATTAATCCATGGTAACACAAAAATTAAAGTTACCACGTGTTAGGATTATCCCCTATATCGCTCGGAGAAGTTTTATGTAAGAGCTTAATTGAAACTAATGTAGACATTCTGATTAACAAAAATTTACATCTATTTGAACAAAAGAGTGTAAGAGGATCTTATGTAATAAAATCTGTCACTTAAAATTTGACAAAGAGAAAAGTTAATTCTTAATTGAACACCTGTTTCTTATGTCCTTAAGAATTTCTAAATATAACAAAGAATAAATAAAGTGTCCATTTGTAACAAAACTTCAAAATGTTTATAATTAAAAATAAAATTATTGCAATAAATAAATTCAAATATTAAAATAAGACTTTTCTTAATAAAAATTCAAATAAGAATTTTTAGGCAAAATTACACTGTGACAACTCCTCCCTGGCCCAACTGCTTTGGACCCCAAAGCTTCAAAATGTTATATAATTAAACAATTTTTTTATTAAATGTCATCAATAGAAAAAAATAAAGTCTATGATTGTTCATTTGCGAAACATACATCTGCTGGAACAAGGATTGACGGTCATCATGTCCATGGTTAATTTTCGGATGTCCAACGGTTCGGTTTGTAGAAACATAATGTGTGGTTACGATATGAATTCCATCCTATGAATGTTCATGTGTAGAGCGAGAATAGGTCCAATCCAACGGTTGATACGGAGTGTCCATGTGTAGTGTTTGAATAGGTCCAATCCAACGGTTGATACGGAGTGTCCAAGTGAATTGATATGTATCCAAGAATATGCTTTTTATTCACAACGGTATTTGTCGATGGTGCCTACTTTTCAGGTTGGTGTTGCCAATGATGCCAATAGTTCTATATACATATATAAACCAAAAAATATAATACCAGTACTATATTAAAACAAAATTTGAATGCAAGTCATGCTCATCAAGGTCATAATATCTGCCATAAAAGGGGGAGTTTGAATAAAGTCATGTCTAATAACGAAAAATCAAGGGGTCATATTTACACATATATACATATACACATTAAGAATTATTGAATTGTGACAAACAAGGTACAATAATAAACCGTTTTGAAAATTAGCTGTTCACTAATTAGGAAATGGATTGAAAATTCATGCTAAAAGACTAGGGTATAGTGAATCTGAATCAGCTGCTAATGCTTGAACTTTTGGCTTAGAAGCATTTGCTGGCTGACTCAACATAGTAGCAAAACCTTGATGTGTCACATAAATATAGGCATTAAATGGTTGTGCCAAAACTTTCTTAATTCTATAAGATTGGAGAAAACTAAGGGTAAGTGTGGTCGGAATCATAACAAACTTTTGAGTTAGCTTATTTGTAACTTCAAATGATGACCACACTGCAAATATTTTACATGAGGGGAATGAGGCAACAGTCAAATCTTAGATCGATGGTCTTGAAAATTCGTAGTAAGATGGGCACAAGGATAAATCTAATATTGGGATGACAACACAATTGCCGCCACAGGTTACTTCCAAAACTAATGAGGTACACCGGTTGTGCTTTGATTTGTACAAATAACATATTACAAATAACAAAAAGATTAAAACTAAAATACTCAAAATAACAGAAGCGTGTACCCATGAAAATTCTGACGAGAAAATTGACTTAACTCTATTCATAATATCATCTTGCTCCATTTCAGGAAGCTGAGTGGGTTTAACATAAATAAAAGAAGGTACACTCTGAGACTTAGTGTGCGACATTTGTTGCATAATTGTCATGGTCATTGCTATCTTTCTTGTTTTACAAAATAAAAATGCGAAAGCGAAAAGTGAAAGAATAGCAATGCCAAGTGAACAAAAACTAACAATAGTATTTGTATCCAGCCAAGAAGACTGCAAGCTTATATCTCCAGACAACAATGGTTCGGTTAAAGTTTTAAAAATCATTTTATCCTTTTTAGCAGCAACAGCTATTTTCTTTAAGCTTAAATGGGTGTTTGCGTCTGCTGCTAAAATCTTTGACATACTATGGTTATAAAAAGAAAAATCTGGGATTGCTAATTGTACAGGAGTAGTAAAAGGAATCTGCTAAAATTGAGGTAAACCGCTTTTCATCGAAAAATTCCTGTACAAGGGCTAAATTAACTGGATGTAAAATAGAAAAATTTGAACTTGACTCATAACAATCAACTAATCTAGGAGAAAAATATAGCTTCCTAGTTGACAATGAACATTTGCAGGGTATGTTGATAACACAGAATGTGCACCCAGGTATCTTTCTTTGACTTTGAGGACAAACTAAGTCCAATTCTTCACTGTCGTAAACAAGCACCGAAGTTGGTGTTAACTCAATAATATCATGAGAAAGGTGATTTTCTAGAAACCTAAAATTGCAAAGTCTTGATACCTGTTTGACATTATTTTGGAACAATGCAAGGGAACAATCAGGAACAGTTATAGGAATGAGTGCCTTATTAAAAGTACAGAAAACAATAGGTCCATGCACACAATTAGTTAGGTCATCAGTTGATAAGGGGAGGTAATAATCATGCTGATAGGTTAGTGCAAGGTATTGTGGTAAATCTAACAATTTAGTAGCATGCATAGTAGTCTTATTAGTAGGGGTTGGTACAGGTAAAGATATGATTTTATAGAGTTGAAGAGGTTGTGCATGCGAGGATACTGGAAATTGCACCGTGATGAAAAGAGATGAGAAGTTACGGGTAAATATAAAGTTGGATGTAGTGTAATAGTATGAAGGATGAGAATGTGTTAAATAGAAACCAGGGTACTTCTTGTTTAATGTGCTCTGAATTTGGTGAAGCGTGCGGGAAAAATCATGCTTTGGAATGAGGAAAGGTGAAATTCGACCTTCTACCAAGGATTGAAAAGCATTCTGTAACTGAAGTAAGTTAGATTTCAAGACATTAAAATTGTTAGTTAGGGTGATAAGAATTTGTGAAATATTCACCATGGATTGTTTCGATGAAACTATTGCTAGTTGAAATGAATGGGCAATTGTCTGAATTTCTAATGAATTGTCTTTAATACCCTGCATTAAATTGGATGTTCTTTTATCGATCACTTTCACAAAAGATGAAAGGTGATAACTATGTTGCTGGAGAGCTTGAGTGATACTTCTAGATTTTGCATTTAAAGCATTTATGTGATTGGCCAACAACTGAACATCACTCATTGTTGCCAATCCAAATAAACCTTTGGCCATTGAGCCAATGAAAGGGAGAATGGCACGACCATTTCTACTTGACTCAAATAATTTAGTCTGAGGAACTAATATCTTAATCGCTTGTATTGTTTCTTTCAAGTCATGTTCCATGGAGTCATGTAAATGCTGGATAAAATGTCTCATACTATTCATTGATGAACATATACTTGAGTAGTTCTTGTACGAACAAATTGGCAATTTAGAAATGTGAATTTCTCTGGGTCTTGGTATATCTATCTGGAAGGTGTGTAGCCATGCTTCTTTGGCTAGGTACATCTTTGAATCTGGGCGAAACACTACTCCATAGTTGAGTCTTTGGATAACGTCTTGGGGAGATGAGGTCGTGGCACCAACAGAAAACATACTTAAAAGAACTATATAGGTGAGAAGGAGACTGTTCCAAATAGTCAAAGAGTGGCCACAGCCAATACAGGATCCAAGTGGACCGTTATTTATTACTGGTCTTTGTCTTTGTACAGCTGGCATCATTGGCTGGTGGTCATTGTAAGTAGGCACCATTATTTTACTATTAGTAAAACCTGGGGCGAGGATCTATGAATACCCTGCCCTGAAGCTACGGCCTGAACTGGTGGCTGCTGCACTGGAACTAGTGGTGGTTGGTTTTGATGAACTGGTGGCTGATTCTGAACAGGTGGAGGTGTTGGTGGTATATTCTGCTGAGGTGGTGGTATATTCTGTTGAGGTGGTGGTGGTATATTCTGTTGAGGTGGTGGTGGAGGTGGTATATTCTGTTGAGGTGGTGGTGGAGGTGGTTGATTTTCCAGCTGCAGTTCTTCGACTATAGGTTGGTCCATGATAACGGCGTTCTGTGGCTGCATATCTGCTGACCTTAACCAGTATCTCATATATTACTTTTGGTCGAAGTTGCGGTCTGCTGTCTTCTTGCTAGGATCTTTAGGTCCGCCGCCAATTGTCAAACTTAAGTTTTGGATGTAGGTTGTAGGTTTGTGGTAGAGCAATGAGCAAGTGTGACAGACAGATGCAGGGTGGTTTTGACTTTGTGATTTTCAGCTGTTGCAAGATATAATTATCTTGTTGACTGGAGTCTTTTGACAGGCCTGAAAATAGTCAAATCTGATTTCTGAGAAATAGTCTTTATTCACTGCGTTCAATTTGAAAAGTCACCATAATAACAATATTACATAATAAAATATAAGGTATAACAATGCAGTCAATAAATGAGATACAATAACAAATCATGGGTTATTCATACTTAAGTTATGAACTGTGAAATTCCTGGCTATTTCACCTAGAACGGTGTGAACTCTTGAGCCTTTGTATGGTTTTTGAATTGTGCAGCCAGATATGCATGGGATTTGTAGTAAACAATTAAACAAATTATAAACTTTTCATTTGTACTATTTTAACAACCAAATATCTCTCTAATAATAATTTAAACTTATTCTCAGTAACATTTACCATTAAAAACATGTATTTACATTAAAACATAGCTGTAGGCTATTATTTACAGAAAAGCAAACAGTTGTAAACAAATTTGCATATAAAGGGGGAGATAACTGTGTAAGTTAAATCTTGGGACTAGCTCACATACTAAAAATAAGAACATGGGGAACTTTATGCATCTAGCATATAACACAATAAACGAAGTTCAATAAATGCCTTTACTTTGAACAGGAAAACTATAAAAACAAACAGGGAATCTTACTAAATAAGAAAAACAAGTGCAACACTGGGCTTGCAATGGGATAAATAGAGAACATCAGTTTACTAGCTTCCGAGAGCTTTTTGTTACCTAACGACCATGAGAACTAATGCACGAAGCTTTGAATAATAATGTTCTTACACCTACCATTGTTCACAAATAATGGATAAACTGTAAATTGAGACATATTATTTGCTCATGAATTGTCGCGGTAAAACTGGAGTTGTCTCCCATATAAAAATATACTTCTGATGAAGCGTGTTCATCTTAGTCTAGTTTTAGCAACTAGTGTTCATTTACAAAATACCTAACATGTAAGAAATTGATAAATACTTTTAAAATATTAACTTGAAAAGATATATACATATTTAAAATTGACCAACTGGTTTGGCATCCTTCTCTAACTATTTAAAATGATAATTTCTCTATAAATTGGCTTTGCAATAAATAAATTCATGTTACAAGTTCCCAAAGTATACTTATTTTTCACACCTAAGTTATCGAGGGTGAAAATTTTCAAAATTTAAAAAAAATAAATAATTTGGAATTTTGATATTTTAAAACTTTGATCAAAAATTAAAAAACTAAAATTTGAAAACTTTTTGAAATTTTGAATTGATAAATGTTACAAGGACCATTATGCTCTCATGGTTGTATGTTGGTTTTTTTAAAGTTATATGGCGTATTTATTTTTGAGGTAACTTCTCTAATGTGGGCTACATCATTCTCTCAATTTAAGGCCAGTTTGTGTAATAAAATTTTAATAAAGATATCCAAAAAAAATGACATCACTCGACGTAACCGACCTATCTGACCGTATTTCGGCGTATTGCATTGAAGGGTGACGGAGGGGAGCATAGACTGTATGAATCTTTGGATCGTTGAATATAATACTTTGTTGGAATAGATGCTATTTAAAAATAAACACAATTTCCTGATTTAATTCTATAAATATTTTGTTATTAGATTCGGGATGATTTTATTGATAACAATCTTTTAATGGAATAATTAATTCAGTTACCGGTAATCAAATGCACCGATCATTACTTCGCGTTATTTTACTTGACCCATATATTTATTTGTCAGAGGGTGAATTCTTAAAGCTACTATAAATCAAAATTAAGTTTGAAAAAAAAAGATAATGGAATCTGAAGCGAGATGATATTCTCATTTTTGATTTATAAGTGATAAGATTAAAACAAGAGTTTCAAGCACGAAGGAATGTAAAAGTTGTACACGACTTGCTGTTTTTATAGCATACTTCTATATTACACGGTGGCCTATAATTGCTTACATCCACTTCATTTGAACTCTGGTAGATGGTTGTCTTATTGGCAATTATACCACATCTCCTAATTTTATATTCTATAATTTATTTCAAGATACTTTTGTCAGAGGTATAAATTCAGATCACTGATGAATCTATCTGATAGCACTTTGTCGCCTTTCTGTGGAATTTTATCAATTAGATTTTATGAGGATGCATCTTCAAGAAAAAATATGATTACACTTTACTAAATCAGTTATTTTTTTTACTTCTTGACTTTGATTATAATGATGCATGGATTCTAGGAAGAGTCTGTGCAAACGTATGCGTAATTTAACGTCATTGCTCACAAATTGATTTAATGAAAAGTTTGGCGTTTAACTTGTGCAAATATGTTTGAAAAACAGACATGTACGGAATATTTGATTGAAGTTTTATTTTAAAAGTAGGATGATTATTTTAGTTATATAACCAACTTAAGATAGCAAGGGAATATTATATTTACAGGTGTGTGCGTTCGTCCGTTCTTTTTCAAAATATAACACGTTTAACATTATATACCAAATTAGAGTTTGACCCGAATAAAGTGATGCACTGAACAATGAAATGTGATCATGTGAAGGGGCACGGTGTCTCAAGGCCATATATTTTTGTTGAAATCTTTTGATAATACATAATATGTATTTTTCATATTCATAACCGCCTCTTTGGTCTTGTGGTAGCGTGCTCGCCTCGACAGTTGCGCCTCCAAGGGTGACCGTGGAATAGATATATGGTCACTTTTGGTCTTGTTCCGACCGTCAGTAAAATCATTGCCAAAGTGGGGCGTCCGTTTATCTGTGCGGGATGTACAAGTACTCAGTCACGTCCTGTCAGAGTGAGGACGTTAAATTCAACGACTCTTGTAGACAAAATGCCGCGCAGAGAGCGCGTTAAATATGCATGAAATATTTGCTACTGGACGTTATTTAACCAACTATCAATCAATCGACAGTAGCGTAACTTGAATTTTATTTCTTGTGAGGCAATTGATTTGAATCATGACCGTCAAAACCTCAACTTGATTAAAAGATGTCAATTCCAATAGGGAGAGGACGATTAATGGAAAATCTGAATCCCAAAATAGATTTCAGATTTACAAATGCAAAAGAAAATCATAATTTTAAACAGGTTTGATTGATTGATTGTTTCCGGACATAAAGAGACGAAAACGGCATACATCTTCAGGACAAGTAGAACAAAATAATCCAATAGATGTGTAGACTGAGTCGACTATGATAACAGCATAAATTTCAATTGTACCTGGGAACAAGAAAGCAAGTTACATAGGGGTAGACATTTTGTCTTGGAGCAGGCTCCCTATGGATCCCTGAGTCTGTACGTATAGAGCTAATGTACGCACCTATATAAACTATATTTGAATGAAAGTCCCCATTTCTACTGGACGTGGCTGTGTATTTATACATACCGGACAACCAAGCGGACGAACATACTGGTACATCCCGTAACACTAAGGAGAGGGGAGGAGGGGGGGTGCTAGGTGACCATACTCTTCATAGGTCACACAATGTCACAACTATCATGTCAATGAAAAATCCAATCCATGTTTGTGGAATCTTATCAAGAAATAATAATATTTCTAATGCGCATTAAATCAATACATTTCAATGAAACTGCTGGTTAATAGTTAAAATATTCAGTATTCAATAACAGACAGGTCTGGATCAAAACAAAAAATAACTGTCAGAATTTTATGTATGACCTCCTCTAATATTCGTTTGTACAGATTTGGTGATATAAAAGTTGAATTTAAGTTGAAGATCCACTATGAATTTTACTTTTAGCTTTTGTCAAAATGCGTGGAATATAATAACTATAAAGTCTTTTGCTTATATTTACCAAGGTACATGTCAGTAAAAAGATGACTACATACAATGTAGGAATGCCAAGTGTCTGTTGAAAACTACGTCCACCTAAAGGAGGGATCGGACAGGGGGTACCTTTCTCCTTTCTCCCGCCCCCTTTCTCATGTCTCCCGCCCTCAAACATGAAAAACTAATGTATAAAAAGCTCATTTTAATAGAAATCGATCAAATGTCTTGGTTTTTTTACCGAATAAATCCGTAATGAATTAGTGACGACGCTCGGAGTATTTATAAGGTCGTTTTCATTATTATGACATTTAGCACTTTCTGGAAGCTTTTTGTTAACCCATTTCAATAAATAATTGTTTTCCGACTCACTTTTATTATCTTTTACATACAATTTTTCTCCCTTTTCTCCTTTCTCCTGCCCCTTCTCTCCTTTCTCCCGCCCCTATCTCCTTTCTCCCTGTCTCCCTTTACCCTGTCTGCCTCCTCCTAAAGTAACAAGTTCGTCGTAAAAAAAATCAAACATCATGTCAGTTTTACAGTTATTACCTCTTTTTGAATCAGTTGTTTACAAGGTACACTTTGTCTGTTCCTTAGAAAAGATATTTGCATCTACTTTGTTCATTTTATGAAAGAAAGTTTGACGTATATTTTTTTTCAAGACGCTTATAATGTGAAATGAGTGAGTAAAGCAGTCAACGTTTTGAACCGTCGTCACTCTGTACTCTCTTCTATGAAATACACGTAATTTACTTTCTGGTTATCTCTCTATATTAATGGTCAAACATGAAGTGAGGCGGTTGCCTCATAGTGTCAATAAAAGCTACGCCATTGCCCGAGTGCAGGAGGTCTTGGGCTTGATCCTTGCCCGGTTCAAACAAGGATGGCTGCCTCTCTGCCAAGCACGCAATATGCCGGAGCCAGAATCATGTGTCCGGGTAGGGTGACATGTCTTCATGCGATCAAATACGAATTCGGGTTTATATTCAACTTCTCGTCCAAAATATGCATATGCAAACTACATATACAACGAACACTTATATATATGGCCCTATATCCTGTTTATACTTATATTTTAGCTTTGCGCAAAATCGTGATCTTCTGCACTGCATTGGGAATAAAACATCGAAAAGGAAAAAATTGCGTGGCGTTTTGACTACATAGCGCTTCCAAAGTCGGATTTGAGGGTGGGGGTTGGCGCAGGACCCCCTTTATAGAGCTAAATTTATGGTTAATGCATACAATTTTTACATGTTTGACTCCTAACGTTGCCTAGTTCCCCCGTTTGTAAATCCGGTATCCACATCTGGCATTGAATTCTTATTATCTTAAGTTGTTCTATGTTTCTTACCTAACATATTCATTTCAATGATTTATGCAGTAAAACAAATTCGGTGACCCACTATAAATTGTTTATCAGTTAATTGGATAAAATGCTACAAGTTAATGTACTTCAAGGGATATAAAATATTTGGCTGGAAATGTCTTTTATATTTTGACTCCGATAGCATTCCCGTTAAATAAAACAAAACAGAACATTCCTTAATCGAGCACACCTTCTAAATTAATACCAATATAGGGATTTTTTTATCTATGCATTTTACAATAAATGACAAATACTTTTGTTTCGTAAATGGAAACGATAGTTTTATCTCAATTTCCAACTTTTCATAAAGAGACAAATTCTGACAAACACTGATTTCGATATTTCTGAAATTGTCAGAACACTATCCTTCTAACAAAATTTTTCCCCACAAAAAAAAATAATAAATAGATAGATAAAAAGAGGAAGAAAAAAAGAACATCGGATAACGAAAAAAATAAGCATGTAAAATATAGAATAATGTGGCGTTCATCTGCAAAGGATATTGAAAAATAATTGTCAAAATCAAAATCATGAAAGATAACCCAATTTGATCGTATGATAGGTACGGGATACGTGTGTTTACGTGTCTTCTGTCAGTGAAAATAAAGGCGGGAATCTAGAGAACCACGTGATAAATAAACCATGCAAGATTTCTATCATTTTTCATCATTCATCCATTATTTTATATGGACGAAAGTTGCAGCGTATGATTTTCAGTGTCTTGGAATACTTTGTTTTAACTTGCGCGACGTATTTAATCGAATTTAATAGTTGGAAATAACCACAGGGACTCGGTTAGCAGATTAAAAAAAAATATCGATCCATGTTTTTTAATTTTTTTGTTTGTATTTCCTGTCTATTTGTATTACTTTATAAATATCCATATCCGTATACGAAAATTCCTAAAGGGACCTAAGTCGCCATTTTGAATTGCCTAACCTACTTTAAATGAAAAATGATTAAAATATTTCTATGACTATATACCTTACAATGGAACTCATTTTCTTCCTAAATGATTCTTCTATCAGAAGCATGTAATGATTTTCTGTTCGACGGAACCCTTGCGCAGCATCAGTTGCATTTGAGTCAAAACATTCAAATTTCCCGGCAAAAGCAACGTAACTGGCACACTCGTCGTTTCGCAAGGACTTAGACGAAAGGGGAGGTAACATCTTGTCATTCGAAACTCCTCGGATGAATACTCGTAACTAAACGATAACTATTAACATTATCGAAAGCAAATAATCAACATGGATCCAGGCCAGGACTTTGCAGTTTTATTGATAAAAATGGGTATTTTCTTGATCATTTTGGAAATATGTTGAAATTTAAATTCATCATTTTTTGAGACAGAAGTTTCTAGGCCAGTCCATAATAAACTTTGGTGAATTTCTTATAATTACTTTTGCATCTATTTGTTTTAGCATCACAGTTCATAAACATGGAAATATTTCTAATGATTCTGCTAATTCCATGTGTTGTAAACTCCAAATTTCTCTGTTGTTAAATCATGCAATTCAATAGATGAGTTCTCATCTTGGAAGATATTCTCTGTCAGCCTTAAACTGATATTCTTTAAATCAAAAGTGTAGTTCAGGTAACCTGAAACATTTATTTTTACTTCTAGGCCATGCCTTTTGGTTACGTTTTGTCTTTGGATTGCTGTTTCATTGATGCATACCCCACATGTCCTTTTATTCATACATTCATTTATTATGTTACTATATTCATTATCAATCAACATCATTCTTTGAACAAGGACGTATACATTTTATTTAGTGATATAAATCCTCGCTCTAGCTTTCAATAACTACAATTATTCATTGATTTGACATACTAAGTAAAAAAATATTTTTAGGTTTATGTATTGCAATGGGTATCCAGTTTTATTGCTATTTGTTAAAATTTGCATTTGTGTTAATAAAGTATAATGTCAAGATAAAGCTTTTAAGGCCTCTTTAAATATAAAAATAAGGAGATGTGGTATGATTGCCAAGGAGAAAACTGTCCATCATGACCAAATGACTTCATGTAAGCAACTATAAGGCTACTGTACAGCCTTCAACAATGAGCAAAGCTCATACCGTAAAGTCAGGTTCAAACATGACAACATGTGAAATGATTAATAACAGAACAATAAATGAAAAACAATTTTTTTTATATGACAAACAGTAAACAAAGACAACCACCAAATAGCAGGCTTCTGTATGCAATAGGAACATAGTGAATGTGGTGGGGTACAACATATGAGCGCTTCCTCTAACCTGAGACAGCAGCGTAACAGCACAACACAAAAAATGTCAAAATTATCAGATTGGAAAGGAGCGCATGAAAAAAAATAACAAAACTCAGTCATCAAATTTCTTCCGTAAGTTATAGTTTACCTTTTTTATGCAGTCAGTTTCACAAAATGGATCTGATCATAAAAAGTAAAATAACAAAAAAAAAAAAAAAAACGAACTCCAAGGAAAATTCAAAACGGAAAGTCCCTTATCAGATGGCAAAATCAAAAGCTCAAACACATCGAACGAATGGAAAACAACTGTCATATTCTTGACATGGTACAGGCATTTCCTTATATACAAAATGGTGGATTAAACCTGGTTTTATAGCTAACTAAACCTCTCACTTTTATGACAGTTGCATAAAATTCCATTATATTGACAACATTGTGTGAACAAAACAAAGGCAGACAAATTTAATAGGTAAAAATGTCAAAAATAGGGGTACAGCAGTCAACATTGTGTTAAAATCTTAATCACTATAAAAACAAACAAATAAGTAAAAAAAAAGAAAAACAAAATGGCATATAGACAAGCAAATACGGAAAAATGAAAGACAAGAATACAAAAATTGACCATAGCACAATACCACAATGACGTGATGTAAAGTACCGAGTCACGCCAAAAGGATATTACCAAATATGTACTAAACAGTAAAGGTAATAATTTACAAAGACAAATAAAAGAACACTATATAAACACGTAATTTAGATAATAGATAACGTCAGTACCTAGAATCTATATTTCAAGACAAGACCATCAAATGACAACACATTTTCATGGTCAGCATTAAAAACATCAGTTAAGGTGAAGTAGGAGGGTTATATAACAAGAAACATAATATTTGTAATTATTATGTCTCTTAAGTTGGTAATCGTCTGCATATAAATATTGTTTCTTCTTGTTGGACTGTATGGTGTGTCCGTTGAATTTATCAAGGCAGAAAAAGATCAAAGTCAACAGCTAAAAGTCTAAATTCTAGTTTTAGTACAGACATACTTAATGTAAAAACAGTCATCTGCTGGGTGTCTTATTTACATCAACCCAATAGTTCTTCTATTCATAAGATCATAGTTGTGCTTCATGTTATTCTTATTAAAAGTTATTTGCATGTGTGGTATGATAGCCAATGAGACAACTATCCAGTAAAGATCATGCCCAATTAAACACATTAAGTTGTATGGCTGTCTTTTGTTGGCTTGCTGTCTAAATGATGTAAACCATAAACCCCAATCTTATACTTTTCCCTATGATCTAACTTTATATAGATATAAGAAGATGTGGTATGAGTGCCAATGAGACAACTCTCCATCCAAGTCACAATGTGTAAAAAGTTAACAACTATAGGTCAAAGTACGGCCTTCAACACGGAGCCTTGGTTCACACCGAACAGCAAGCTATAAAGGGCCCCAAAAATGACTAGTATAAAACCATTCAAACGGAAAAACCAACGGTCTAATCTATATAAAAAACGAGAAACGAGAAACACTTATGAACCACATCAACAAACGACAACCACTGAACATCAGGTTATGCATGAATATATTTATTTGAGTTTAGTATATTGATCCACTTCTAATAATCCAACAATACATAGCGGCATTTTTGGACTAATGGAAATGCACCTTTCTTTTATTCCAAATTTAACTAGAAATTATTTGTGATAAAATACCACTTTTTAATAAAAGGGTCCAAGAAGAATTAAAATTTTAGTCCTTCGAGAATAACACGAAATGGTACATTTGGTATATTTATAAGATATAAATAAAAATAATAAGAAGATGCGGTATGATTGCAGGCTAGAAGGACCCCCCTTCAGTTATTTATTGTGCATTTTCAGATCATTACTTTCAAAATTACCCTATGCATCCCCCTCCTTAAAAAAATTGTCAACCCCAAAAAACTGGTATTTTTATCAGGGAAAGTGACTCCTGACTAATTTAACGAACTATTGTGTATCTAATTTCGACTTTTAAATTATGATGATTATCAAACATGAAACTATTCAATTTGGTTCCTCCATCTGCTATACAATTCTTTCTCAACTGTTAAGATTTCGTTTTTGGCGGATTTGTAATTAGCGGGTAAATTATTGCGGAAATGTTGATTTCGATAATTTGGATAGTTATCGTTAGGTTAAGAGTATTCATCCGAGGAGTTTCGAATAACAAGATGTCACCGCCTCTTTCGTCCAAGTCCTTGCGAAACGACGAGTGTGCCAGTTATGTTGCTTTCGCCGGGAATTTTGAATGTTTTGACCCGAATACAACTGATGCTGCGTAAGGGTTACGTCAAACGGAAAATCAATACATGCTTCTGATAGAAGAATCATTTTGGAAGCAAATGAGTGCCTTTGTAAGGTATATAGTCACATAGAAATATTTTTAATTATTTCTTATTTAAAGTAGATTAGGCAATTTAAAATGGCGACTTAGATCCCTTTAGGATTTTTCAGTATACGGATATTGATAGTAAACTGCGCATTGCTAGGAAACAAAGAAATATTGATGCCATCGTTAAATACGTTTATAAAGTAATAGAAATACTAAAAAAAAAATTTTTTTAATTTGCTAACCGAGTTCCTGTGGATATAACCAGTCCCATTAGGTCCGTTGTTATGATACTGTAACTATTATATTTATTTAGTTGGCCTTATTTGTTTTGTGTGGCCTATTATATGTTTTTACATTGTGTACAAAATAAAACACATTGTGTTACAACTATGCAGTTTAGAAATCACTGGAACAATCATTGATACTCATGGAATGATTAGAACTTTCTTTTTCACTTACAAAACGTTTCCAGAATGATCATAACAAAAGATGCGTAATTTAAACATCTAGCGTTATCTAGAAGTTTCTGTTTGAGTATATATATAAGTATGCAGACCCTAAAGACATAGACATAGATAGACTTAGACATAAATAGACTTAGCTACTGTAAAAATTGGTGCAAACGTAAAAAATCGGATAAAAATCTTTAGACAGTTATTTGAATAAAATTATGAATACTGTTTGAATATCTCATTTAGAAAACAATTCTGAAATTAATAATAGGATCCATAATATTCCCATTTCTAGAATAAAAAATAAACTCAAGGTACTCGCAGAGCGGTTTGTGTTCGTACCGGCAGACAAGGCAGCTAATAATGTAGTAGTGGTGTGACGCATATACTACACGGAAGTTCTTCAAAACGAAATTATCAATTCCTCTACATTCAGGTCCGTACGCACCACAGAGAGTCAAATCGTTAACAAGCATACCACTGCCACTACCCAACTTAAAGCATCTTCCGAACATTTGAAAGTCCCTACCATGTACTGGTTACCGAAATTACACAGAAAACCATTTAAATTCCGTTTCGTCTCCGCATTGAGTAAGTGTTCTACTACTAATCTATCAGTTCTTCTAACTACCTCCCTTACTACTTTCAAAGAACTGGTTATTAACTTTTGTAATAAAGCTTATGAAAATAATGGTATTAATTATTTTTGGAGTGTTAAAAATTCTTTAGAGGTTTTAGATAATATACATGCTTTTGATGGTCCTTTTAATTCTGTTGACAGTTATGATTTTTCTACTCTGTACACTACACTTCCACACAATCTTATAAAGAAAAAGGTTTTGTATTTGATAAAATGGTCTTTCGAAAAATCTCATTGTAATTTTATTTGCTGTAACTCGTTTAAAGCCTTTTTCTGTAACAAAAAAGGAAAGTATGCTAGATACACTTACTGGAAATGTGAGGATATGATTGAATCTTTAAATTTTCTGCTAGATAACATTTATGTACGTTTCGGCGATAAAGTGTATCGTCAGGTAGTATGTATTCATATGGGCACTAACTGTGCCCCTTTAATAGCAGATTTATTTCTATATTGCTATGAATCTCAGTTTATGACCAAACTCAGTAAAGACCCATCATTGTTATATTTAGTTGATACATTCAACAATACCTACCGTTATCTGGATGATATTTTTTCGTTAAATAATCCAGAGTTCTCTAAATATACTTCCGAAATTTACCCAAAAGAACTTACTTTAACTAAATCTAACATAAACAGCAGCAGTTGCCCTTTTCTAGATTTAGACATTTCAATTTCTAACGGAAACTACATACTAAAATTTACGACAAAGAGACGATTTTTCATTTCCTATTGTTAATTTTCCATTTTAGACGGCGATGTGCCTTTGGCTCTATCATACGGTGTTTATATATCCCAACTCGTTCGGTATGCCCGTGTGTGTTCTAATGTCATAGATTTTAACGAACGTAATCAATGCATCACTGGGAAATTATTGTGTCAGGGATTTCGATACCATAAATTACTTAAAACTTTTACTAAATTCTTTCATAGATACAAAGATTTGATTACTAAATTTGGCTGTACCTGTAGAAAACTTATTAAAATGGTATTTCACATCCTAAATTTTACGGTAATATTGTACTTAAAGCGAGGAAATCACTATGTGATCCGTGTAAACTCATCGAACCTTTAAACAAACTTATAAATAAGGGTTATCGTACCAATATTGTAATTAGATCTCTGAATATAGTTTACATTGGCACTAATATCGATTTTGTCATTAGCAAATTAAAACATAACTAAATTGTATCTTCTTTTGAGGCGGGATGTTTAGACACACACACGTTAATTTTTATCTCTAAAGAAGTAACTCCTCACTATCCTACTACCTGTCGATACATTTATTTTGGCATTGCACAAGTCATGTCTTCTCTGACTGTTCATGACGTTAAAATACTAAATCCCTGGGATGTGTTTTAGTTGATTTTAGTCCCTGATGGATGATTTTTTATTATTAATTGTTTTTGGCTTTTAACTAGCTGTCAGTAACTGCGAGTACTCTCAAATCGTACTTTCTTGTTAATTCGACCTGTTGATACTATTTGTAATACTTTTTTGTTATTTTATATTAATATGGATCTTGTCTTTATATCAGCTTTGATTATTTGGAATATCTACTAATTTTCACTTCTTCATACTACATTTGTATGAATATCAAGATTATTCTCCTTAAATCTGTACAGGGAAGTTTTAGCTAGCTCTAATTGTATAGATTTATTGTTGATATTCACCCCTTATGTATCTAGTGTTAAATTAGGTATTTATATGACAGACCTTTCTTGGTATTCCTAATTATTGGAAGATTTTATATAGACAGAAGTAGTATACCTAAAACGACAAAGTTATTTTTCATTTATCTGTATATATTATGAAAACCGGTTTTTTTCAAAAGTGATTATTTTCTAAGGGTTAAATATTTCGCGGTGGTGTCTTGCGATGGCTTTGTTTGGACTTGTTTGTTTGCTTTTTGGCCTTGAATGTTTGTCCCTAATATTTTATTAACTATGTATTTACATTCAGGTATCACAGATCAAATTTATTCGTTCATAGTGTGTTAATTTACGTTTTTTGATTGAGTTAAGCCTTCCAATTGATATTTTATCGTGTGTTTTTCTATGTTGTGATGTTATACTATTGTTTCAGAAAAAGGGAGAAGGTTTGGTACCATTAAAACGTTTAATCCCGCTGCGAATGTTTGCACCTGTCCTAAGTCAGGAATCTGATGTACAGTAGTTGTCGTTTGTTTATGTAATTTATACGTGTTTCTCGTTTCTCGTTTTTTATATAGACTAGACCGTTGGTTTTCAAGTTTGAATGGTTTTACACTAGAAAATACCACCAGCACCACTTCTGCCTATTCCAGCCTTTGAAGAACCTTTCAGCCGAGTACTCATTGATTGCGTTGGACCTTTACCGAAGACCAAGACCGGAAATGCGTATTTATTGACAATCATGTATACCTCAACTCGCTTTCCTGAGGCTATTCCGTTCAGGAATATCAAGACACTTACTATTGTCAAAGCTCTGATCACATTTTTCACGCTAGTAGGACTTCCAAAGTCTATACAGTCCGACCAGGGTTCAAATTTCATGTCAGGTTTATTTCAGCAAGTCGTGTACCAGTTAGGGATTGCTCAGTATAGGTCAAGTGCTTATCATCCAGAATCTCAAGGTGCCTTAGAACGTTTTCATCAAACATTGAAGAACATGATTAGAACTTTTGTCTTCAATTTGACAGGGACTGGGATGATGGTGTTCACTTTTACTTTTGCGGTCCGAGAGGCTGTTCAAGAATCCCTTGGTTTTAGTCCCTTTGAGTTGGTATTTGGTCACACTGTAAGGGACCTTTAAGATTGATTAAGGAAAATGGCTTACTGAACACACTGACTTGAATCTTCTAGACTATGCATCTAGACTTAAAGAAAAATTGTATACTGCTTGTCAAATTGCTCAGAACAATTTAAAAACTGTTCAGAATAAGATGAAAATATGGTATGATAAAGATGCCAGGGACAGATTTTTTGAGCCTGGTGATAAGGTACTTGTATTTTTTCCAGTCCCTGGACATCCATTACAAGCTAAATATTGTGGTCCTTATACCATAGAGAGTAAAAATCAATCATTAGAATTATATTGTAAAAACACCAGGTCGGCGTAAACAAAATAGAGTGTGTCACATTAATGTGTTAAAACCATATTTTGAGCGTACAAATGAAGGTGAGAGTAAACCAGTTGCCACTTTAGCCATGGTTAAATTGGAGAACAATCATGACAAACCAGACATAATTGAACCACCTTTTAGTTCTAAAACTATGGAAGAGACAGTTAGATTGAAAAATTCAGAAATTTTGTCAAATTTAGATTCAAAACTTGCACATCTGCCTTTTGATCGTAGAGAAAAATTAAAAGCTTTTGGTATTTTCTTTTAAAAATCTTTTTCCAGATGTGCCAAACAAAACCACTGCTGTTTGTCAGGATGTCGATGTAGGTGATGCTTCTCCAATTAAGCAACATCCTTACTGGCTCAATCCACTCAAACTTGAATTTATGAGACAAGAAATTAAATATATGCTTGACAATGATATTATTGAGCCGAGTAACAGTGAATGGAGCTCTCCTTGTCTCCTTGTGCCCAAACCAGATAAAACCTTTCGTTTCGTAACTGATTTCAGAAAAGTAAATTCTGTTTCGAAACCTGATTCCTATCCGATTCCAAGGATAGACGATTGCATTGATAATATCGGAAAAGCAAAATTTGTGAGCAAATTTGATTTATTGTAAGGTTACTGGCAAGTCCCATTGACATAGAGAGCTCGAGAAATATCAGCTTTTGTCACACCAGACGGCTTATTTCAATATACTGTAATGCCGTTTGGCATGAAAAGTGCTTCAGCTACATTTCAAAGAATGATCAATAATGTTATAAAAGATTTAGACTGTTGGTATGCTTATATTGATGATCTTATTGTATGTAGTGATAGCTGGGAAGAACATTTAACACATTTATATGCTACTTTTGATAGATTGTCACAATCAAATTTGACTGTTACTCTTGGTAAAAGTGAATTTTGCCAGGTCACTGTTGATTATTTAGGGCATACAGTTGGCATACAAATTTCCTCCTCCTACAAATAAAAAACAGCTTATGAGATATTTAGGCATGATTGGATTTTACAGGAAATTCTGTTCAAATTTTGCTACTGTTGTTCAACCATTGACCCATCTTTTACGGAAAGATTCTAAATTCATCTGGAGTGAAAATTGTCAAAAATGCTTTTGAAAATAGCAAATCACTTTTAATTAATAGTCCAGTTCTGATCACTCCAGACTTTGAAAAAACAATTTAAACTTGCCGTTGATGCAAGCGATGTAGGAATTGGAGCTGTTTTATATCAAGAGACAGATGATAATATTGAAAAACCTATATCATATTTTTCTAAGAAATTAGATAAACATCAGAAAAATTATTCAACTATTGAAAAAGAGTGTTTTGCACTGTTGTCTGCACTTCAACATTTTGATGTATATTTCAATCCCACTGTTCATCCTATTCTTGTTTATACTGATCATAATCCTCTCACCTTCATACATAAAATGAGAAACAAGAACCAGAGATAAACTAGGTGGAGTTTATTGTTATAGGAATATGATGTTATTGTAAAACATATTAAAGGTCAAGATAATGTAATAGCAGATGCTTTATCTAGAACTTATTGAAACACTTTGTATATACATTTTGTACTATGTATTTTTGTACATATTATTCATGAAAAGTTTTTGTTACACTCAAACTTTTTTAGAGGTCTTATGATATTGTAACTATTATATTTATTTAGTTGGCCTTATTTGTTTTGTGTGGCCTATTATATGTTTTTACATTGTGTACAAAATAAAACACATTGTGTTACAACTATGCAGTTTAGAAATTACTGGAACAATCATTGATACTCATGGAATGATTAGAAATTTCTATTTCACTTACATAACGTTTCCAGAATGATCATAACAAAAGATGCGTAATTTAAATTTCTAGCGTTGTCTAGAAGATTCCGTTTGAGTATATATATATGTATGCAGACCCTAAAGACATAGACATAGATAGACATAGACATAGATAGACTTAGACTTCGATAGACATCAACATTCTCAGCAGTTGGATTGACACTTTTATTTACAAACTACATCATACTAGATTGTGACCAATTGGATATAATATTCTGTGGATTCCGAGAAGATTTCCAGATAAAGAAAAGATAGACGATTGGACATATATTTTGACAGTTAAGTTGACATTTCTTTTTATGTAATACTTCTTGTAAACTTGTGTATAATAAATCTTGTTAAATTTTATTATTGATTTGTGTCTTTTGTTGGCTACAATTAAAAGTCGATTTTTCTGTTGATAACACCGTACGTATGTCATTTAATTGGAAATCTCTGATAAGACGGACACCACCTTTTCTTAGTCCCCATTGCTTTCTTCGTTAAAGTTTTCACTTTCAAACATTTATGGGGGCGGGATCAATATGCCATTATTTACAAATCAGACCGTATTGGTTACCGGAACTTTTGAAAACACCAAACAAAGTACTTCATATCTGAGAACAGGCAATATATGCCCTCCATTTTAGACTTCATTCATACATTTTTGTATTAATCAAAGTGTTCTACAAGGATCCCCAGTCTTTCTCTTTTCATTTGATACCTATATTCTATATAGTTTGATATTTACACCAATGCGTAGAAGCGATTTTGTTTTAAATATGTACTACTTTTCGGTATGTTCTTTTGACCGGGCTAGAGCTGGTAGTGTTACATAATCTACCCAAAGTATTTGCCTATACACACGTTATTTCATGTATTTAATGTTTGTATTGTTTTTAGCACGCTTTTGTGTGATTGTCGGGCAAAATTATGACGTATTATTTTGTCCAAGGTTATGGTTGTCTTTCTGATCTTGTTTTACATCTAACCCCCTTGTTTTATTAACTTAGTATTTACATTATTTTTTCGTTCAGAGTTTTTTCAATTGTTTTTGTTAACATGTCTTTTGATTGAGTTAAGCCATTTCAATTGATATTTTATAGTGTGTCTTTCTATGTTGTGATGTTACACTATTGTTTCAGGTAGGGTGAAGGTTGGCCCCTATTAAAACGTTTAAACTCGCTGCATTTTTTTTTTTTTTTTTTTTTGCACCTGTCCTAAGTCAGGTAAACACAAATATAGAATTGGTGCCGTCCTAAATGACTGCTTTTATGTAAAACTTAATCTATCGTTCATGCATAAAATGAAGGTCAAGATGACACATGAAGGTACATACCTCAGTATATACATGTAATTGCACATTGACAAAATGTCATTTCTCTGATTTTTTTAAGTTGTCTAAATTTAGACATTTAGACTTGGTCATTATAGGGATGGATAGATACTAAAGAATAAATGAGCCGAACCCTTCTTAAAACAGGTGGTGAACTCAGATACCCCAAGTGTGAATGGGACACGATAGAAATAAGTTCACGTTGGTCTTCTTTCGACCTTCAGTAAAACCCTTGCCAAAATTGGCTGTGCGGGATGTATATGTTCGCAGCCTCGTCTGTAGAGAGGGTACTTTAAATCCGATGCCTCGTGTCCTGCTCACTGGACTTCAAAAACCCTTGCAACAACTCTTTAATTGGTCCGTAGGTGGCCTGTTGCAAGGCAAAATTACTGTTCCTATCCAATATACCTTTATTTTTCATTAGCAGTCAAAATTTCCCAGACCCTCATCTCAGACGGCCTCTACTAAGGACCTACCTATTGTATTTATTGTTAATTTGTTCTCGTCCCGAATGTGCATGAAATATTTGCCACTAGACGTTCGGCAACAAGCAAGTGAACTCGCATGGGTTTGAAAGGTAGGAAGAACCTGTTCTATAACTTCTCATTCAACGTCAGTGTATGGAAGTATTCAAATTTGAGGATTGGGCCCATTCGGTTAAGTTGACTGAATTAAATATTATTGTTTTTTTTTTCAGTTCAATGTGTTCAGGGGTCCTTTTTCTTCATGATTCTCTCTTCCTTATTTGTCTCATTCAATCTCAATATACGGAAGTATTCAAATGTTAGGTAAGATCAATTTTCTCTTTACATTTCAGGAAAAAGTCGTCACATGACAATTAATGTATGACAGTATATATATGTGTCTCGTGTTGGTTTGACATCACTCCTTGCCAGTCTTGCATTAGTGATACGTCCGGCATTTCGTCAACTTGTCTCAAGAGAGAGGCGTACGATATCAAAAGTAAATAATTCAAGCTCACATGTCGAAGACTAACAACAATTTACATAACACAACTTAGAAAACAAAAGATTGTCCATCACCAAAAAGTGGTGATGTTCGTCCAACAGCAACTAAAATGTCCTTTTTTACGACCAATATAGTAGTTAAACGAATTGACCAATCAAGAACCACCATACATGTAGTTCGTATATGTATTTAACGTTGTACAGGAAATAAAATTTAGTCATGTCAACATCAACCCAACTCCAAATCAAGGATCAGTGTTCGACAGAAACAAACTTAAGTGTAAATGGACAGTTTCATTTCTTTGGATTGTCAATTGTCTTCGGTCAGACTCAATTAACAACCGACAGACAATAATGAAAACCGCATCCGCTTCAGCCATGAAATCACACTGAATAATATCAAGAAAGAAACTATGATACATAAACTCATAACGGACCAAAACATACCGAGATGCGTAAATGTTGCTTAAAACGAACTGCTTTTAATATATATATATAAGTGCCTATAAATAGCAGCACATGACATACAAATCTATGGGACTGTGGATTAATCAGTACAGAGATTAATTCAATTACACAAATAAAATTATAGATTGCCTAACAATGTAATTTTAACATACTATTTAGTATGTAAATATAAGAATGTCAAAACTGTCCTCTCACAAGACATCTTCGTTCAACGAAACATTCTTTTGATAATGTTACTTTCCAAATCATAGAAGTCAACACCGAGTGGGACACCACGGCGAGAACGAGAAGAGAAAATTTTTGGATCCACCAACTCCACACTTTAGAACCTGATGGTCTTAACGAAAAAGATACAGGAAAGATAAAGAATAATTTAGTACACAGCATCGTCCTTTTTATCCTGTAATATTGGCCAATGGACGTTGCTAACTTCAACTATCAATTTTGTAAAAATCTTGAACTTCATCCAAATTATGTATTATTTTCAAGGCAGCTAAATTCAATTGCAACATATACATTGAGCTGCAAAAGTTTCTTATCATCTACATCCGATTTCACCTGGATAGATGCACGCTTGATAAAGCTAGTTAGTCTAGTGAAATATTGCGTTTATTTTCATCATTTTGTAAATATTTTAAACATTCTTATATTTACATACTAAATAGTGTGTTAAAATTACATTGTTAGGCAATCTATATATATATATATATATATATAAAACAACACAAGTTTAAACATGCATTTTATTCCGTCTAGTAAGGTTTAGAAACCTCTAATAATTTGTTAGTATATATTTATATTTTTTCCAGGAATTAATTTGTAAAAAAAAAAAAAAAAAAAAAATAAAAAAAATCCTGTTGTGTACAGTTCAAACAACATCCGCAGCTGACTAATATGCCTTGGTTGATATCCTGAAAATTAGTATTATTGTGTTGTTTTTGCGATAGACATATTAAATAAAATAGTTTTCATATGATTTATTTAACCTCCCCACCCCCACCCCGTTTTCCCCCAAAGGTGACTGGGTAATAGAAATATGGTCACCATATGGTTTCCTCCGACCGGCAGTAAAACCCTCGCCAAAGTGGGGTCCCCGTTTGGCTCTGCGGGATGTATCAAGTACGCAGCCACGTCCGGTAAGAATGTGGACGTTAAATCCGATGCCTCGTGTAAAGAGAGTGCCACGCTGTGTGCACGTTAAGAACCCTTGCAACAACTTTTTGAGGGGTCCGTGGGTGGCTTGTTGCAGGGCTAAATTTCTGTCCCTATCCAATATACCCACATTTTCCCGTGGCAGTCTAAATTTCCCCGACTTTCATCCCGGCCGTCCTTTATTGCAGGAGTCATCAACTGTATTTGTTGTTAATTTGTTCTTGCCTTGTACATGCATGAAATAGTTGCAACTGGATGTCAAGCAACCAACAATCAATCATGTTTAATTTATGATAGTACAGATATTGGAATTTGTAAGGCAAATATTTTATGCATTAACATCCAAATATTTCACCGATCAACCAAAATCAACGGACACATCAAACGCCCATGAACAGACACCTTTAGGCATTATATTACTTACACCATATAATTGAAAATCGACGACCTAAGATCTCGATAAATCGAAATACGTCCTTGGTTTTGTCGTCTTAAAATGCATTTTTTTTCAATTTCACATCATTATTCGAATAACCGAGGACGTCATTGGGTTTGCCGTCTTAAAATGCATTTATTTCTATTTTACAGGAGTATGCGAATTATTAAGCTACATAATAGACCTGCAACTCGTACGTTAACATATTTATTACACATTTAAATACTTAAGTGATGGTATTAATCTGTTTTATATACTAAGCTTTCCATTCAGAAAATAAATGAATTAAATATATCGGGATTAAAATTCCTATTGTAGCTACAGTTGTTCCGCTGTTATTTACTTGTCCCATACTACTCACCTTTTCTATTATATAATTTATGAAGTATCTGTATATGGCGTTCCTTAAAAATGCTCTGACTAACCGAACCAATATGACACATTTTTAGACATTATATTTAGTGTCAATCAATCAAATGTAAATATATTTAAATTTATACGCATGACACTTGTATCTATAATATTAAACAAAACACTAAGAACCAACCATTCATAAGCAAATTTAAAGACAACAATAAAAGGGTTTGAACTGGAAATTTAAATCCTGTACACGATGATATGTGTTTTGTGTAAAACCGTACTAGAATAATACACAAGTGTAGATTGAAGCGCACAATAATTAACTTTGATTTTTTTGATGTGCGAAAAGTGTTTTCTTCTTTTATGTTAAATTTGTGTAGATGTCAATGAAGAAGGAACCCGGGGGTGGCTGGGGATGGATTATTACACTCGCTTGTTTTATTGAACATATTTTGTATATTGGATCTATAAATACAATGGGAATTTACAACGTTTATATTATGGATGAATTTAACGAAGACATTACGGCTGTGACAGTTATTGGTGCATTGTATATTTCAGTATCAATTTCTGGTGGTGAGTTATTAAAAAGAGGCTCTTAATTTATAAAAACAATGATAAGTAAGTGGTAATTAATGAAATAATCAACACTATTGATTCGTACTTATGAATATTAAAATCAATATCGGTATGGTTTTGTTAATTGTCTACATGTATCTCAAATATACATAAATGATTACATCAGTTGCAATGTATCGGAAATGACATATACACATGTACAAAATCTACAATGTTATTAATGAAATATTTGTTAAACGTAACAAGTCGAAAACAATATGCATTTTTAGTTCAATCTTTTGCCATGCGTTCACAGGCACTTGTCTCAGAATTTTTTTTCTATATACCTTAATATAACGTTATATTAAGGTATATATAAAAAAAAAAAATCTGAGACAAGTGCCTGTGCATACGTTGTCTATATCAATCCTATACTATATTAGATGTGTTACGAAATGGTATATACTCGACGCTGAGGTTGACAAATTAGACTTTAAAAATGCGGGTATCGTATCAAAACACAAAAGTGATTGAAAGATTTTCATACCCCACGCAGCGGGTTGCGGAGGGTATAATGTTTTTGACCCGTCCGTCAGTCCGTCAGTCATGTTTCTTGTCATCGCAACTCCTCTCAAACTACACAACAGAATTTCACGAAACCTTTTTTAGATAATAAGGACATATTATGTAGTTGTGCATATCGACAGGAAATTGCGATTCAATTTTTTTTCTAGGAGTAACACCCCTTTGAACTTATTTACTTCAATATACTACTGCAACAGTTTGTCATCGCAACTCCTCTGAAACCACACCACAGAATTTCATGAAATTTTGTAGATAATAAGGACATACTATGTAGATGTGCATATCGACAGGAAATTACGATTCAATTTTTTTTCTAGGAGTTACGCCCCTTTGAACTTATTTGCTTCAATGTACTTCTGCAACAGTTTGTCATCGCAACTCCTCTGAAACCACACCACAGAATTTCATGAAACTTTGTAGATAATAAGGACATACTATGTAGATGTGCATATTGACAGGAAATTATGATTCAATTTTTTTTTCTTACACTTATTTTATTTCTCCAATGACAATGTGGGGACGTGGGGTATGTAAGCGCGCTCACTAAGGTTCTTTAATAATTACCTGTGTATCATAATCAATTGGATCTTGTGTTTAAACCTCTGATGTCCACGTATATTTTTCCTTATATTAAACAGACGTCCCTTTGAAAACTTTATTAGAGACCCATTTCATTGTATAAATAGTCATTATGGAACAAATATTCCATATTAATTATTTCGGGGGGAGTAAATAACATTGATGGTACCATGCAATTTTCTGCACCAGATGCGCATTTCGACAATAAATGTCTCTTCAGTGAGGCTCGATAAATAAAATTGATAAATCCCTAACTATTTCTTCCTTTTGGAACACTGACGGGAGGCAAGGGTATTGCAGAAAAGATATAAAATCCAGAAGAAAGCCGTGGAAAAGGAGTAATGGATAAGAGAAACAAATCCCCACCAGCCCTTAAAAATTAAAGCAAAATGTACTTGCCAATCTTAATTTTTGCGAGTTCGAAATCAATAGTGACAGATCATTTTACTTAAAGGGATGTTTATACGAGATCAAAACTTTTGGACGGGTTGCACACAATGCAGAATCGACTTATTATATAATATGATGAAATCCAGCTGGCTGGCGGGTGGACGTGCAGGCGAGCGGTAGAAGAGGGGAACCGTCTTCAGTATTATAAACTCCTAACCTAGGCGCTTTTAAACTTTGCACAATGTATGTATATATTTAACTACTTTTATGGATTCATTTTGAATATAGTTTCCTGTTTATAATGAGCAAAAAATATAAAGAATATAGAGAAAAGGGAGGTGCTAAATTATAAAGAATAGAGAAAAAATGGCATAAAAAGTTAAAGAATAGAGAAAGGAAGGACCTCCCATCCAGACCCCCGTTCATATGAACTACATAACACCTCGCCCTATTAGACCTTGGAAATGACTTTATACATAATAATCTGTTAATACTTTCTCGGGAATAGTGTATTTCCCTTGGATCATTTTCATGTAAAATGTGACTTGTTGAACCCAACGAAATAAGGATATTTGGAAAAAGAAAAAGACATCCTATACATATTCATGCAAAGTTTCAAAACATTCTGTGGTATTAAATTGTTTTACACGTTTGACCAGCCTCTCAAGCAGTCAGAAAAGTACTCCCTGTCATATACCCTACATATATAATTAATGTATGTAAAATGTGACTCGTTTTTCGCCGGTTTGACATCCTATATACATATTCCTGCATAAGTTTCTGTTCATGTTGCGAGTGCACAAATAGATACTTAGATACCGATTCTTTGTGAAATCTATGCACTAAATACTTCTTGGTCGACAATAGAAAATTGGCGACAACTACGTGGAGGGTGGCATAACATGCCCACAGCGTGAGCGGCAATCGACAGCAATTTTCGCGCCATTTGCAGACCACATTACATGGCACAATTTAACTCCAGATACCGGCATTCCATACTTACGCAGGTGTTTTGCGGACAAAAGGAATCATATAAGATTCACACGCAGTAGTATCCAAGGACAACAGGATGATGATCAACAGTTTAATTTACTTCCTTCAATTAGATATGTATAGAATAAGATTTCCCCCAGGATTTTGTCATTTTAGGAAAAATATATACCGCATGTCGTTCTCCGCTCGTTATCCTCTATAGGCGTCATAAACTTAGAGCTACATGTAGACCCAGAGCAGAAAGAATATAATGTAAAAAATTAACTTTTGATTATCGTTCGGGTGTCTGGTATATGAGGAACACGCTATTAGGCGCTTTTATTAAAAACTTTCAAAGTTAATGGAAGCGTATGCAGACATCCAATAAAAAAAATCAACCAGACTGAAGAGCTTTGTGTGGGTTTAGTAGAGATTGATAGTGGTTTGTTTTTCGTTCAGTGACAAATATTTGATACCTTTTCAGGACAAGGTTCAATATAGTGGAGTGACAAATTGACATGCTCGAAGAACAGTAATTAATATACAAAAATCAAACTAACTTATTTTGTGATTTTTTTTTTAAATCTAGAAGTGGATAATTGAAAAACCATCAACCCCCTCCCCCGCAAACACTTACACCTCTCCCGTCCTATAGTCACAAGTAATGATATCAGAAAATGATTATTCTAAATTTATTTAATTTTAAATGAATCAAGAAGTGTGTAGGATTTTTGGTTAACATCACACATATTGAATTTTACCGGTTTTAATCGATAATCAATGTTTTGAAACAGTCCCTACATTTAAAGTCTATTTTGTCAACCTCAGCGTCGAGTATATATACCTTTTCGTAACACGTCTGATTAAAACAGGCAAACCATTGTATTTAAATCTAATGAGCGATAATGTTTAAGTAGTTTTAAAGGCTTCAACTTGTAACAAATAAGCGGGAAGTATAAGCGAGTGTGTTTATAAGAAAGAGGGATGTCGGGATTGTAATAATTGATGGCGTGAATACAAAAATTGAATGGATCCGTTGCAATTTATATAAAATAATATAAACGGATCACCATGCCTTTCAATATTCTGTTGGGATAGAAATTACATCAACATAAAATTTACATTATTCTTATTCTTTTTTAATTTATCTTTTTTATTGTTCCAGCAATCATTGCAGTTCTTTTAAATGAAAAGTTTGGAGAAAGATTGGTTATAATGTCCGGAGGATTTTTATTGTTCATCGGCTACGCCTCCTCATTCTTTGTGACGGCGTTTCCTGTACTATATTTAACCATGGCTATTATACCAGGTAAAATGTTCTGCTGTCCTATTATCATGCACCTAAATACAAACCGGAAAGAACAGAATTTTTAACTTTAAGGTGATACCTAACACTACAGGGAGATAACTCTGTAAAAATCAGCTAAACGTTTTAATCACGTTGTTTTGTTAAGGAAATATTAAGCTTATCAATGATCAAAATTAGTGTTTGTAAAACTGCTATATAACCTACGAAATTTTTCTCATAAAGTGGTTGGTTCAAATTTTTTGAAATTTTTATATTTTTGTCAAAGGGTCAAAATTAACATTTTGTCAAAATTTTATGAAAATTAAACGAGCCAAATTAATATTAGTCAAGGTGTTGGGTACCACCTTAAGGATCGTAATCCACTATGTTTTATATTGTGTTATGTATTTTCGTTATTGTAGAATTTTTTGTTTTGTATGTCACATTTTCTACGTCAATACTTTCAAACAAATGTCAAATAAAATTAACAAAAAGGTTTATTTCTAAATAAACACTGGCTTCTAGATATTAAGTAGTTTTTGTTATTATAAACGTTTATATATATAATTGCTATTTGTGTTCCACATGTAGTTCTATTCGAAAATTGAATAGAAAAAACATGTCTATTAACCAAAAGCAATGACCAGAATTAAATTCATATATAATCATAGGTTTGAACGTTGTTTTCAATCTAGACTTGTTTATATTGGAATCAAGATATACAAACCAGTAACAAGAATTATTTGTTTTTAAATTGTTAGAACAGACATTAAAAATTAAATGAATAGAATACCCTATTTATCATCTATTTAATGTTTGGCTTATAATGGGCATTAGTTATACAATGTATAACGGTGCCATTTTTGGGGCAGATATCGCAAACGTCTGCTAAACGCACGAGTTTTCACGAATATCGTAAAACTAACGTTACTCAATCCTAAGCTTAATGTACGTATTTTTTTTTCTTTCTCTCACCTACTACGGAAGAGGCTGAGAAATTAAGTATCTTACTTTCTTTTTTGAAAACATTGTGTGCATATAAGGCCTCAGAAATTATTGTATCGTTTATTTTATTTTCAGGAATTGGAATGTCACTTTCTTATAGCAGTTTATTAGTGGCGGTAGATAAATATTTCACTAAACGAAAATTTATAGCAATGTCATTGGCAATATTAGGGGGATCTTTTGGCATGGTAATCGTGCCAATTTTAATGGAGTCTCTTTTACAAAAATATGGTTTTCATGGTGCTATACTTGTCCATGCAGGGATATCGCTACATGTTGTAGTCTGCGGAGCTGTTGTATTTCCACTTCCAACAGGTAAGCGTACCGTTTAACTTAAAACTCTATTTAGAGCACAAGAATACAGCTACCCCTGGATTTGTATAGGTCAATCGTTACGTTTTCTCTATGTTTTTTGTATTTATTTTTTCTATTCCTTTGATCATTGGTTTTTCTGTCCTTCTTCGACATCAGTCCACTCTTCCAAGTTCGGTATTTTTGTTTTGTTTATTACTAATTTTTCAGAATAAAGTATTAGTTTCGTTAAATATCTGAAAGCTTAACAAATCGTCAATGGCACCGTCTGTCTACTGAGAAGGCAACTTCAGTTTTAAGCCGATATAGAATCTATCGTCAAACGTACATGATACCTTTTACCGATATTGTAAGTTTCAAATAAAACAAATTATACTGCCTTCATTAAATGCATGGAAGTCTTAAAATTGATTACCAATATGTATGATTGGTAAGATTGATTGCTTACTGTCCAATGGCAAATATTTCATACGTCAAAGACGAGAATAAATTTAACAAAAGAACACATTACGTACGTTCTTCAAAATTGGTCGACCAGAATGAAATCGTCATAGGAAAAGAGTCCATAACTTGACAAATAGAGTATACTGGATTAGGACATAAAATTGTCTTTGCAACAGACTCCTACCTACCCTTTAAGGATTTGTTACAACGTTCATTATTATCGAGCAGAAACTGCAGAATTAAAGAGCTCCTTACATACGGCATTGGATCTAACGCCCCCTTTCCGACAGGACGTGGCTGCGTGCCTATACATCCCCAAATACATCTTGCACAACCCCACAAAGAAAACCCATTAGCATATATTTGACTACCATATGATCAGTGTACTTATGTATGGTATAACTGACCATTTCCTGCAATGCTAAATATAAATTAAACCTAAATGGTTCCTGTCTGTTTTCGGTGTTGCATTTAAACTCAATGTTATTATATTCCAGCCAAATTGTGACAAAGTTTATTTATTGATGATAACAATCCTTAGTTGTCTAAGATTTTGCTGGGTGACAGAATTTTCTTGTTTGAATCTCTTTGATTCAATTTGAACGATGAAGTTTAACAAATCTTAATACTTACTGTTTTTTTAAAGGGAAACAAGCCATAAAATAAATTTGCTTGAACATAGGACATAAATATGCATTCTTTTCCTTCATGTAAACTTAAAATTTATTCTTTTTATAGGGAATGTGATGCACATTTATAATTTAAAAATCTGCTTTTTTTTATTGACTCTCCTTTTTTCAGCTCCTGGCGAAACACCAAAACAATTCAAAACAGGTTTATAGGGTGGTCGAAACTTGCAATTAGTGTTTTATTGACATGGTTTCAATACAATCTCAAAATCTTGACTACTTTGACAAAAGTCATGTAGCATTTTGCAATATTGTTTTGTATAATCTTGACTCGTCAATCTGTCTTTTTTAGGCATACGATTGTTGCTAGCTAAACGTCCAGTGGCAAATATTTAATGCAAATTTATAAATCTATGACTTTAAACAATAGTTAATCATTACAAAAAGTAGGGTCTGCAAGGTTTACCAATCAGTATATCGATATGAAAAGAAAAATACCAAAGGAATTTTCAAACTCATAGTCGAAAACAAATGACAATTAACTCTTATCTAACACTAAGACATCACCAAATTCTTAAAACCATCGATCATGTAATTTTCTAACCCTGAAACTTGACCGAATGTAAAATTTTTAAATAGTAAATAATTATGTTGATGGCAAAGGATAGACGAGACTGTTACGGTAACCGTAATAACATTACTGACATTTAAAAAAGCACAAAGAACAACACATTCGAGGAAAAAAAGACGGGATTAAGGCGGGAAATGAGCATATGTTTAATAAGAGGAAGAAATGTATCCTTACAACAGGATACCTTCTGACCCCTGAAAGAATTATAAGGCAAGGGTTGTCTAACGTGAAGAGAGGCACGAGATATCGCACGTCCCAATTTCGACCAGACCTGGCTGCGTATTTATACATCCCGCACATCCAGAAAGACGATAACTGTAATCAGGTGTCTTCCGATCGAAACGTGAGAAGTCCAGGGCTGATATGCATAACACCACTTCGGTTAAGCTATCCAATCGTAGTACTAATTTATCGTAGGACATGTAGAAAAATCCGTCCATTCAGAATATTTAATAAAAATTTCAACATCAGAAACAAAATATAACAGTTACATACGATTGCAATTTTCGTATTTACTATCTTTTTAAAACTTTAGTGTCGATCGGCTTATTTGCATTCGACATATTGCTTCCAGTAAAAACTAAGTTTAACATTTTAACCACTTGAAGTTATATAGAAAACTGCTCTTAAAAACGATATAACCAATTGCAATCAAAGCTTAAATCAAAAGCATGTAAATGAAGTATCAAAATTTGTAAGACTAGTCCTTTAACCGCCTGCCATGATACCTACATGTACCTGTACGAAATTTAGCTATACATCAGCCATTAATCAAATACATATTATTATAATTTCTACCAAACTCTTTTTACTGTTTTCTATTTTCAGAGAATGTTTCCAGAAATAGTAAAATTAGTAAAAAAGTAGACATGGAGTTTTGCAAAGAACCAAAATTCATTGTTTATCTTGTGACAAACTTTCTTTTTATTTCTGCACAATATATACCTGCTACTCAGCTACCTGACACGGCGGTCTCAATAGGAATTAGTATGGACGAGATTTCATTAGCAGTGGCCATGCTTGGAGTCGGAAGTGGTTGTGGACGCTTGTTTTTTGGTTTTCTCTCTCATTGTTTTGAAAACCATGTTATGAAATTCTGGATTATATTCCTAGCAGGAATGGGATTAATGATGTTAATGGTACCTTATTCGACAAAAATTGAACAATTTCTAGTTTTTGCAGTTTTATACGGATTCTTTGACGGTACGTATTAGACAATAAGATAAGAGTGGTCATAGAACGCTATCATCTATGTTTTTTAGGTCAATAACAATTAAATGAGATAAAGTCATTGATAAATAATCGATATGTATCAGATCAGATGAAAACCATGGCCGCAAGAAACAATCTTTAATACTAATTGGCGGTTTAAACGTTCTTTTCTGAAACTGCATGTACAAATGTACACAGCGAAATATTTTATAATTCAAGAAAGCACTTCATTTCATGTTCATCGGGTGACAAACATGGAAGATTCGCTTGCCACATATTTACCAGTGAACCCCTATGGTAAATCTTTTCTTTGAAATTACTCGGCCAATTCTACCCAAATCTGGAAGGAAATATCATGTATGTATGTTCTTTTATAAAAGTCCTCATACAGAAAATAGAATGGAAACGGGGAATATGTCAAAGAGACAACAACCGGACTAAAGAGCAGCAAATAGCCCAAGGCCACTAATGGGTCTTCAACGCAGCGAGAAAATCCCACACCCGGAGGCGGCCTTCAACTGGCCCATAAACAATAATGTACTTGTATACTAGTTCAGCGAAATGGACACCACACTAAACTCCGAAACATACAAATGAACCAAAATTTAAAAAACACACGAGACTGACAAAAGACTAGATGTTCCTAACTTTGGACAGGCACGAAAAAGCGGCTAGTTTAAACATGTTTTGTGAGATCTCAACCCTCTTTAGTCCATTTCGAACACCTTCTCTAAAACTGGACGAAAGAAATATTTTGAAACTTTACGAGAGTGATGAAAACTAGGCCTTCCGAAGCTTTGTTGGTCAAAAGTGTTTTTCTCTCCATTCAAAAGTTAAAATCTTACAAGAACATTAATCAATATCATGCATAGATACCACTTGGCGATACATGACCGTTTGAGTATATAGTTTTATTTTGTAAACCAGTTATGTGTTAACACAATGACCTCATAAATTTATAATATTTCAGAATGAATCTTTTTGCTAGTTAAAAAATAAAAGAAAAGAAAATTTAAAATTTTTTTTTAATAATACCCCGTTTTATTGAAGTAGTGTCACAGATCATGTACATTTGCAGATACATAATTATGTAAATTTACATTTCTTAGGAGGAAACAATGTAGGATGGAATCTTTCATTGAAGAACCTTTTAGAGCCCCAGTATTACGGTAGAGCTATGAGTTTGGCCTTACTCGCAGAAGGCATTGGATGTGCAATAGGAAATCCACTTACAGGTACTGTGTAATAGAGAGGCTGAACATATCCAGGGATGGTCAAACTTATAAGTCGAAAACGAACGGACAATGTCATGGCTAAAAACTAAAAACGACCAGAAGGCAAATAACCTTCTACAAAATACACCATGGAAAACTATAAAGACTGAGCAACACGAACCCCACCAAGAACCGGGGAGATCCTGTTCTATCTGTTAATTTTTTTCCTAACATAAATCAGGTTAAAGCTTTCATATTTAGTTGAGTTAAAAGAGGGGAAAAGGTGAAGATCCTGACATCATATGTATTTACGAATGACGAAAATCAAAAATGCAAAGAGAAAGGGAAAAAGCAAATACAAAAACTCTCAGTTAAAGTTTTAATTAATATAATCGTGAAGAAAGAAGATAGTACAGTGACGAAGAATGAAAAGCGTATCGAGTATCTCAGGCATCAAACGTTTAACTGCAAAGATAAGATAAGATAAGATAATTTTATTAACCAATCATGGTTCCCAAAATTTGAGCTATACGATCAAATGAATTACAAAATAAAGCACAGTAAATGATTAGAATGATTAAAGTACATTTAAACTAAAAACATGAATACACATTCACACAAAGTAACATGATTATAAATCATGTTATTGACAAAACATAAAGTTATTTTGGGTGCCACTGTGACCTGGAGAAATTACATAATTTTATAGTCCTAGGTCTATGGGAGACAGTTCCTGATCGATTTTATTACATATATATATTTGTTTTCTCTATTGTTTCAAACTACATTGATATTTTCTTCGTTCTTCAAAAAAGGGAGTGCAATAAATTAGATAAGTTTGAAGTAACAAACAAATCTTCAGATGAAAGAATCCAAACAAATTTCATTTCATCAGATAACCTTGAAAAATTTTTGAATTTAGAATTTAAATTAGACAGATGTTGAGATCTAGTATCTTTTAGAACAGGACATTTTAAAACAAATGTAGTTCGTCTTCAACTGCGTTCTTACATAGCTTACACTTTCTGTCTTCAGCTTTAATACCAATATGCCTCCCTCTTTCGATATCAAGATCATGACAGCTAGTTCTAAATCTTGTAATTATTTGCCTGGTTTTTTTTTGTTTTTTTAATTTATTGTTAAATATGGTTCAAACATAAAAATATTTTTAAATTTTCTGTAAGTTCTAAATTTATTGCCAGACTGTATATTGGTACACTTCCCAGAATTGCTTTCTAAACTAGCTACCCAATTTTCTTTAAATTTTATTGTTAGAGAATTTTTTACTTTTTTTAATATATGATTTTGTTTAAAGTTTGACTGGTAAACAAATAGATAGTCTAAGTCTAAAAATTTAAATATATGTTTAATGTTTCCTATCAAAGATTCCTGGTTAGGTTTGTCCATAGAATGGAATAGATTTATGGCCTCCCTTAGAATAATATTTGAAGGTTCAATATCTTTCATAAGATGGATCCAATATTTTATCATGTTGATAATTACATAATAAAGTGTAGGGAGTGAACCTAGTTCCCCTCTACATGCCATATTTGATGTTTTTTCATTAACTCCAAGTGAAAATTTACAAAGCTTAGTATGAATTTTCTCTAGAACAAGATAATCAGTTTCTTTTGATATAAAGTTATCCAAATGTTTTTGTTAAACAAAGGGATATGGTGCAATAATCAGTCAATTTAGACTAGAGTAAAACAGAAAGGGTTGAAGTACTACATGAAACAAGCTCCCGTTCAATTTTGTAGTGATTCTATTAATGTTGGCTATATACAACCCTTAAAGTCCTTAGTTTACAGCCAAACAGACCATCGCTAAGAATGAGTATTACTGTAGGATGGGAAGAGGTGGCAGAATTTCTTCCGCCATTTCGTTATGATTGTTTCTCAGATTGTATCTTAAACCAACCTGAAAAGTATCTAAGAAAACATATGTAGGGTATACCGTTATTAGACAGCAACCAAAAACGAAACACAAAAACCAAAAGAGATCCAGAGGTCACTCACTATACAATCATTAAAAATAGAACAAGTGTCTTAACAAAATGGTTAGCTCTAATTTTCATGTTTTATTACAGGATCGCAATCTTGTTAACAAACATTTTCAGATTTACATTTATTTTAATTTGTAGATCCTATACGGATCAGTGCAAATGCTTCGATCACTTAATATCTTATTTTCCACACTAAATTCTGATTTGTATATTAATGTACTGTTGCAATTAGAGTAATGATCGATCAATCTTGATAGGTGGTGAACGGAGATTTTCTTCTACGAAAACTTGAAGTTTAGGAATGATTTACGTTGTTTTACTTCTTCGATTAAGGAGGGCTATTAACATACAATGGACTTTAAAGTCATAATTATTTAGCAAACTATGCAAATACTAAAATATTGGATGTTTGATATCCGTACGACGTCACACGAAACAGTATTTAGCCAAGTACACGCGTCGAAGTAACAAATATATTAATGGTTCATGTTTGCATAAGAGTCCAAAATTGTGAATGGTAAAATAATTTGCAATCTATTATGAATAACCATAAGTCGAACTTTCATCTTTAATTAAGCTTGATTCATGTCATAACAAAAGCAGAAAATGCATATGTGTTTCGTCAATAGTTTTTATTTTGTCAATTTTAAGGCCCTATAATCACGCATCAAAATTTCTTTTATTTTCAGCGTTTCTGAGAGAAACAACAGGATCAGGGGGCATACCATATTTTATTGGATGTGCTATACTTTGTGTCAGTGCTGTTATTTTAATTCCATTTTCAAATGTGAAGCAATCTTTCCAAGAACAAGAAATAATAATCTTTGACGAAACTGATTCTGAATTAGAAAAATTCAAAATCCATGATTGTAATAATGAATATAAAATAAATGGATCTACATGTATAGGCAAAAAGGAAATCCATGATTGTAATAATGAATATAAAATAAATGGATCTACATGTATATGCAAAAAGGAAATCCATGATTGTAATAGTGAATATAAAATAAATGGATCTACATGTATATGCAAAAAGGAAATCCATGATTGTAATAGTGAATATAAAATAAATGGATCTACATGTATATGCAAAAAGGAAATACTTGAGAAATAAAAGCTTTTTCGTGTTGTGTTCTTTTTCAATAGTCTATTTGCAAATAACCGATTTAATTCTGTTATTACACACTTTTAACACAGATTGTTTCCCTTTGCCAATTGTAGACTGGTTCTATACTGGACAAAATGGACTGGTGCTCATGCAAAGCATGATAAGTCAAAGTCATATGCATGTGTTTGAACAAAATTAAAAAAAAAAAAAAAATTCAATACATATTAAAAGTTTTTCGCTTGCCAAAAGATCAAATTTATAAAAAAAAAATGCATTACGCGTAGATAAATTTGGTATTTCCGCTAGCTTTTCATAATATTTATGTAATACTATGTTCATCGGAAAGCAACTAAAAAATATCTCTAGTGACCGGGTCAACTATGGAATAGGCAAATAGACTATTGTCTCTATTTGGTTATTTTGCCTAAAAAAAAAGGCATTGACTTACTATTTTTTTCTTCATTTCACAGGACCATTTTTTAATTTTAAACTAAAATTGCCAAAAAAAACTCATCAATGATACAAGGATTAAAATTGTGTATGCCAGACGCTCGTTTCGTCTACAAACGACTCATCAGTGACGCTCGAATCAAAAAAGTTAAAAGGGTCAAATTAATTACGAAGTTGATGAGCATTGAGGACCTACATTTCTTAATTATACTTCAAATACTAAGTGGTCGGCAGGTCGACACTCAAAAGAAAAAATAAGACAATTGTTTTTAAATCGGAATGTCGGCATTTGTAAAAGTAGGTAAATTTGACTGGAAAAAAATATCAAGCAATAGATATGGAGTAAATGTACATGGGACAAAATCGCACACAATACATAGAAAATTATCAATGAACAGGGCTTTTATTCGTAATTAGTGGTCGGCCGCCTTAACCATAGATATAGGAAGATGTGGTGTGAGTGCCAATGAGACAACTCTCCATCCAAATAAAAATTTATAAAAGTAAACCATTATAGGTCAATGTACGGCCTTCAACACGGAGCCTTGGCTCACACCGAACAACAAGCTATAAAGGGCCCCAAAATTACTAGTGTAAAACCATTCAAACGGGAAAACCAACGGTCTAGTCTATATAAAAACGAAAACGAGAAACACGTATAAATTACATAAACAAACGACAACTACTGTACATCAGATTCCTGACTTAGGACAGGTGCAAACATTTGCAGCGGGATTAAACGTGTTAATGGTACCAAACCTTCTCCCTTTTTCTGAAACAATAGTATAACATCACGACATAGAAAAACACACGATAAAATATCAATTGGAAGGCTTAACTCAATCAAAAAAGGGAAATTAACACACTATGAACGAATAAATTCGATCTGTGATACCTGAAAGTAAATACATAGTTAATAAAATATTAGGGACAAACATACATGTATGAAGATGTATTATACTGATTATTTTACAAATAAGTACCGACCTGCCGACCTGTTTACTAAATTATAAGAACTTATTAATACTAATACTGACTATCGACCTGTTAACATCTTACAATATGAGACAAAACTTTTTTTTTACATTTTAGTGCCAACTGCCGACGTGTATACCCATATAAAGCTACCATACTCACTTGAATACATGATAGTGTCCATGTTTTTTATTTTTTTTAAGTGCGTATGATTTTTTTCAAACTTGTTCATTTTTTTTTTTAACTTTTGTGCGTACGCTTTTTTTTTCAAACTTTTATGCATATGATTTATTTCAAACTTTAGTGCGGATAATTTTTGTTTGTTATACCAGGACTGTTTTTCCCTATATCCTACTTCCAAGTCCATTTAATGAATTATTAAATTATAGCAAACGATAATAATATCGATTCAACTTCACTAATGCAAATAACAATAATTATATCAAATACATTAAAGTACTTAAACATTTGTTGGTATCTAAATGTTTTATTAACAAGTCAATTTTCACCAAATATTTAAATAAAAACTGAAATATTATATAACACTACTTAAATTAAAACGTGTCCTTGTATTTTGATCTCAAACGAACTATCTTATTGAGAGTAACCTTGTAATGCACTTTTTGTTCAAACATAAATCATGCTGATGACACGCGACTTCGACTACATGTACATGCACTTTTAATTGGTTATCTTTGATACGTTTGTAAAAAGGGTGATTCCAAAGTTTTACCTTGATCCACATAAATTAAAGCACGTACGCAGTAACTATATTGAATAAACAGCAATCCGATAGTGCATTGGTTAGTTTATGCAACATACTTGTAATGCATGTTTGCGAAACAATTTCAAACTATACATGTACTAAAAGTGTTTTTTTTTTTACAAAATCTAATAATTAAGTCTTAAAAGTTTATTTTGCGCTTAGGAGACTAGATCACCATTATGGCATCTTTTTAGTGAATTATAAATCAATTGTTTGTTATTTTCTATTTTTTATTGATTAATTGATAAACACAAAGATGTCCAGTAACAAATATTTCATGAATATTTAGAGTATCATTATATAAATTTACCCTGATTTGTATTTCGCGTACAAATTGAGTCTATTTGTTCACATGCTACAAATCAGTCTATTCTTGGACCAACAAGTCTTTGTTTTATGTTTTACTTATTGCTTGCTTGTTGAAGAAGCACTAATAACCCCTTTAAGTGTACCTCGTTTTGGTTTAAACTGGATCGAATCTATACATTCTAGTGTTATATTTTGATTGAATTGTTTATTAATTCGCAAATATTCATGCATATTCAGAACTGGATAAAAATAAACGATGAGTCTACTAGGTTAGTTGTCATACTACATGTACCACTGGATAGAGTGCATGTTGGATAGGGATATACGCTTCATGTTTTCACCAGCCCATCTTCGGATTCCTGAAGAGTTGTTTTCATGATTTTATCGTGCAGAGCGCATGATACATTGAACACTCTATACGATGCATAGTATTTCACTCCAATATCCTGCCTGGACGTGACAGAGTATACATAGTCAAACTGATACCCTTGTATCATATGGCTTATTGCTGGATTGGAGAAGTCTAGGTACCCACATTTGTATTCCTCAGTCAACCCTTTAAGATGTATTTTAATAATGTTATTTATTCAACTAGTTGGTTGTACACTTCATCGATCTGTAAATAATGAACACATCCTGATTGTTCATCAATTGCTAGGAAGTTTTCACTTTGTTGGCTGTTTGTACATATATTCAAGGTGTGCATGTGGTCAGGGTTTTGATTTTTATTGATATTTGCTCTTTTGGGAGATAGTTGAACTTTGTCATTTTGGAGTATATACTCGCATAAGAGGTTAAAAGAGTTTCCGGATAACTCCTTCTACAGTGAACCATAGACCTATGTGCTCCCATGCTCAACTTTGTGTATTTTAAAATAACACTTTGCATCTGCGGGGGCATCATTTGTGTCTCCCAGACACATATCTCAAAGAAAGTTCTACATTGACTTTTTTATAATACAGATACTTCAGAGTGGAGTGCGGGGGGCATCACTTTGTCTAGTTTTGAAGGAAACATAGTGATTTCTCATACGACAATCTTACATTAAACAAAACTACAATGTACCTCAAGAGAGCTTAAGGTATTACTGATGTCGCATTCAAACTGTAAGAGAATATGGAATAGCTATATACCCACAATGAGACGGACGGACGGACGGACAGACAGGAGTAAAACTATATGCACCCAACTTTCAGTTGCGGGGGCATAATAAGATGAGTTATTTAGTTTGGGGGAACAAGATTTATTTATTAATTGAAATTGGCTTTGAACTACCTCTCAGTAACTGCGAGTGCTCTTATAATGTATCTATTTTTTTATGTTACTAGTAGTTGGGTTTATTTTGTTTTCGGAACCGATCTATTGAGTTAAGCCATTTGCCACTGCGTTTTACATTTCGTTCTTCAGTTTTGCTGTTACACCACTGTCACAGGTTTAGGGGAAAAAAGTGGGGTTGGGGTGAACCCTAATAAACATGTTTAATCCCGTTACATTCTATATGTGCCTGTCCCAAAGTTATCGTTCGTTCCTGTATGAATTGTTGCACATTTTCATGTCGGTGCCTTTTATATCTGACTATACGATGTGTTTTTTTTTCTCATTGTTTAAAAGCGTACGACATGTACGATTACCTATAATTGATTATATCCAAGTCATGTGAATTCTGGTGGATAGTATTGACAATCATACCACATCTCCTTATCGTTATGCTAGTCTTGCCAGTGGAACAACAATTAAGGGAGCTTCCATTTAACACCAAGGGGGTTATGGTTTTTTGTCAGAGTCAGAAATTTATTTTTGCGCAAAGCGAACATTTTTTTTTAGTTTTTCGACGCTATCAATCAAATTATTTTTTTCAAAATTTAACCCTAAGGTATGGGGAAAATTTTGATTCAGAATAATTTTTTTTGTCATCTGCTTGACCACAATATTTTTTTTCATTAAATTGGGGAACAGAATATTTTTTAGGAAAATCATAACCCCCCCCCCTTTTTTTGAAGTTAAATGGTCGTTCCCTAATCCAATGCAAAAAATAAAAATGAATTGACGATTCAATGGAACAACCAAATGGTTCAGTTTCATGCAGATATTGCGTTGGCACTTTCATCCGGGTGCATATGTCTGTTCTTTTGAAGAATGATATTTACTTAGGCTAGTTTGTAAGAATTTGTTTCCAAAATTGATCAACACGCCTTAAATGAATTGAACAACAGCAATCTGATAGTGCGTTTGGAAGTTTATGCAATTTCTGAAAATATACTGTTGTTGCTTAGATTAGAGAATGGAAACGGGAAATGTGTCAAAGAGACAACTCGACCAAAGAGCAGAAAACAGCGTAATGCCACCAATGGGTCCTTAACGCAGCAAGAAAATGCCGCACCCGGAGGCGGGCTTCAGCTGGCCCCTAAACATTATTTATACAAGTTCAGCGAAAGGAACGCCATACTAAACTCCGCCACATGCTCACATGTTTAATGAATTCAGGAACTAATATGTGTTATTCAAAATCGAATCGAAATTGTGATTCCCCTTTTTATCATATGTTTACAGATGTACGGAAAGACTTTGTTTTCCTTTTATTTGTGTCAAAATAGAGTCAGTTAAAAAAAAGTATTTCAATATTTATGGATCACAGTATTGTATCAATAGTGTTGGTGTAGAGTTTCATGTAACCGGTAAAACGAAAGAGAATTTTTCCAAATTAATAAAAACTATGACCAAGTTATGAAATAAATTATGGCTAAAAATAATAATAGAAAAAAGGTCGAGAAATAAGTGCACAAATTTAGTCGAATTTTACGTCTTTATTCGATAATTGCGTGAATAAAAAAGACATTCCAAACAGTTCCAAAAACTATTGTCGAAGGTAAAGCTTTGTATTACATATTTTTATGATATATACTAGTTAGCTTTTTTACGATATCCGATGCAAAATATTACAATTCATGTGAATTATGAAAATAAAGTTTTAAATATTTGATACGTCTTCAGCGCTTTTCTGAATTAACCTTTAGCAGCAACACTCAAATCCAGGATTTAGATGATTATGAAGGAAAGATGAAAGATACCAGAGGGACATTCAAACTCATTAGTCGAAAATAAACTGACAACGCCATGGTTAAAAAAGAAAAAGACCAACAGATAAGCAATAGTACACAAAACACAACATAGAAAACTATATAAAGACTGAGCAACACGAACCCGACCAAAAACTTGGGGTGATCTCAGGTGCTCCGGAAGGGTAAGCAGATCTTGCTCTTCATGTGGGACCCGTTCGTGTTGCTCATGTTAGTACAACCCCGGTAATGAGTCTAATTCGGTAGGTCACATTCGAGAAAAGGGGAACGGGATTGTAGTTTCGACATTAGGAACATATCCGTTATCATCTGTTGTCATAATTGGGAAGCTGAAATCATCTCGTTTATCGTCAATTTTGTTTTCAACCGACCCTCATTGTCAATTTCTAGATGTAAGTCAAGATATGAGGCAGACTTAACTGTGTCTGTTGTATATTTTATCTCAAATTCGATGGGATAGATGCTTTCAACATAGTAAACAAATTTTGAGTGAGAGAACATATAGCGGAAAGTAAAGTTACAGGATATTGCTAACTTCTTTTGTTTCTTCTTAAGAAGTTCCTGTATGAAGTCAAGCTCATATGAATAATTTAAGGAACAATAGGCAAGAAGAGTGATTTTTAAAAGGTAGGATTTATCACTCCCTAAGACAAGATACTTGTATCTACGTTGGCAAATTCTTTTTATGAAACAAAGCAGGACCAACTCTTTCAATTTGTCTTTTAGTCTGAAATGGGTAATACTTGACTGTGTAAAGTGTAGAAAAGTCAAATGTTTTAATACTATTGCAAGATGAAATAGTCTTAGATTGTATGTACTCTAAAAGATCTTTTGAATTTTTTAGTATCCACATCTGATTCGCGCCACCTATAAAATAGGTAGTTTCACAATAAATTTGAAGCCCGGCTTTGATTGTTGATAAAATTGATGTTAATAATTTAGAAAGAGGTTTCGTGGAACACTTTGAGGACCCAGCAATATACCGTTGTTTGTAAGGACACTTATGTAGTTTAGGTATCCAATACAGTGATGGAACATCCAGTTCTTCATCTTTGGTCTAAATTCCAAAGGAACATAGAACAGACCTATGATTCTCCAGGATTTCCTCTTTAGTAAGTGTCGTGGGGGTATATGTTGAATATCTAAGTGAATTTTCAATACCTAAGTCATTTATCAAGCAATTGTGTGTAATGTGATTTACACAAAAACGATGTTGTTTGGGTAAGTTCTTGAAAACTTGAGGAGCTTTATGACTAGACGGGATATTAAAGGAATAGCTAATTCAACTTTGCCTCAAAAAGTTTGAACCTCAACATCATAATAGCTTCTAGATTTATCAACAAGGAATTTAAGAAACGTATATTATAAATCATGTCAGTACCGCACAACTTCCTATATTCCATCTATCAATAATGTCTATAACTGCAATTGTTACTGGTACATGTAGCGTGAAACAACATTTCAAGTTACAGATAAGTGTTGAACAATCTCGTAAGATTTATTTCATTTGGATTCTTTAATATTTAAATTCTTCTAGATTTTCCTATTTTAAGTCTCCTGAGTGAAACGTGCTGGAAAAAAAAACTAACTTTTGTACCCTTACCCTGGATTAAATCGTCCAAATAAACCATTTTAATCATTTCTGAATGCATATGCCAACGTATGAATATTTATACATTCCAGAACTATTGTGTATGTCCGTAATATCAACATTTTACTGAAGTTCTGTAACAATGTAACGTATTTTTAAAAGACTGTCAACATTTCTGTTCAACATTCCAAACACGTGAAAATATTTAAAATGAATGATAAAAAAACTAAATATAGATGGAGAAATTAAAAAAAAGGAACATCGCTCTCTATGTGAAGGTTTATAATGAGTTAACATGTAACCTGCACATGTAATTTTAAGGTATAACCCTTCTGTTTATAAGTTTAAAGCAGAATAAAATAAAATCAATCTGTATGTGAAAATGTCAAGAAGTTAATTCACAACTATCATGACAATTATTAGTTTCGAAGTGGTTATCCGTAGTCCTTACTGTGTATTGGCGTTGGTAATGTGAACCCTTTTACCCTGTATTCTCATGGTCATCAATTAAAGATCCCATTTGCATCGGAACATTTTTATCAAAAGCCAAATATCTAATTATGTTGGGAGTCGAAGAACAGAGCAAATGAATATGGCGAAGTTACGTCTGGACAACGAATTTATAATGCAGAATGTAAAATGTATAATTTATTGTTTTCACTTAAATGTTAAGATATTTTAAATTCTTCACGATTTTCTTCGGTGCCTTTAAATACACTAGCATTTTGGAGTTTAGTATGACGTCCATTATCACTGAACTAGTATATATATTTGTTTAGGGGCCAGCTTAAGGACGCCTCCGGGTGCGGGAATTTCTCGCTGTATTGAAGACCTATTGGTGACCTTCTGTTGTTGTCTGTTCTGTGGTCGGGTTGTTGTCTCTTTGACACATTCCCCATTTCCATTCTCAATTTTAGCAGTAGTCTAATTGGTTTGTTTTTTTTGTTTTTGTTTTTTTGTTATAATTTCTTATTGAAATTTACACTCTCAGCTTATAAGTTCAACAAGCAAGGTTGTTTTTCTTACACAAGATGAGTTATCCCTGAACCGATAATGCACAACAGCTGCTTTACTTTCGACATAATAATGACTGCAATTTTAAAATCCCTCTTACATAGTTTTGTTACTGTTTTGTGTACATTTATCGCTCCCGGATATATCAGTTTTAAATACTAGTATGGAATTTCGGGTATACTCACAGAAATTGAAAATCGTTTTATTATGTTCAATGTTAAATTTTTCTAATAAAGCATGATATGCGGATCAAGTGAACTTTTCCAAAATTTTATAAAACTCGAGTAATATGCAAATGCTGCAAAATTGTGTTGATTGGCATTAGTGAAAATCTCATAACACATGCAAAATGTATATAATGTAGAGTCATGTATATGGCAAATTCCTACTGTATCTGTTTAAACACGCATGTGAATCTCATAATATTTATTGATTGATTGATTATTTCTTATTTACGCCACTGCCAGCACTACATGTATTGGCTATTTCGTGGCAGTCATTTTTTTATTGGTGGAGGTAGCCGGAATGCCCAGACAGAACCACCGACCTTCGACAGGAAGTCACAATGTGTAAAAAATAAACAATTATAGGTCAAAGTACGGCCTTCAACACGGAGCATTGGCTCACACCGACCAGCAAGCTTTAAAGGGCCCCAAAATGACTAGTGTAAAACAATTCAAAGAGGAAAACCAACGGTCTAATCTATATAAAAAACGAGATACGAGAAACACTTAAGAACCATATCAACAAACGACAACCACTGAAACAGGTTCCTGACTTAGGACAGGTGCAAACAAATGCAGCGGGTTCTAAGACCACTCGGCAACATTTCCATCAGATGTTTAGATGTATACTACTCTCTAGTCATGCACATGATTAAATATATCATGGTGAAATTGGCATATTAAGTGTCATAACAAAGACAGCAACTTTGCATGTCTGATGATGTCAAATCATTTATAATTTTATAAAGTGTCAGTTATCAAAACATTTTGAAAATGCATGACGTTTTCTAATTTAATGAACAATGCAATCAAAATGGAAAAGGGTAAAATCAATCAAAAGACGTCATCATACTATTGTGTCAATATTTTTCTGATTTTAATAATTTACATATAAATTGTGCATTGAATTCTGAAAACTTGAAAGGATTTCCAATAGTACATACCTTTTCATCCTGGAGTATTTATGCTTTTCATAATTAAGTAATTATTTTGTAGTTTTAATGGATTTTAGGAGCTTGAAATAAATTTGCATACGGAACAGCTGATCAGGTAGTCAGGTAGAAATTAAAGGTTCTATATTGGCAACTTTGTTCCCTTCCTTCTGTACTAGTTGCAAAATAAAAAAATCAATGGCTGATAAGATGAATTATGGTCTCTTCTTTCAAAATACTCTTTCAAGTATTCTACTACACTTTTGTTTACCACTTGCCCGACCTCTTCTATGAATTTGTTGTGGTGTTATCGTTATCAACGGGTATTGTGGGGTGTTGTCTTACACACCACCAAAACCAAGAGTGCTAGACTAGCTTATCAGTACTTGGGCTATTATAGCTGGGTAATTCCCAAGCAGGTTACTAGCAAGAACTGAAAAAAATAAAGGGTCTTTGTTTTCTTTTGATGGTCAAACTACAAAGTTTACTTGTTGAATTTATACAGTTGTTTTTTTTTTAATCAGTGTGTTCCAACAATCCTGATATTGTTCTTGAGAAATTGTGTGCTTATTGTCACATAATTTAAAATAAAATGGAAATTTCCATCATTATATTAGATATTTACATTTGTTTTAATTTGTGCTCTTTCTCAATATGATTATTGTACATGTATTTTAAACTAAACGTTAAGCCAGCAACATCTTTTGGTGTCGTTCGGTTGCTGTCGTATTAGTGTTAACCTCGCATCATCTATGGTTCATATTTTATAGTTTATACATGCAAAATATAAATCCCATATGAATATGATTTTATCTGAAATAATTTCAACACAATTGTGACCAAGGAATCTAAATAAACAACAGTAAATGACAGAGTTATACTCTCATTGCGTTTTCGAAATCTTTGCGGATATTATATTTAACTGTAAGAGTAATAACATATCTGCTTGGTTTCCTATAATTTACCACTCACGTTATGAAGTTACATTTTTGCCTAAATGAAATATCATACTTGGTCCATTGTTTTCATAGTGGTGATATTAAAAGAATATTGAGGCTCATGTGACTTCTTTTCACAGGCTGAATAATTATTATGACCCTTTTTCTTTGTTTATTTGAGAATTTCCCATACATTCAGCTACATTATTTGTCACCATACCTGATATTGCGTTTATACAATATTTAGCTTCAGGAACCCAACCCGAAACTAATTCTAATTCAAGATACAGTTTTAAAATACAAGTGTATATATAGGGGAAATTCGCCTAATTGCGGACACTTTTTCAAATCCGGAAGTTTGGATACCGTAGAGGCCAATTGCGGACATACTGGTGGTTGCACTTGACAGGAGAAGATAGAGGGGTTTCAAATGGACTATTTCCCGCGTTTTCAGGTCTTCTCTCTTGATTGGTAGATTGGAAACACTTAAAACCCGCGGAAATGTCCAGTCGTGTAAATGCGGACAGAGGGAGTTAAAATACGGACACTTTGTCGTCAAATTGCGGACACTTATTTTCAATCTGTTCTTGCTATTCAAAACATATAGTTATTATGTATATATATAGTATTACCTTTCATTAATACCATTTCAGTGCATCTTAAAGCATGTCTGAGAATGGTTTTCGCACATGAACCGGTAATACACGTGGAAAGGTGAGAAAAATAAGATTAAAAAATTTCATTAAATATCTCATATCACGCCAATTATTAAATGATATAAGAAGCAGAAACTTTTTTGTACTGACAAATTCCATTGTGATATTGTCTTTCAAGATGCATGCACGCAATATATACGTGATATATTTGTGATAATTGTCAATTTCAAATCGCTTGGCATTCGTTGCAATGTGTTTAATTTCCTAATCACTTAAAAATCAGGTAGTCCTATAGCATAAGACGCCTTTGTGCTAGATTTTTATATTTTGAAATTTCAGGAAATTAAGAAAAAAAGACAGTATTATGAAACTGACCCGTGTCACTCCTCAATTAAGGGCCCTGCTGGCCTAAGTCCAATATCTTCAAAATGAAAATTAAAAAACAATGAAAGGGAGCATCCCCTAATGGTACTAAATGTTGTGTTAAAATTCTTTTACAATTTATCAAAGCAAACTTGAGTTTAGTCCTACGGCATAGAAAGTATAGACAGACGGATTGATAGACGGACAGAGTGATAACTATAGGGCACCCGCCTAAAGACGGCGGGTGATAATAAAAACGTAGTGCTGGAAATTATGGTCACTTATGATGATACGCTATTGGTGTTCGTTGCATTTCGTCACATATATATACTTTTCTACATAATACCCGTTCTCTGACCAAAAATGGCATCGGATTTTATCCGGCTGGCGACAGGATACCAACGTATGCAGAACATGCATACCAAGTTCGGTGCCTTAAATAAAATGTCTAAAACACAGCAGGTTAACGATAGGTGCATAGTATGATTAACTAGACATCATTGAGATGGGAGCCATCTCTGTGGGCCCCGCTGTGAATAACGTGTGGTCTTTACCATAGGACATGGGGTTGTCATCTGAAACCAAAGTTTTTGACCTTGACCTTTGACCTAGGAAGTTGTACATACATTATCACACACCATCTGATGTTGGTTAATATACATGTCAAGTATAAACTATGAAATCACAACGGTTCTCTAGATATAGAGCGGACACAATTTGTTACGGACGGACAGATTGATCACTATAGGGCGACCCGCCATTCGGCGGGGCCCTAATTACCAATATTCATCTGTCCAAGCAGGGAAGAAAACGTGAGGTATATGTCGTTCACATGAGAAAATTACAGAACCAAATATGGAAGAATGTACTCAAGTGCTGCAGAAGGCAGAGACATATCGTTCATAAAGACATGTACTGCGAGTACAATGGATTGTAGATTGAAAGTTGTAGAGCTATTCCTCATTGCTCATTATTTCAAATATGTTTTTTTTTCTTCAGATTACTGTGAATGTTGTATCTTTATTTCTAATTTTTTGGTTTCTGTTTTTTATTTTCAGTATCGTTGATTTTTTTCACTTGCCGTTTTTAGATCAAAAATATTCAAATGGTGTATTAAGAACATATGTCGTACCTCAGGCTGTTTCTCATACTATGATGTCTTTTCTATATATATATATATATATATATAAAATGACTGAATAATAGTCAACGATAAATCTTACGGGGCGATGGATCATATAAATATGATACAGTACACTACAAAATATAATATATAACCAGTCTAAAACGAAAAATGTAACTATAATTATTTCGGATAACAGATATCCTTCATCAATATGAGCACGATATAAAATGAATCAGATCAAACTATTCTGGGTATTAAACTAAAGCAATCTTGATTTCTATACAATAAAAAGTGAAACAGTTTTACCCGAACATCATATGTAGAGACGCTAATAAATTTTAAAATTTCAAAAACGACTCACAAAACATGTCTAAAATGAAAATAGTAATTAGAGATATGAACTGGCACAACTCTAAAATTCCAAAGTGACGTCAGTTAAGATGTTACAACAACTGTGTGTAAATTCATTCCCAAAAAAAACAGCACTGATCGATATAAGCTGGTAAAAATATGTCAAACAGAGGTTGCGTATTTATCATCCCAAATAAATAGCAGTTTTATAATGATAAGAAAATATAATAGTAAAATTTGGCTAAGGTTAAATAATTGGACGTGGATGCGTACTTGTACATCCCTCCCAAATGAAAAAACCCTGGTATTTAAACTAGTAAAATTCCAAAAGAATCCTTAAAACTGTAAGAGTCAAGTAAGGAAGCCGGAGTAACTGGAAACAAATGATGTCAGGAAAATGAGTGATGGTAGGAAAATGAGTGACTCATTCTATGTTTTTCATTTATGCCCTCTGGGAAACTGTCCTTAGCTTTTTATCCAAAACCTTTCCGAGCAAGTCTTTCGGCCCTTGACCAACCCTCGTTGTGGTCTATGATTGTGATTAAGGTTTTGAGATCAGCTTGGCGTGCCCAGGTGATCTCAAATGACGACTTACGGGAGGTCGGGCTTGCAGGTGCAGTCACTTGATGACCATTCATGCGTTTGTTGAATGGCTGTTCTGTCTCGCCAATATACTGCATGCCACATCGACACTGAAGAAGGTATACAACATTCTGTGTTTTGCAAGTTACATTACAAAATATAGTGTACACAGACCCAGTGGAGTGGCAAGTAAATGTTTGAGTATTCTGTATTTGTTGGCAAGTCAGACATCGTCTCAAAGACTTATTTGTGAGAGCTGACGTCTCCTCTAATAAAAGCTGTTCAACTGCAGGATGGTGCAAGTCGTGGTAACAGACGATGTCTGACTTGCCAACAAATACAGAATACTCAAACATTTACTGACATATTTTTACCAGCTTATATCGATCAGTGCTGTTTTTTTGGGGAATGAATTTACACACAGTTGTTGTAACATCTTAACTGACGTCACTTTGGAATTTTAGAGTTGTGCCAGTTCATATCTCTAATTACTATTTTCATTTTAGGCATGTCTTGTGAGTCGTTTTTGAAATTTTAAAATTTATTAGCGTCTCTACATATGATGTTCGGGTAAAACTGTTTCACTTTTTTATTGTATAGAAATCAAGATTGCTTTAGTTTAATACCCAGAATAGTTTGATCTGATTCATTTTATATCGTGCTCATATTGATGAATCCGAAATATTTATAGTTACATTTGTTCGTTTATTGTCATTTTTGGTGATGTTGTACCCTTTAGACTGGTTATATATTATATATATATATATATATATATAATTCGTCGTAGAGTTGTCACTGGTTCAGACGTACTTTTATATATATATATATAAAGATCGATGCATTATTTGTCTTTGAAAATGTCTGTACCAAGTCAGAGACAATGACATATTATACTGTGCTGCCTTTTATTGTCCATAGAGAAACCCAAAATTGATATGACCAAAAGTATCAAACAGTCAACACAGGGATAATTTATTTTGTCCATACAACGATAATCTGATTGATTTCGCTTTTATGTCCACAAAAATAATTTAAAATTGTATTAATAGACCTCACTTAATTTTCTGTTTTCACTTTGTTGTCCTTTTTACTTTTACATTTAGTAGCCTTTTTTGACTCCACTTCAGCTTTCTTCATTTCTCTCTCAACTTTTTTAAGTTTATTTTCTGCCTTTTTCTTTTCTCTTTCCTCTTTCTTTTGCTGCATTAAGAGTTTTTCCTTTACTACTTCTTCACTTGTTAGAAGACGGTGTGATTGTTTTGAAACGTTGTTAGGCTTTTTTGTTTTAGTCTCTGGAGCGTCTTTGTTATTTACTTGGGCATTTGATTCAAATGGGAGAAACAGTGAATGTACTTCGGTGTTCCAACTCTCAGACAATTCCATCGTACCATCATCATCCGCGCTACCGACTAAATGTATCTTGTTATCCAAGATTAATTGAAGTAAAGCTTCGGGGTCATCAATTTCTGGTTGTACGAAATCACCCGCTTCTGACATGGTTGACGCTTGCCCTTCATTTTCAATTGATACCATTTCATCGCCGGATGCCGTTGGAATTGCTGTTGCGCTATACACTTGTGCTGTGGTACTACAGTGGGCGTTGGATTTGTCAGATGATTAGTCAGATGTAGGGGATTTATCTTTGTTTTCCGATGCTTCACTTGGGAGATAGGCCTCCGACGGTATGGCATGAGTGTTAAGGGATATATACCACATGCTCTGAATCCACTTTTGATGTTTTCTTTGCTTAGAGCCTCATTCCATGCAGTTTTAAACAAACTTGGGAATGTCCATTTGTCAATTTTGTGGAGCATATTCTCCTGCAAGAACTCAGAGCAGGCTCTATCATATTGTTTATTGAATGGGCCAAATACTGATCGATCCAGTGGTTGTAAATAATGAGTGGTGTGTGGTGGCAAAGACAGAATTACTATGTCTTCCTTGATTCCCTCTTGGATCAAAGCCAGTGATTCATGTGACGAGTGTCCGTCGAGGATCAACAGCTGGGGTCGATCCCCTCCACATTGTTTCAGGAAAATGTCCTTAAACCATTTCTCACCGATTCTGTCGTTCATCCAACCACTGTCTTGATAATCCCACATAGTGCCACTCGGGGCCTCTGTGGTATTAAATCCAAATACAGACCTCTCTGTTTTGCCCTGTACAATTAACAGTGGACTCATTTTCTGCCCCTCCGCGTTGACACAAGCTACGATTGTTACGTGCGTGCTCATAGCACTAGCGCGACCTGGGACATTTCTAGCACCCTTCTCTGCCAATACTTTAACTGGATCATGCTCAAATGATTTACCCGTCTCGTCCATGTTCCAAATAACTTTAGGTTTATTTGTAATATCCTTTTCAATCAGAATTTTCTCCAATTCCTGAAAATACTCTCCTACTTTCTGTCTGTTCATCATCCTGCATCTAAGGGAGCCTATTTTTTCAGGCTTTCTAATAACTAGGTCATTTTGGCGTTCTTTCAAATTCTGCCACCAGTCTTTTCCTGGTTTAGAGTTTTTGAAAGGCGTTTTGATCTTTAGCCTTTTAACTAATGTCCCAGTTCTCACAAGAAGTTGCCTGCGTGATATGCCAACTCCTAACTGTGATGCCCGTTTTACAGATTTAACTATTGAATTTTCCAATTCTAGGGCAGGGCTGGTTTGCGGCCCCTGCCAACTTCTATATTTCTTTTTCCGGTAACTCTATCTCCAACGATTGACTTAGGCATGTTGTAATGCTCCGCTGCCTTTCTCACGGACATTTGACCAGACTTAACGGTCTCGACAGCATTCTCGAGCGATTTCAGGTTATATTTCAATATATGTGATTTATTTTTTGCTCTTAACATTCTGAAAAAAATATCAGAAGATTTATTAATATTTTGCTCAATGTTTTAGGAACCGACTATTTACTATACGGTATGAGTTTTCTCATTGTTGAAGACTGTACGGTTGCCTATAATTATTTACATCCACTTTATTTTAACTTTGGTGGATAGTTGTCTCATTGGCAATCATACCTCATCTCCTTATTTGTATATAGAAGATAGGTATATACAGATATAGATAGCAATTTACATTGTTTAAAATGGAAGCAAGCACGATAGATTTCTTTTCGTCTGTCGTACTGATAGTCGGTGATAGATTTAATTTCAAGACAAGAGACAAAAATCACCTTATCCGTCAGTCTGTCTATCTTAGATTCATTCACCAATTTATCTTAAATGTGCCTAGATGTTTTCCGATTTGTCGGATGTTTTTTTTTTTCATTAGACAGACGGACAGACAGACAGACGATTGGATGTACAAGGTCATTACTGTTGGACGCTCGCAGAAAGTCTAAAGAGATCTTTAAAACCGATGTAGTGGTTGTTTTATTTCTATCATATTTTAAAAAAGTTTTATTAAATCATTTCTTCAAAAGAATATCCGTGATATCAATGAGTTCGTCTGCCTCTTCTGCAGTAAGAATGTCCAACTCTTTACCTCTTTTACTTAATTTTCTAGCAATGAACACAATGCTGCTGAATTCATTTTCCTTATCACTTTCAATAATTTCGCATAGTAGTGTTGATACATATACATGTTTTGATAAACATAATAATTTCATAAATAAACAGCAAACAGCATCATTGTCAAATAGCCACTCGTCTACGAGACATTGTTGCAATTTCATTTTGGCGACGGTTTTAGGTACATTTGATTTCGTTCCATTTGATCTTGCAAAAAGTCCTAAACATGTAGACATTCTGTAAAGAGAGAGAAATAGATTGACTTCAAAACCCAGCTTTGAGAAAGACGTTTTTCAGTTTTTGACCTAGTGAAGATAGGTGCAATTGGAGTGAAAATCAGACTGGTAAACGCATTATATTCGTAATATGCAAAATGAAAGGAAAACAAATAAACCCAAATCAACACTTTATTGATATAAATGTATAGGATTCGCATTAATACTAGTAGATTCTAAGAGAATTTTGCTTATTTTCCACATCATGGTATTGACATTGCACCACTACATGTGTAATGTGTTCAAAATATCTTGTGTCCGCATTTCGGCTATCATATTATTTTCGGTAGCGTAAATGCGGACACTTGCTTTTTCCTATTTTGTAATCAAAATTTAGACAAATCAGTAAAAATAACTAAAAGAAATGTTTCCTTGCATATAATACGCAATGCCTATTGCTTTTCAACACATAAATTACCATACTTACATGAATAACTGTGTATTGACTGTGACACGATGACTTTGGAACTTTTTCAAAATTTCCCGGGATTCAAACTTGTTGACATAAGCTATTTATAGCATGTACTTTCAATCACATGACATAAAAGTAAATCGTAAGTAATAAACATGATATCCTCATTGCAACAAAATAGAGTGTCAATAAAAAACAAAACACCTTATTTCTTATATATATTTTATTTAAATTTTTCATAATTTTATTGAAAAGTGAGATATTCGTTTTCCGTCCGCATATCGGCGCTGTCCGCAATTAGGCGAATTTCCCCTATTTATCATATATTTAGTACAAAATACATTAATTTTGTATATCTGATAAAGGTTCTTTTTTCCAGTCTGTATCACCTACCCTGTATCGCATAGCTAAACCCGTATCGCATACCCCATATCGCATAGCTAAAGCCGTATCGCATACCTGGCGTGACGTCATATATCGAATGACGTCAAAGTTTGACATATGACGTCCAGTTGCTGTATTTCCTAGCATGATAAGAAATGTAACCACATTTAGCATGTTTAGTTAGGATTTCTGAAAGATACTTACAAGAGAAAATGGGTCACTTACTGAAGAAATTTTAGTTTTCGAAGTATTCACTTATTTGGTACAGCAACATTGCAACCCATTGTGGAGTTCATATATATAAGAATCCCTCTGTTTGTCTTTTAATAATATTTTAATAAATGATACTTGGTAACATTGTTGTCTAAATTGAGCATGCAATAAATTAAGATTATAGGGGACATTACGATGTGGATGTCTCGTCCAGTATGAACGATCCCGAATTTAGTATGAATATCATGAAAGGGGATATTAAGCAAATAAGGAAGTCTGTAAAAAATGCTTTTATTTTCGGACGATTTAAAAAAAAAAAGAAGGGATATCCAATGAATCTGATTCTGTTAAGATATACGATAAACAGGGACTGATATTGGTTCCTCGTGGTGATACAGCATGCGATATGGATTTTGCTATGTATTATTCTATATATGTGGCATTACGTGGGGAATTTCACTTTTAAACCAATTGACACTATCACATGCGATGCAAAAAAAAAGTTATGTAAATGTGTTTCTATCAGCATAAAAACAGAGGAGTTAATGTCATTTGCCTACATATAAAATATGTATGTGCCTGTGCCACAACAGGAGCCTGTAGTTCAGTGGTTGTCGTGTGTTGATGTTTTAAATTTGTGATGTCGGGGTCTTTTATAACTTGATTATGCTGTATGGGTTTTGCTCATTGTTGAAGACCACACGGTCACCTATAGTTGATAATTTCTACGTCATGTGGTCTCTGGTGGAAAGTTGTCTCATTAGCAATCATACCACATCTTCTTTTTATATTTAATAGTAGATCCTGACAGAGTGTTAGTATATAAAATTGAGATATGAAAAAGGTATATATACATGTATAGACCACTTACTATCCTTTTTCGATTACCCTTACGATCTAGGGATGATTTTTATCAATTATTTAACTGATTGGAAAAAATGTTTAAAAGTTGCTGGACAGATTAGAACCTGAAGAAAATGACATTTTTTTAAGGAGGTAGAAGTAGATTTTAAGATCATTTTATTTCAAAGGAAAATCCTAGATTGAAAATTTAGATCCAAAATGCATTGTGCTAATTAATTCACTGCAACTGGCTTCTTTGCGAATGATACACTTGGATAATGAAAGACTTCCGGCAGCTGCAACGAATTAAGTGGTACAAATGTAATCATAGATATAAGAAGATGTGGTATGAGTGCCAATGAGACAACTCTCCATCCAAGTCAAAATTTATAAAAGTAAACCATTATAGGTCAAAGTACGGTCTTCAACACGGAGCCTTGGCTCACACCGAACAGTAAACTATAAAGGGCCCCAAAAATTACTAGTGTAAAACCATTCAAACGGGAAAACCAACGGTCTAATCTATATAAAAACGAGAAACGAGAAACACTTATGAACCACATCAACAACCCCATCAACAAAACGACTACTGAACATCAGATTCCTGACTTAGGACAGGTGCAAACAAATGCAGCGGGTTTAAACGTTTTAATGGTACCAAACCTTCACCCTTTTTCTGAAACAATAGTGTAACATCACAACATAGAAAGACACACTATAAAATATCAACTGAAATAGCTTAACTCAATTAAAGGACATATTAACACCATTGAACATACACTGAACATGTACATTTTTTTGTACAAATACAAATGGATATTTAAACCGTGCAAGTCGATTTTCCTCAAGAAAAACAATATATAGCAAATTACATAATAGTTCTTAATTAATCTTTAAGGAAGAAATGGGCACACTTATTTAATTCGCGATTTGGACCGGTCCATAGCAGTTATACCATACTGTACAAAATCAAAATTGATGGTTTATTCCCGACTGTCCCACTTTTTAGAATTTTAGAGTTCTGATTGTCCCACATGAAAAGTTCTGATTGTCCCACATTATTTTTATATTTTAAATAAACAATGTAATTTTTGTTTGTTTTGCAATATCAAATTAAAATAAATTATTGCATGAGTATACTAGTAGTTGATATCAATTTTATAAATATAAATAAGAATTGTTGAATAAAACATTTTATAATATTTTTTTTTATTTTAAAGTTGTTATTTAGATTTAAAACAAATGGACGCAATTTCGTCTTCTTTTCATTTTTATGAGCGCTCAGTCTGAAAGGTCTAGAGACTGATTTAAAAAAAACAAACATTTACAATGCCAATGTAACATAAGCATAGCTATTTTGTTACCTAATAATTAGAATTGACATCATCAATTTAATAAAAATAGATTACAAGGTCCCAACGTATACTTTCATTTAGGAAAAAGAGATAAATGTGGCCCAATAATGTCATTAGTGTCCTCTGAAAATATACAATTTTATTAAAAAAGATGAACTAATTGCTGTTGAACGTCCAGTGACAAGTTGAAAACATAAGCAGGACGAGAACATGTTGGTGTTAGATGAATATGAAACTTTCTTTGAAAAGAACTAGACCGACACAGTCATCAAGCCGGATTTTCAACATGCTAGTTCACAAGATAACAGTCTGCAGGAAGACAGGTCACCCTACACAGACATATTATTCTGAGTAAGGACTTACCAGTCTTTGCTCTTAGTCCAAAATGCAACAAGAAGCAGCAGATTCCAACTTTCCATTCTTTTGTTTGACCCGGCTGGTGGTCAATTTCTTTTTATTGTGTAAAGTTAGACCAGATATCTATACAATCAACATATTTGCACATTATTTTGTTTTATGTTTATGATTTTCTAATTCAAGGATTTTCTTATTAATATTTAAAAAAAAAAACTTTCCCCATTTTTGTTCGCTTGAATTGAATGCTACTTGAACAATTTTATGATCAGACTTATTATATGGAATATCTTTTATTTCTTTGTTTTATGAATATATTTATTATCAGCCGAAAACCTGTCAATTTTAAAACAAATCCCTGAATTTTTGTACCATGTAAAATTATTCTTATCTATTCGTATTTCTCTTAAGCACATCTTTTAATTTAATTTTATTTTATTCTTGATACTTCTAAATTTTTCAATCATGTACTATATGTTAAATCTACAATATAAGAGTCTATTTAATGATATATGAAGTTAAAATATATCTATATTTTTTTTATATAATTGTTCTTTATTTAAACAGTAGTTTAACGATAAATCACCAAAAATTAAACATATAAACACCATCTTTTCTCTATGTTTATTTCAAATTTTATGGGTTACATTGATTAATTATCTGTAATTACCTGCTTCACACTTTAAAAACAAATTAATCACTCTCAAAACAATTCCCAATTGTCCCACACACATCTTCCCGATTGTCCCACAAAATTTCATTACTTTTTTACCTGTAATTTCAAAAAGTGGGACAATCGGGAAGACACCAAATTGATTGTGTTTTTTACATTTTGTGTATTTTAAACTAAATATTTTATGAAAAAAATTAGGAGTAGTAACAAGTCCAATGAATTTCCAAACATGAAATCAGGTATAAATAAGCAAAGTTACGTATTACAATAAAATTACTTTATCAAATATCAGCTTTTTTTTTATATTGAACCTTATGCAACTATTCCAGTCATAATTACGTTCGATAACTCTGCATGTGACTGGTTTAATTAGGATTGTGTAAAATGTACTGGTTACCCGTGTGATGATTTAGAAAAATTAAAAATACAGATATTTCATCTTTGTTACCATCCATTCGAGGTTATGGGAACGAACTGTGCGCCTCTCCTTGCCGACCTCTTCTTATTTTCATATGAATCGGAGTTCCTTCAGACACTTGTCAAAAACAAGAAGATCAAAGAAGCCAGGTTATTTAATTTCACTTTCATGTATATTGATGATGTTCTTTCCATTAACTATCCGAACTTTTCTGATTGGATTCCATTAATATATCCACCAAAACTAGAAATTAAAGAAAAAATAGACACGGCTTCCTCCGCCTCATCAAGGAATTGTATATTTAAATATACAATTCCTTGGCCTCATTTTTAGACTTATACCTCGAATTTGACATACACAGTCATCTCAGTACCAGAATCTATGACAAACGAGACGATTTTAATTTTGAAATTATCAATTACCCCCACCTTAGTAGCAATATACCAACTTCACCTGCATATGGGATATACATTTCCCAACTTATTTGGTATTCAAGAGCTTGTACTGAGTTCCTACTCAGACTTTGTAAAACGTCACCAGTGTCTGAGCAGAAAGTTGATGAACCAGGGGTATGTCAAAGAACGTCTCGTCCTTTTTCTAAAAAAGTTCATCGGAAGGTACCAAGAACTTGTTGATAAATATTCCGTATCAAGTTCACAAATAATACACGATGGTCTTGAAGCATAGATTTTGCGTACTGACGTTGTTCATCATCTTAATAACGTGTTATAGTATTCTTTTATTTGTCTTTATTAATATTACTTTTACTGTTAAGTCTGCTTTTTTAGATATCCATTTGACGTGACTCTGTGCTTATGTATCCCGTCATACTTTGAACGACAAAATTATTTTATTTATCAATATTACTTTTACTGTTAAGTCTGTTTTTTGTGATATACATTTGACGTGACTCTTTACTTATATATCCCGTCATACTTTGAACCACACAATTATTTTATTTATTAATATTACTTTTACTGTTAAGTCTGTTTTTTGTGATATCCATTTTGTGGAAACTATGTTAACTATGTCTTTGATACGGTCTCTCTATGGATAGGCTACCACGTGACATTTTATATTTCAATAATCAAAGTTCATTTGTAGATCGGATAGTAAGGAAATAAAGACTAGGTTGCAGTCAAAAAATCATTTATATGTTAGAACCTATTTGCCTTTTGACAAAACATATGTGTTTTTAAAAATACGAAATTCAATGTTTATTAAATATCAAGTATAATGATAACGCAATTATATAATTCATACTTTGAGACGGTCCCTGTACGTGTTGTGTGTGTAGTTTTACTACAGCGTGCTGTTATGCATTGTGACAATAAACCGGGGAATAGTTTATTAATATATATTGTCCCAGAATAAACTGATTATTTCTGAACGTTTATCACGTGATATTTTGTATTTCAATCATAGCCTGGGAAAATGTCGGAAAGCATGAAGAAAATTAAAACATGTTGCTTTCTTTAAAAAAGAAAAACAATACGTGAACCCGAGATCGCTGACTGGTCACCAACAAAATGTTGCTTAATTTTTTTTGCTTTAGATTTGAAATAATTGACTGAATAGAATAAGGTACTGATGATGTTAAAACACCTTTATTGAAAATATGTAATTGTGAGTACTACTAGATTCTTACACAAGTCAATTAAAAGCATTGCTGGAATTTAGTTGTAAACAGAAAAGTGTATACAGCTACTATTTTAATTTACCTTTTAAGGCTTGACTATTTTATTTATTACTTGGGAGCGTACATCAGTTTTTCTTCGTGTTTAATATACATACAAAGTCCTTATCCTATTGCAATTCTTAGTTTCTGCAAACCGAATGTCTAAAGCAAATTGCACAGATCAATCGCAATATAAATTTAGCACTTAGTTTGATAAAATAATCTGGATGTATTTATTTCATCTGTATATCTTTATAATTTGTTTCCTTGATGGATTCGATTATTCTTATATATTCATTATTGAAGCTGCCGTCTGTACTCACGGTAGATGTTGTATATAGAGGAATTGAAAGTCTAATTTCTATGTGGAGTGTAACTCTGTAGCATGCAACTGATAAGACGGTTTCGTATTTTGTTTTTGAGAGTAACACACCAGCTCCATTGGGACCTTTTATATACTGATAATTATTTTGGTGTTTTAAAACATCTCAAATTTTAAGGATTTCCTGAAGTTACTTTAATCAATCCAAATATTCTATAGGAAAAACTTAGAACTTAGTTCTGAAGAAGTTTTATAAATACCTGAATATACTCTCAAAAGAACCAATTACTATAAAAAAGATATGTACCCTATGTAGATATATAAAATGTATAGATACCAAGATTAAAATATTGTACGTCAGATACGTATTTCGTCTACAAAAGACTCATCAGTGACGCTCGAATAAAAAATGTAAAAAAGGCCAAATAAAGTACGAAGTTTAGGAGTATTGAAAACCCAAAAACTTCGAAACAAAGGTTTTGCCAAATACATCTACCGTAATCTATTGATTCCTCGGGAAGAAAAATCCTTAGTATTTCAAAAACTTCAAAGTTTACAATAGGACAGTCACTCAAAAAAAAAAAAAAAAAAAAACGAAAAGAGAAACAGCTAGAGTTCCTGAATTAAGATAAGAAAGGCAAAAATTTACAGTCCACGAGTGAAATAAATATTTATGCATGCTCCTGGTTTTCTTACGCAGCGCAAGAAATAGTAAATGGAAAGCATACGCACTGATACTCTGGATAAGAAAGGCAAAAATTTACAGTCTGCGAGTGAAATTAATATTTATGCATGCACGTGGTTTTCTTGCGCAGCGCAAGAAATAGTAAATGGAAAGAATACGCACTGATACTATGGACTATAATACGCATTTGTGTCATAGCGTATATTTATTCTAGGCTGAAATCTAATGCTAGTTGAATTCGGATATCAAACTACCTACCTCCGGATTCATGACCATTTAATCCGAAATTTGTGTAAACGCAAAAGGGTGTAATCTAATGTAAATAAACCAAGACTGGTGTATGATAGCTGGTCAACGCAATGAATACACAATTTTCAAAATCGCACCATATTGAAAATATTAAGATGTTATAAGATAACAAAACAAAAAGAATTGAAATTTATTCAACATACATTCCTGTTAATGAATCATTTCCCAAAATTTGAAAATATAATATCAGTACAAAACAAACATCAAGTTTTTACTGATGGGCATTTTATTTATTGAATCAATCTCTTCTTCGAGTCTATATTTCCATTACTAGTATATGAATATATTGCTATGCAAAATATAAGCAGGTACTTATAAAACCATACTAAAACGAAATTAATTAATTAACGTAGTAATTAAATGATTATTATAAAATATTAGAAAAAAAATTTTGTGACATGCAAGGATTTTAAATTGTTGTGAAGTATTTTTTTTTTTCATTCACTACAGTTTAAATTTAACTAATTTATGTGTACGCATCCCTGATAATTGGTGCTGCATATAATTTTCATAAATGTATTCACTGTTCAGATATGTCGGACATAGTATAACATCATACATTATATTCTATTAATGACAAAGGAGTAGGGGCATTAAGGCCCGGTTTTGGCCCAAGAAAATAAAATGTTTGACAACTATTCCAAATTGGCACATAATGTTTGGAAATGCACAGAGTCAAGAAATGTAAATGAAAAACATAAGATATTTTATCTGATGACGTCACAATTACGTCATAATATGTACCGTTTTCATAAAAACAATGAAAAATACAGAATTTATGCAGTTTTCCATCGTTATTTCCATTGTGGAAACACCGTGCGCAGCCAAGAAACAACAAAATAATTTAAGCGACACTTTATTATAACTATTGACATAATCTCACAAAAAATAAAGTTGTTTCTTGGGTGCGCACATACTTTGCCAATCTAAAATATACTTAAAAATTGAAGTAAAACAAGGAAAAGCAAGACATTTTACAAATTATACAAATTTCGTCATGGTTTGTTGCCATGGTAAATGTAAAATTTATTTTTATTTTCTGAATACCTTGTACCTTAGTCTAGTTAGGACAAATTTAAAATATGTATGATAACTTTTAAATTTGCAGTAGTTTTGGGCCAAATAAGAGCCTTATTGCCCTTACTCCTTTAGTCTCAATTTAAACTTAATAATGTTAATGAATATTTTCTTGATCTGTTAGTATATCTTAAAGAAATTAAATATTTTGACAGAAATATCGTATTGTTTAATTATATTATTATGCTTTCCGACCTAAGATAAATATTTATAACAGAAATATCGTTTTGTTAATTTTCTTCGAGCTTGCTTTCACATAATGTCACGTGATAACATTTAGAAATAATCAGTTAATTCTGAGACATTATGTATTAATATACTCTTCCCAGGTTTATTGTCACAATGCTCAATACACAATTATAGCACGTTGTATTAGATTCTAAACACACAACGCGCACAGGGGTCGTCTCAAAGCATGAATTATATAATCGCGTTATCATTATACTTAATATTTAATAATTCTGATTATTTCGCATTATTAAAACGCATATCTTCTGCCAAAAAGCAAATAGGTGTCAATATCTAAATGATTTTTACTGCAATCTATAGATATAAGAAGATGTGGTATGAGTGCCAATGAGACAACTCTCCATCCAAGTCAAAATTTATAAATGTAAACCATTATAGGTCAAAGTACGGTCTTCAACACGGAGCCTAGGCTCACACCGAACTAGTCTTTTAATATTCCGATCCACAGATGAACTTCGATTGTTGAACTATACAATGTCACGTGGTAGCCTATTCATAGAGGGACCGTATCAAAGACATACACAACTACCTGTATAAATGATCGAAAATTTTCGAGACGTTCCGAGAATCTTGTTACCGAGGATATCGAATGGCCCATAGAAGCTTCCAAAACTCGCCAATATATAGGCGTGAACCCCTTAGGAGGTTCACGCAAAAACGATATTTCTGTTATAAATATTTATCTTAGGTCGGAAACACAGTGGTCGGAAAGCAGAAAGATAATTAAACAAAAGGATTGTTTCTGTCAAAATATTTAATTTCACTAATAGATACTACCAGAGAATATTCATTAAAATTATTAAGTTTAAACTGAGACTAAATTTATCCTTAATAGAATATAATTAAAAATGTTATATATACGTGTATTATTTACCACAGGTTTAAACAGTAAATACATTTATGAAAATTATATGCAACATACGAGCACCAATGAGCAGGGATACGTGTACACAAGTTGGTATCTAAATTTAAACGGTAGTGAAAAAAAACTTGCATGGTTTCAATTCACAAGGAATTTAAATCCTTGCATCTCACAAAAAACGTAATTAATATTTTACAATAATCATAAAAAAAAATGATTACTACGTTAATGATTTTTTAGTATGGGTTTATAAGTCTCTGCTTATATTTTGTATAGCAATATATTAATATAGTGGAAAGTCAGAGTTTAAGAAGAGATTGATTTATTAATTAAAATGTGTTTATTGATATTATATTCAAAATTTTCGGAAAAAGACCATTAACAGGAATGTATGTTAATAATCAAATTTCAAGTCTTTTTTTTTTTTTTTTTTTTTTAATAGTTCAACCTTAACGCATCTAAATCTCTGCAATATGGTACGATTTGAAAAATTGTATTCATTGTGTTGACCAGCTATCCTACACGTCTTGATTCGTTTACGTTATATATCACCCTGTTCACACGGCACACTATCGGTTTGCGTTCACACAAATTCCGGATCAAATGGCAATGAATCCGGAGTCAAAACACTTGAGGTAGGTAGTTTGACATCCGAATTCAACTATTAAACAATAGATTTGAGCCAAGATTAATATATGTGATGATGCAAATGCTTATTCTTATCTAGAGTATCATTGCGTATGCTTTCTATTTACTATTTCTTGCGCAAAAAAAAAAAAAAAAAACACGTGCATACATACATATTAATTTCACTTTCGAATGTGAGTTTTCGCTTTTCTTATTTAAATTCAGGACACGGCAGTAAGAGCTTCACATGTGACTTTCAAGCATGGTCATCATTACTTAAGGTATTCTGACCTGTAGCTGTTTGTCTTTTCTTTTTTTGAGTGACTGTCCAATTATAAACTTTGACATGTTCGAAATGCTAATGATTTCCTACCCCAGGAATATATTATCTTAGAAGTATTCGGCAAAACCTTTGATTCGAAATTTTGGGTCCTCAATTCCTTTCAACTTCGTACTTTATTTGGCCTTTTAACTTTTTTTATTCGAGCGTCACTGAAGAGTCTTTTGTATACTGAACTCGCGTCTGGTGTACAACATTTTAATCCTGATATCTTTTTATATCTACATATCTTTTTATATAAATTGGTTCTTTTGAGAGTATGTTCAGGTATTCATGCAACTTCTGAAAATAAGATAATCTTCAAAACCAAGTTTTCCTGTAGAATATATTGAAACAAAATATGAAGATATGATAGATACATAAATGCATCCAGATTATAAAGCAAAGTGAGTGCTTAAATTTATATTGTGATTGGTTTGTGCAATTTGCATTAGACATCCGGTTTGCAGAAACTGGGATTTGCAATATGAAAAAATGATGTACACTCCCAAGTAATAAATAAAATAGTCAAGCCTTAAAATGAACAGTATGTATACACTTTTCTATTCACAACTATCCAACATTGCTTTCAATTGACTAGTGCAAGAATTTTCACACAATTATATATTTTCAATAAAGGTATTTAAACATCATTATTTTCTTATTCTATTCACAGTCAATTATTTTAAATCAAAAGCAAACAAAAATTCAGCAACAATTTTTTGGTGACCAGTCAGTGGTCGCTGGTTCACGTGTTGCTTTTCTTTTTTTTAAAGAAAGCAACTTGTGTTGTTTTTTAAAAAACTATACGGTTCACGTCATGGTTCATGAACACACGTTAGACTGCCGTTAGGTGATACTGAGGGTCATACCACCGCTGGAATGACAATTCAATTAAATTTAGCATAGTATCTGGGTTGTGTCACGTCACTAGAGTTCGGGGTTCGAGGTCGATATTAAGATGAATCGATATTTGATGTAACAAAATTTTGGGAAATTACTGGCACAAATAAAGATTAATTTGTTATGCCTGCAGTACCCGTTAGCACAGTTTTAAATGAGCAAACAGAGACGCTTATTTCCATTTGTTCATTGCTGCACTATGTGTCACTCATACAAAAATGTTGATAATTAGAAATAAAAGACTGAAACGTTTTACACCTTATTTCACAAAACACTTGAATCGACAATTTCGTATGCACAGACATTCAAAACAAGTAGCATATTCTCAATAATAATGCAAAATCCTGTTTATGACATTTCCAGGCTTATAGATACGTCATTGTGAGAAAATTGTCGTTAACTTTATGTCAAATTATGTATGTGGACAAACGTATTCATTTCTAAACTGAATTTAGAGTCTGGATGCTTCTAAAATCAAACCCCAAGGGTGACTGGGGAATAGAAGTATGGTCACCATTGGTCTTCCTCCGACCGGCAGTAAAACCCTTGCTAAAGTGGGGCGTCCGTTTGGCTGTGCGGGATGTACAAATTTGCAGCCACGTCCGGTCAGAATGGGGACGTTAAATCCGATGCCTCGTGTAAAGAGAGTGCCACGCTCTTTGCACGTTAAGAACCCTTGCAACAACTCTTTGAGGGGTCCGTAGGTGACCTGTTGCAAGGCTAAATTTCTGTCCCTATCCAATATACCCTCATTTCCCGTGGCAGTCTAAATTTCTCCGACCTTAGTTCCGGACGCCCTATTGAGAACCTACCTATTGTGTTTATTGTTAACTTGTTCTCGTCCTAAATATGCACGAAATATTTGCCACTGGACGTTAAGCAACCAACAATCAATCAATCTAAAAATCAAATATGAGATATAATTTTAAGTTTTTCGCTAAGACATGAGAATTAGTCATATTATTATATCTATTATCGGCAACATGAAGTTTGGTACTTTTTGCATATTTTATTTCATTTCCGTCTTTATAACGTGAAATTTTAGCAAAACATGCTTTTCTAAGTCCGTTTCCTTTACACAAGTACATTGTACATATCCTTTTCTGATTTACATTTATTCAATAACATCCAATTATACCATAATACTATACTTATATAGATATAGGAAGATGTGGTGTGAGTGCCAATGAGACAACTCTCCATCCAAATAACAATTTATAAAAGTAAACCATTATAGGTCAATGTACGGCCTTCAACACGGAGCCTTGGCTCACACCGAACAACAAGCTATAAAGGGCCCCAAAAGTACTAGTGTAAAACCATTCAAACGGTAAAACCAACGGTCTAGTATATATAAAAACGAGAAACGAGAAACACGTATAAATTACATAAACAAACGACAACTACTGTACATCAGATTCCTGACTTAGGACAGGTGCAAACATTTGCAGCGGGATTAAACGTTTTAATGGTACCAAACCTTCTCCTTTTTCTGAAACAATAGTATAACATCACAACATAGAAAACACACGATAAAACATCAATTGGAAGGCTTAACTCAATCAAAACGTAAATTAACACACTATGAACGAATAAATTCGATCTGTGATACCTGAAAGTAAATACATAGTTAATAAAATATTAGGGACAAACATTCAAGGCCAAAAGCAAACAAACAAGTCCAAATAAAGCCATGGCAAAACACTACCGCGAAATATTAAACCCTTAGAAAATAATCACTTTTGAAAAACCGGTTTTCATAATATATACAGGTAAATGAAAAATAACTTTGTCGTTTTAGGTATACTTTTTCTGTCTATATAAAATCTTCCAATAATTAGGAATACCAAGAAAGGTCTGTCATATAAATACCTAATTTAACACTAGATACATAAGGGTAAATATCAACAATAAAACTTCCTGTACAGATTAAAGGAGAATAATCTTGATGTTAATACAAATGTAGTACGAAGAAGTGAAAATTAGTAGATATTCCAAATAATCAAAGCTGGTATACAGACAAGATCCATATTAATATAAAATAACAAAAAGTATTAAAAATAGTATCAACAGGTCGAATTAACAAGAAAGTACGATTTGAGAGTACTCGCAGTTACTGACAGCTAGTTAAAAGCCAAAACAATTAATGATAAAAATCATGCATCAGAGACTAAAATCAACTAAAACACATCCCAGGATTTAGTATTTTAACGTCATGAACAGTCAGAGAAGACATGACTTGTGCAATGCCAAAATAAATGTATCGACAGGTAGTAGGATAGTGAGGAGCTACTTCTTAAGAGATAAAATTAACGTGTGTGTGTCTCTAAACATCCCGCCTCAAAAGAAGATACAACTTAGTTATGTTTTAATTTGCTAATGACAAAATCGATATTAGTGCCAATGTAAACTATATTCAGAGATCTAATTACAATATTGGTACGATAACCCTTACTTATAAGTTTGTTTAAAGGTTCGATGAGTTTACACGGATCACATAGTGATTTCCTCGCTTTAAGTACAATATTACCGTAAAATTTAGGATGTGAAATACCATTTTAATAAGTTTTCTACAGGTACAGCCAAATTTACTAATCAAATCTTTGTATCTATGAAATAATTTAGTAAAAGTTTTAAGTAATTTATGGTATCGAAATCCCTGACAATAATTTCCCAGTGATGCATTGATTACGTTCGTTAAAATCTATGACATCAGAACACACACGGGCATACCGAACGAGTTGGGATATATAAACACCGTATGATGGAGCCAAAGGCACATCGCCGTCTAAAATGGAAAATTAACAATAGGAAATGAAAAATCGTCTCTTTTGTCGTAAATTTTAGTATGTAGTTTCCGTTAGAAATTGAAATGTCTAAATCTAGAAAAGGGCAACTGCTGCTGTTTATGTTAGATTTAGTTAAAGTAAGTTCTTTTGGGTAAATTTCGGCAGTATATTTAGAGAACTCTGGATTATTTAATGAAAAATATCATCCAGATAACGGTAGGTATTGTTGAATGTATCAACTAAATATAACAATGATGGGTCTTTACTGAGACTGGTTTAACTATTTAATGTCCAGTTTAACAACTAAACTGGCTCAATTATGCAATTAAACCAATTTGTTGGATTAGTTATGTTTTATGTCCAGCGGCAAATATTGCATGGATATTCATGACGAGAACACGTCAGAGTGTTATAAAAACCCTACTCCCATACGCTGAGTCGTATCTTTGTTATTTACTAATTCACAGGATAACAATTCAAAGAAATATTTGTGTCGGCACAAATTATTCTGTTTGAAAGCCGACCAGCCTTTGCTTTTAACTTTGCGTTCTTAGCGGAAAAGTAGGACAAAACAGTGTTAACGGTTTAACACAAAATCTCCCGCACCACTCAATGTGAGCTCTCTGCCGCGAAACAACCAATATGGTTATAATAAATTATAAATACATTAGTTTCTTGTTCTTGTTATGATACTGGATCTTCATAATAATCTGTTCAATACGTACTGTTAATTTTTCAATTGGATGAAAATGCAGGTGTTCGTTAGGACAACTGAATACATCAAACTTAAACAATGTTTTTGTCTTTAATTGGTTGGGACAAAAAGATTATTTGAAAAGATGGACATTTTATGCAATGAATTTAAGGAAAAAAAGCATATGAAAAAAATTTAGAAACAAAAAAGCCTCTAAAGGTTTTCCAATATGTATGTAAAAAATATTTGATAAGCTGATTTGAAATATTTTTGAATTATAAATGTTAGCTCCAATGGACCCAGCAAGATTAAAAGCTTGGCATATTGTGTGAACATCTGTCTATTGTTGAGGACTGTATGTTGACCTTTAGATGTTTTGCTTAATTCTGTTGTGGGTTTGCTGCCGCAATGACGTGTATACAAATATTTTATTTATGATGAAAAAAAAGATTGTTTACGGGTATTTCTTTTGATTTCTTTTAGAAACATATTTGGAATTAGTGCTGACCGTATTGCAGTATTCGCGGAGGAAGTTATATATATGTGTATGCATCTTAAAATATCAAATTGTTTAGTTTCTCTTCATTTGAAACACTCTGTACCCGATTTAAACTATATGTATGTTTATAAATTGTTTCAAATTATGTTTATGTTAAGTTGTTGAATTTCGTCTCTATTCAAAGCGTGTTTAATGTTTACCACCGTCAAGACAAAATTACATAAACAACATGTACAACTAAACTTTTATTATGCTGTGTATGCTGTACTGGGGTATGGTATCCAAATCATACATATATCCAAGTATAGTTGAAAGAATGAAAAAGATAACATGGCGATTAAAGGTAAATACATGTAATAATAAATTCAGCTACTTTCAATTAAAACATCCATAGTATATAGATATAAGAATTGTGGAATGAGTGCCAATGAGACAACTCTCCATCCAAGTCACAATTTGGAAAAGTAAACCATTAAAGGTCAAAGTATGGCCTTCAACACGGAGTCTTGGCTCACACCGAACAGCAAGCTATAAAGGGCCCCAAAATGACTAGTGTAAAACCATTCAAACAGGAAAACCAACGGTTTAATCCATATAAAAAACGAGAAACGAGAAACACTTATGAACCACATCAACAAACGACAACCACTGAACATCAGTTTCCTGACTTAGGACAGGTGCAAACAAATGCAGCGGGTTTAAACGTGTTAATAGGCGCCAACCTTCACCCTAACCTGAAACAATAGTGTTTCATCACAACATAGAAAGACACACTATAAAATATCAATTGAAATAACTTAACTCAATCAAAAGACATATTAACAAAAACAAGTGAATATACACTAAACGAATAAATTTGATCTATGACACAATGTAATTACAAAATTAATAAAAAAACAAAGGGGGACGAGATGTAAAACAATATCAGAAAGACAACCATAACCTTGGACAGAATGCCGCCAAATAAAATAACGTACACAGGTAAATAAAAATAATTTTGTTGTAAGGTATACATTGAAACATTTTTTACAAAATAAATAATTTTGTTGTTCATAGTACGAAAACAGAAGTGAAAATTTATCGTCATACCAAACACTTATCAAAGGTGGTATATATTAAAAATAGTGAGACGAGATATAACACTAAATACGTTAACAATAAATAACAAAAATGCATTACAAATTGTATCAACAGGTCAAATTAACAGGAAAGTACGATTTGAGAGTACTCGCAGTTACTGAAAGCTAGTTAAAAGCCAAAAACAATTAATAATAAAAAAATCATGCATCAGAGACTAAAATCAACTAAAACACATCCCAGGGATTTAGTGTTTTAACGTCACGGACAGTCAAAGAAGACATGACTTGTGCAATGCCAAAATAAAAGTATCGATAGGCAGTAGGATAGTTAGGAGTTAACCTTTAATAAATATGTATTATGTTATATAAAGATAGAGTAATCTCTATATAGAAAATGAAAGTAGATGTGTATTTATACATACCAAAAAAAAAAAACGTTTGAAAAGAATACAAATTTAGTTATGTTTTAATTTGCTGATGACAAAATCGATATTTGTGTCAATGTAAACTATATTCAAAGACCTAATTACAACATTGGTAAGATAACCTTTACTTATAAGTTTGATTAAAGGTTCGATGAGTTTACACATAGTGATTTCCGCGCTTATAGTACAATATTAATAAGTTTTCTACAGGAACAGCCAAATTTACTTATCAAAATTTTGTATCTATGAAAGAATTTAGTAAAAGTTATCAACTTAGTTTGATCGTGTAAATCAGTAAGTTGTGGGTCTAAATGCAATATTACAAAGAAACCTAGATTTTTCATAATGAAATCAAATACGAAAATCAAACATTAAAGCAAAAAAAAAAAAAAAAAAAGATCATTGCAAAATCTATATTCTTTGGAAATATCATTTTGACCTTTTCTAACACCTTTTTATAGTGCATTTTCAGAAAGCTTTTTTCAAATTGAATACAAATATGAATAAAATGAAACGTGAGGTCAGCATCAACGAGACAGCAAGCCAACAACACAAAAAACCAAAGTATACTTCATTTAACAGAGGATAACGAAGAAATGTGCAGTACCTAGTAAATAACGCAAAATGGATATTAACCAAATATATACTGTCATTTGTAAACCATAACTAATATACTCCTTTGAAATATTTAAAACTTTAAAGTTGTTCATAAGAATTTGATGGGACACGTTATGAATGAATATATTCGAAAAAAAACTTGACTTCGGCCATAAAATTCCAGTCTGTACTTGATAAATATGCAATAAACCCATTTCAGCCTAGGTACCTCCATAAGCCTGAAAATCTCATGGCTAGTCATATATGTCCCAAAGCTTTAATCTGTAAAGATTCTGAGACTATAGAACTTTTAAACTTTTTGTTTGTAAATTTTTGGCAGTTTTTTAGGATACATTGTTCATGTTTCCTGCTAGCATACATACTATTATGTTCTCGACTTATCAATGTAAGACGGTGTCACATGAGCAGTCATAATCTGCTTACCCTTCCGTAGCTCCTGAGATTCTTCAAATTTTAAAGGAGTGCATGTTGCTCAGTCTTTTGTCAATATGTAGTGTTTGTGGACTACATATTATTTTTATATACATATGCACATTCATGGCTCTACAATCTGGCGATACCTGTATCTTGGCATTGCACAAGGTCATGTTTTTCTCGGACTGTTTATTACGTCCTTACACTAAATTCATTGGATGTTGGATGTGTACTGATTTATAACTTAGTCTTAGATGCATGATTATTTTTATTAGTTGTTATTGGCTTTGAACTAGCTGTCAGTAACTGCGAGTACTCTCAGATCTGTACTTAGTGTCTTTCTGTTGTTGGGATGTACAAGTAATTGTTTTACATTTGTCATTTTGGGGCCTTTTATAGCTGACTATGCGGTATAGGTTTTGCTCATTGTTGAAGGCCGTAAAATGACCTATAGAGTTAACAAATTTAAGACTGTCGGAAAAGAGGGATAAAGAAAAACAAGTAATAATTGAAGAATATTTTCAGTATTTTTTACTTGCACCCCAGCAACCGACGACAAAAACGATGAACTTCGTGGAACAATATCAGAGTGACGTGTACTTAAATTTAATGTTTAACGGAAGGAAAACTTATTTGGAACTTTATTTTCTCGGGCTATTTCAGAATCACAAACGAATCAAAACACAAATGTACACTGTTATATTTCATTAATTAGAAAACCCTAAAACCAGAATAAGATGACTAGAATTCGTGTATTTGTTTTGCAGCATTTCCATGCCCTACAACATTTGCTATGTCGCCTTTCGTGGGTTGCACAACTACGGTCTTAGTTGCTGGTTGATATTCGTTGTCATTGTGAGAGCTGCTACGATTTCTGCAACAATTTTACCGTTGACTACAAAATCACTCTCAAAACTGCTGTTAGGTGGAGTCAATGCAGTCCAAGTAAAACTATACACACCCTCCTCAGGACAAGTAAACATCCGTTTGAAGGGTTGTAAGCCTTTCCAATGTTGAGAACGATTTGGTCAAATACTACAATCGCTTTTGGACTCAAATTTCTTAAAACTGTTCCGAGATTGGCATGAAATGTAATAATCTTTTTGAGATTACCATTGAATTCACAAGTGTGATCTGCAACGAAAACAAGAATAAAAATACTTTCTGCATTTGTTTGTACTCTAACATAGTTCAATAGTCAAATTCAACCCAATTCTTCCTTCTCAGATGATCAATAAATCAGTTTGTGCCTTTTCAAAAAAGGAAAATAATTCATGCATTACAATTAATTGAAAATAGTAAATCAACAGTTAAGTGTTAGTCTTCCGTCCTCACCTATGCTTCAAGGGAATTGTCGCTTTCTTCTTCTAAAGATATTGTGTTAAGGCTTAGCCGCAATATTTCGACAATTTTTCGTCAAATCTTTGGTACAGGGTATGGTTATTTGAAAAAAGGAGGAAATTAAGGCGAAAGTAATCGATGTTCAAATCTCGTAAATCGATTAGAAGGAGACAAATAATAGTACCAAACAAAAATTGGGGATATAACATGAACACCATGAGAACCAAGCGAGACCGGGTGCTTCGACGGGTAAGCGTCTCTGGCTATGCATGCACCATCAAGCATCTTCTGCTATGCATGCACCATCAAGCATCTCCTGCTATGCATACACCATCAAACATCTGCTATGCATGCACCATCAAACATCTCCTGCTATGCATGCACCATCAAGCATCTGCTATGCATGCACCATAAAACATCTCGTGCTATACATGCACCATCAAACATCTCCTGCTATGCATGCACCATCAAACATCTGCTATGCATGCACCATCAAGCATCTCCTGCTATGCATGCACCATCAAACATCTGCTATGCATGCACCATCAAACATCTCATGCTATGCATGCACCATCAAACATCTCCTACTATGCATGCACCATCAAGCATCTCCTGCTATGCGTGCACCATCAAACATCTCCTGCTATGCATGCACCATCAAACATCTCCTGCTATGCATGCACCGTCAAACATCTCCTGCTATGCATGCACCATCAAGCATCTCCTGCTATGCATGCACGATCAAACATCTGCTATGCATGCACCATCAAAAATCTGCTATGCATGCACCATCAAACATCCCCTGCTATGCATGCACCATTAAACATTTGCTATGCATGCACCATCAAACATCTCCTGATATGCATGCAACATCAAACATCTGCTATGCATGCACCATCAAACATCTCCTGCTATGCATGCAACATCAAACATCTGCTATGCATGCACCATCAAACATCTTCTGCTATGCATGTACTATCAAACATCTGCTATGCATGCACCATGAAACATCTGCTATGCTTGCACCATCAAGCATCTCCTGCTATGGATGCACCATCAAACATATCCTGCTATGCATGCACCATCAAAAATCTGCTATGCATGCACCATCAAACATACCCTGCTATGCATGCACCATCAAACATTTGCTATGCATGCACCATCAAACATCTCCTGATATGCATGCATCATCAAACATCTCTTGCTATGCATGCACCATTAAACATCTGCTATGCATGCACCATCAAACATCTGCTATGCATGCACCATCAAACTTATCCTGATATGCATGCACCATCAAAAATCTGCTATGCATGCATCATCAAACATCCCCTGCTATGCATGCACCATCAAACATTTGCTATGCATGCACCATCAAACATCTCCTGCTATGCATGCACCATCAAACATCTCCTGCTATGCATGCACCATCAAACATCTCCAGCTATGCATGCACCATCAAACATCTGCTATACATACACCATCAAACATCTCTTGCTATGCATGCACCATCAAACATCCCCTGCTATGCATGCACCATCAAGTATCTCCTGCTATGCATGCACCATCAAACATCTCTTGCTATGCATGCACCATGAAACATCTCCTGATATGCATGCACCATCAAACATCTGCTATGCATGCACCATCAAACATCTGCTATGCTTGCACCATCAAACATCTCCTGCTATGCATGCACCATCAAGCATCTCCTGCTATGCATGCACCATCAAACATCTCCTGCTATGCATGCACCATCAAACATCTGCTATGCATGCACCATCAAACTTCTTCTGCTATGCATGCACCATCAAACATCTGCTATGCATGCACCATCAAACATCTCCTGCTATGCATGCACCATCAAACATCTGCTATGCATGCACCATCAAACATCTCCTGCTATGCATGCACCATCAAACATCTGCTATGCATGCACCATCAAACATCTGCTATGCTTGCACCATCAAGCATCTCCTGCTATGCATGCACCATCAAACATATCCTGCTATGCATGCACCATCAAACATCTCCTGCTATGCATCAGCTATGCATGCACCATCAAACATCTGCTATGCATGCACCATCAACCATCAAACATCTCCTGCTATGCATGCACCATCAATCATCTGCTGCTATGCATACACTATCAAACATCTGCTATGATTGCGCCATCAAACATCTTCTGCTATGCATGCAACATCAAACATCTGCTATGCATGCACCATCGAACATCTCCTGCTATGCATGCAACATCAAACATCTGCTATGCATGCACCATCAAACATCTCCTGCTATGCATACACCGTCAAACATCTCCTGCTATGCATGCAACATCAAACATCTGCTATGCATGCACCATCGAACATCTCCTGCTATGCATGCAACATCAAACATCTGCTATGCATGCACCATCAAACATCTCCTGCTATGCATGCACCATCAAGCATCTGCTATGCATGCACCATCAAACATCTGCTATGCTTGCACCATCAAGCATCTCCTGCTATGCATGCACCATCAAACATCTCCTGGTATGCTTGCACCATCAAACATCTCCTGATATGCATGCACCATCTAAAGATTTTATTATTTTTACTATGAAGAAGTCAGGAATTTTATCTACCATTGTCATATACCTTAAGTTAATAATAGTCTTATGTTTCTTATATTTTCATACCTCCCCTTTTACCTATTGTATCTGTTTGTTTTGTTCACACATTGTTGTTAATATGCTGGAATTTGATGCGATTGTCATACAAGTGAGAGGTTTAGCTAGCTATAAAACCAGGTTCAATCCACCATTTTCTACACAAGAAAATGCCTGTACCAAGTCAGGAATGTGCCAGTTGTTAACCATTCGTTTGATGTGTTTGAGCTTTTGATTTTGCCATTTGATTAGGGACTTTCCTTTTTGAATTTTCCTCGGAGTTCAGTATTTTTGTGATTTTACTTTTTGCATCGGTGACTACAAGTAAATGGCCACTTCTTGATTCAATTTTGTACCGTTTTGCTACTAAACTCGTCTGATTATATTATAATTGTTCTTAAACTCTATTAATATTTTTTTATCGCTCTAAACTCTTCTATAATATAATAATAGTTTCTTCAAAGCATACCATTTGAAATGATTTTACTATTTTGTCTTTTTTTCTTAGTCTTAAAAGTAAATGAATTCGCCTCGGCTACAATAGTTTTGACTTTTTGTGAACCAAATATATTTATCTCCTATTCTCAGTTTCTGAATGAGAGGTCACAAAGTCTTGCAACTAGACATTTTTTAGATAAATCAAAATACGGTGATATATATGGTATGATTGCAAATAAGACAACTACCAACCAGAGTCCAAATGACGTGGATGTGAGCAGCTATAGATCCCGGCACGGCCTTCAACAATGAGCAAAACCATTGTCAAACGCGAAAAACAAGAGCTTGTATAATGAAAAAAAACAATAAACAAAAACCAATATGAAAAACAGCAACCAACGCCAACCACTGAACTAAAATGAAAACTACTTTTTAAAATGTACAGATATTCTTTTATTCAATTATTCTGGTGGAGGAAAGAAATAATACGAAGGATCGTAATACTTCGCGGGACACCTTTCATTGTGATACAAAAAAAATGTTTCTTCCTGTGGATAATTGATATCAGGCCATAACCATAATATAACGAATATTTGCCACTAAGACCATATCATCTCATGTGCGAGTAATTACACGGTCTGCAAAAAAATGCATACACAATGATATAGTCATGGAATTATAGATTATCGTCGGCTATCTCAACGAGATTGATCTCGCTTAAGCCGGTACGGCGAAAGTGAGAAAAGCAATCGAGTTGAGATGACCAATGATAATCTGTTTATCGCTATTTTATCTATGAAGACGTTGTTAATTTCTTTGACAACGGCACGTGTTCCCTTAGTTTCTAGTGATAATTTTCATATCACTCGACTCCGTTTTCATATCACTCGACTCCGCTGAGAAAGAAAATTATCAGTCAGCAAGATCACAGGAAAATTTCGTAAAATAGCGATAATAAGCAATATTCATGATTAGAAATGAAATTTCTGTAAAAAACAAATTTAATTACTTGCTCGAACTTTGATTTACCGAAACCTTACCATTGTCTCTACGTTCTATTTCTTCTAATCGGTGTTTCACATTTTCAAGAAGCTCCTTAATGCTTAATTTTGAACTATCGCATTTCTTTTCCGCAGCTGTGACAGACAATACGAACATCGCAATACTTCGTATTAGTAACCCAGTCACCCTCATCCTAAATAATAAAAAAATGATAGATTTAGTAATAATTTGAGTAATATTGAAATCGTTTGTAGATTCTAGATACTTATGCTTAACAATTTTTTTGTTCCTTCGAAAAGAGGAATAGATAAGAAATTCGAACGGCGATATCTGGAGTTATCTTTCATGAAGTTTGTCAAATCATTTTGGTCATTTTGAAAACAAAACCAAGCTGAGTGCCTAAATATTTTCATATTTAGATAATAAATTAAAGCTTTTAATTGTTACAATTTTCAAAATTGAATTAACAAGTTTTTGGAGGTACACTGTAAGACGGTCTGGAAGGGGTTTACTGGATAGAGAATAATTGCCAAAAATTTAATGAATACATAAAAACGAACAAACAAATAAAACAATACAGAATAATGGGGTGCAAAAGAATAAAGAAGAACTGGAAAAATTAAGAGAATATTAGGTAATGCAATACTGATTACAGAAATAAACGATGTACAAAATAAAGAAATCATATAATTGCAGAAAAATTTAATAATACAATCATTTTCTTAACATTTTTACAGAATAAACATTTTTTAAAGATAAAGAAAAAATCCCTAGAATTTTAAGGAGTACAGAAATTAAGGACATCCCCAGGGCCATCCACGGACCAACGAATCTACGAAAATTTACCTATAAATATCAAAACAATAACGAGCAACACATTGACCAGAAAGCCTGGATAGTTTTTCGGAAGCACAAAAGAGCAGTCCAAACAAGATGTATATCCTTTGTCGAATCAAATTTAAAGACATAATACAAATACTGATTACATTTGCCACTGAAAGAAGGTTAATATCATAAATCAAAATTATATCCATGAAATCTAAGAAACTTTACTGATAATGATTTAAATTGATTGTTATTAACATTTAATAATTCTACCAACCTGTTCTGTTTCCGGAACGATTTATATATAGAGGATGAACGAGTCTCAGTGTGTGTGGCTGTCTACAGGTATGCACTATACAAAATTATTTACAGAGTGAAATAGTACAACGTTGAAATTACAATGGACATCAATATTTTGTCAAACTCGACACGTGTCACGAAATATAATAAATAAAGAAATGAATCCATACTTGTAATACACTTGATATTGTATTGCAAGCCTTCTTTATTTTACAGAATTACTATCAGATGAACTTCTTTTGGGGACGACCATTTGATATTTTTTTGGTGAAAGGGGGGTGGGTATGGGTGGAACTGGCCAATTGTGTCGGCCAACATATTTAATTTTAGAGGATGTGTATAATATAGAATTGAGAATGGAAACGAGGAATGTGTCAAAAAGACAACAACCCGACCACAGAGCAGACAAGAGCCTAATGCCATGAATGGGTCTTCAGCTGGCCCCTCAACAATAATGTATACTAGTTGAGGCCGGATTAAAATGTTCTGTGTATTTATCCACTGCTAAAATGTCCTTGGTCACCCCCCTTTTCATATGTCCTTGGATACCCCTTCCCCTAATATTCCTTGGTAATCCCTCCCCAAAAAGGAGAAAAATGGGCCTTAGGTCAATGAAAGAATAGGTTTGATGAGGCGTCTATCATTCAAAATATTGTACATGTATCCTAAGATCAAAGACAGTATTGTAAATTAACAGTCTGGAGTGTAAAAAAGAAAATTGTTCTTCACAAATTTGACTTGGGTCAATCCTTTTTGTAGAGTTCATTCTACTATTGACGACACATTTCATTCCCTGCTAAAACTATTGGAAACCCTCCTAAATGGGGGTCTGAGTGGGGTGCCTAATTTTTTTTGTATTCTTTAAGTTTAAAATGTTAAGGCCGTTTTCCTCTATTCTTTATTTTTTTTTTGGTGTGTTTGTGGGGGCATTATTTTCTATACTTTATATTTAAGCACCCAATTATTCTCTATTCTTTTTTATTTTTATCTATTCTTTATTTTCTTGGGGTCCTTTATTTTCTGTGCTTTTTTTATCATTATTCTCTATTCTGTTAACTCCATCCAGATCCTCTTAAATGATAAAGAAAAATATTCAATTTAAAGATCTAGATAATCAAGTTGGCATTAAAGAGAAAGCCGATCATGCGTTTGCGCACAGCTTTTGATTACATTTGCGTGCATTCATTTTTACGAGTTACACAGGCAAAATAAAGATAATTTATAATAATTATGACTTTATTTAATATGAATTTTGAACATGTTCTATTTGTAAACTAAAATTATATATTTTTCATATTGAATTCTGAATAAATATACAGTGATCATGGGAAATTCCGTTACAGCTTAAGACATACAAAAAAAAAATCATGTAAATTAATTGAAATATTTCAGAGTAAATAGCATTCTGTTTCATAATTTTACAGAATAGCGATTTAACAAATAATTTAAGTAAGTTTGTAAAGTTGCGTCAGGGCACACACATGGAGTTTCGTTTGTCAGAAACAAATGGGGGAGGGGGGAATCATTTGTGTACGATGTATTTACTATTCGTATCGACAGAACACTTAAGTCCGGGATATTTCATTGCGATGCACTGTAAATAATTGCAAACTTGAAGGTATTTTACCAGATTTCCTATTTCCTCATCGTTTTTGAGCATCACTATACCGCCAGCAGAATCCAGGCGTTCTATAAACGGCCCGGAATCATTCCATGCTCACTACAATGAGCAATTTTATTCAGTACAGCCATGTATTTTTGTGCACGTTACGACATGCAAAATCAGTACTTTTGATCTTTAGATTTACTATGTTTATTTTACATTTTTATCTGTTTACATTTCCAAGACTAAGTGCTTGTGCATAATAAAACGGACTTATCCTGCTCGAAAATAATAGTTGAATAAATAGGTATAATCTACCTGTATTTACCCGAGTTTACCTGTAAAAGATAGAATGCGCGCAAATGTAATCAAAAGTTGCGATCAAACGTAATAATGTTTGCGCGGAAATGTAATGGTAATGCGCGCAAATGTAATGCACCGTCATGCAAGGCCAGTGGACCGGATATGGTTTCTAATGACATGTTACAGGCAAGGCAAGCGAACCAGATATGATTTGTAATGACATGTTAAATTATAGTCTATTTTATATTATACATATTCATTGCTTATAAAATCTGTCTAATTTATGCAAAGAATTTTGTTGACCCAAAATATATGGACTGATGGTTATATTTCACCAATTTTTAATTCTGAAGATCCCAGTGAGAGCCTTGCCCATCTGATGACAGAGGTATTATTCTCATATAGGCTAAAACAACAATGCAACGATTTCGGATCACATATTTATATTGAAAACACTAGTATACAAATATTGCCACAGTGAAGAGGTTACACTCTAGACTTGTTCTGTAGACTTCCATAAATCGTTTGACAGTTTAAATCATGTAGGTCTAAAACTGAACTTTTTCTTGGTACTCTATTTTATGATTATACTATATCAGATATGTGCATGTATGTAAATAGTAAAGAAGCGAGTATCAATCTCTCCGATTCATTACGCATTGAATTAGGTGCAAGACAAGGATACATTTGGAGCCTTGTTGTGTTTAAAATACTAATGATTATTCATCTTATCTTGAATCTTACATCAATGCAGTTTGCCTTCATTCACTAAAATTAAATTGTTTGATGTATGCAGATGATATTGTGATTTGGCAACACAAATCACAGATATTCAAAGTAGACTAAATCATTTAGAAAAATATTGTGTTAATTGGTGCATGAAAATTTATATTAGAAAAACCAGTTATTTTATTTTAAACAGCTGGTAAAACAATGCAGGCTAATTTTCTGCTACAGAATACATTTTGTAACTCGATTGAATTTACTTCTAATTATCAATATTTGGGGATTACTTTGTTCATTTTACTGCATGAGGTAGTTTTTATCTAGCTAAGATAAATAATAAGGCTATGAACTTCAAGGCCTATTATAAATTTAGAAAGGATTTTGTAAATATGTCACCTGGAATCAATCAAGTGTTAATATTTTTTTATCATACCATGAAACTAATCCTCTTATATAATGTAGTAGTTTGGGGAGGTTATAATGTATCTTGCAATAATTTATAAAATTGAGAATGGAAATGGGGAATGTGTCAAAGAGACAACAACCCGACCACAGAACAGACAACAACAGAAGGTCACCAATAGGTCTTCAATGCAGCGAGAAATTCCCGCACCCGGAGGCGTCCTTAATCTGGCCCCTAAACAAATATATATACTAGTTCAGTGATAATGGACGTCATACTAAACTCCAAATTATACACAAGAAACTAAAAGTAAAAATAAAAAATAATTGCATTCCTTATTTAATCTTAATGATTATTAATAAAAAATCTTCAGTGTGAGAAATTGGTGTACATGAATAGAGTGTTATTTTCGCTGTATTAGAACTGATCAGTGAGAGGACCCCATCGATATAACGAAAAGTGAAATTAAAACATATGATATTTCAAGTGGAAAACATATATTTGGTGCACTTAAACTAGGAAATGACTTGTTTCTGATTCGTTAAAAGCACACATAGTATACATAAAATAGCAGAAGGTACTGTGAAACATATTACAACATATCAGATCTTAATTTTCCTGCACGGAAATAGGAATTTACACAAATCTCAAATGATTTAAACTCATTAATTGTATACATTTATAAATAGAAGGTGTTCTCCAATAATAAGGATTAGTTTAATAAAATCAAATGAAATGTAACTCATCCTCAATATCATCCTTACAAACACTACAGAGTTTACATTTCTTCTACAACATGTCTTATGAATGACTGGTATTGATAACCTCTAATCACATAATAATGCGAAAAAGTTCTCAAAAAGTAATGCCGGTTTTTAATTTTGCTTAATACCACTAGCTTTGAGAAAACAAGGTAATCTACTTTACCAGCTGCAGGCGTCACTGATATTATACTGTATGTCCCCTTTTTATCTGATATTTTAACATGTTTGGTCAGTTAAATATTTAAAAACGATATATTTGTTATTGGTAGTTTGATTATTATTAATAGAACGTTGTTACAATAGCAAACTTGCGGTTTTCAGACGTACCGCTTAATGATTAGCTTGCTTACTAGTTTTCATAAGAATATTTAGTGATCTATAGCTTGAGACAGGTGGAAAGTCATCCCTCCATACCGAAAAATTGAGGCAATCATCGTACATGTAAAAGCAGAACGCTACCATCCTAGTGTTAATTTATTGATAGAAATTGTATTATCAAATTCTTCTGTGATTTATATTCTGTAAAATAATTCTAAATAAGAATGTTTCCATAGTACAACCTGCATAGTTTAACCTGAAGCGGGATAGACGGACGGACGGACGAACGAACGGACGCACAGACCGAAAAACATAATGTGGGGAATAACAATGCTTTAGTTTTCTCGTTTGAATTGTTGTATATTCGTTATTTCGGGGCCTTTTATAGCTGACTATGCGGTATGGGTTTTTCTCATTGTTAAATGCCGTAAGGTGACCTATAGTTATTAATTTCTGTGTCATTTGGTCTCTTGTGGAGTGTTGTCTCATTGGCAATCATACCACATCTTCTTATTTTTATATTTATACAGCATCTTATTTACATGTTAACGATACACGATAAGAAATGGTAATTAAAAGATTTTATTACATACAATTCCTATAAAATTGCACATATATTTAACTACGAAAACTCTGCCGAAGACTTGAAAATCGTGTCCCTCTTTGTTATGACTGGTTTTTTACTGTTCTTTCTTATGGAAAGCTTTTCGCGATTGATCTTTTTCACACGGTTTTCAAAATTCCTGATATCCTGCATTCTTGAATAAAACGTATTGAAATTTGTCGCAATAATGGCAATTGGCATTGCAATTATAATTACTCCACAAACGGCACAGCATGCCCCAACACATTTTCCAAGTACTGATTTTGGGTAATGATCTCCGTAACCTACTGTCGTCATAGTAATAACAGACCACCATATTCCCTCAAAGGATGACGGGAATGTTGTCGACTCTGACATTTCGGCAAAAAATATTATATTGGCGAAAAACACTGCTAACATTAAAATTGTTAAGAATAACAGAACGAGTTCTTTGATGCTCTCTCTAATAGAGGTTAGAAGTATTTTCAGTCCATCAAATTGCTTAGAAAGACGCGTTATACGAAACATACGGAATGATATTGACGCAAAACAGAACTGGTTAATTTCACGTAATATTTTGTATTTCAACAAAATTGTAAAGCCAAACTGTCTGACGACAAATCGAAACCACATTGAAACATCCAATACGACATCAAGTATATTTAACCAATTCTTGAGGAATGTTATTTTTGACGGAGCAGTTGCAAATCTTGTACAAAATTCAAGTGTGAAAAAAACTAGCAGGCAGTCATCAACTATATACCACCAAAGTTCCATTTCAGTCGTAAGAAAAAATACAAACTTTGGGTTATTTCTATCTCTCAAAAAGTCAATGTTCTGCGTCAGGGTAACATTGTCCGTGCTTTGCAAGGGGATTCTAAAATCTGGACTGGTGAACAATAGTTCCATTAAAACAGACAGGATCACAATCAGGCAGTACGCAAAATTGTAACACTGAAACAGAAACAAAAAATTACCCGAATAATGATAAAAGAATCTATGAAATAACAAACATCTAATAAACTTAAGGACAAATTAACTAACCAATCAATCAATCAATTGATAAATCTAAACTTAAAATTCAACTTTATCACAATTTGTATATGTTAGCGGCAATAAGTGAAATTAGGCATTAAGCTTAAATCCTAGGCAACAAGCTAACGCCTAGGCATTAAGTTATTGCCTGAAATTTTCAGGCATTAAGCTTATTTCCTGAAATCTGATGGTGATTATTCAACCTATTGCCAAAGATCATTTCAGGTAATAAGTTAACTTTGGGATTTTTGTTTATCTTCCAAATACATGTACATTCGGGGAAATATTCTGATGAATAATATTATTTGTCAAAAATTAATATAAATTGATTTAAAAGATCCTAAATTTTTAGTATTTTTTGTATTCAAAACAGAACTTACTCGTATTTCTTTGTGGTTTTGCTCTTCAATGATCGATCCGGTTTGGGCTGGTCAAAAATAGGCAACTGAAGATATGAAATTTTGCCAGTCATATCATCTTTCCATCGGTTTTATTGTATATGTAAATTTTCTTAGATACCCATCTTGTCTTTTCACTTCTTAATCTGGATTATTAGCATTAAAGCAATAACAAATTTCTCGAATCTTTGCGGAATATAAATTTGAATCAGGGAAAACAAAGATCATATACCTAAAGCAAAAGTACAATGATCATTTGGCAAATATCAAACTTTCAAAATCAGAAAATAAGGCAGCTATAGATTGTAGGTTTGAAAGACTGGTAACTAAAGTATAAGAATGATGAGGGAAATTTCAAAGTTTATCTTTTTCTAGAGGACCTGTATGGTATTTTGGGAAAAAAAACCAAATAAAGAAATATGTCAAAGCAGCCTATTGTTATTTTAGACCGTAGAAATAAACAACATAATAATGGCTTTGCAAACATTTTTCATGATTCCATTGTACTATTTCTTCCATTTTGTGAAAATTATAACATGAAAAAATATGCATTGGGAAGGGAGTAGCAGTAAAACCCGTTTTATCCAAAGAGTTTTACGGAAGAGGATAGGTTCATTTAATCGTTTTCCAATCAAAGTAAGATGGAAACTATATTTTCTTATGGTGTACCAGGATCAAATAAAAAATATATATATTACAAGAGCTCTTACGTCAAAAGGTGGCTTCTCATTTAGTTTTTGTTTTCACAATATTTGGTGTGCCACATAAACAGAAATGTGACTAAGGTCGTAAAGCTAAGGTTATATCTGAATTTATGCTAATGTGGCCAGAACTAGTTATTGTTCACGGGAATCCAATACATCTCCAAGCACAGGGTAGTATGGAGTGGTCAAACGGAAATATTCATGACATGCTTACTGCATGGATTGGGAAAAGCGAATTAACAGTGGTCAATTTGAATCAAATTCGTCCATATACAAAAGAATTCTGCTCTACACAAAGGTATTAGACGATCACCACTTATAAATGCCAGAAAAAATTAAAACTGTGAAAAAGTCTGTGCCATAGCTCCGCACCAATTGGTAACAAACAAATTCCAATACAATTTTCTATCAATATAAAAATAAGGAGGTATAGTATGATTGCCAATAAGACAAGTTGAACTATCCAACAAGTTTACATATATTTTAAGAGGTTTATTCAAAGAGTTTTAACATTAATATTTTCCTTACGATTTTATTTCAGTTCTTACGTCAATAGCACAATGGTCACAGTAGTTGACTTTTCCGGAGCACTTGAGTTCTTTAATTTTCTGTGTTTTGGGGACTGTTGTTTGTCTCCATCTTTTATTTTTTTTAGTTCGTTATTTTGTTGTCTATTTTTCTTAAACATTAGGCGAACCATTGCACCGTTTGTATAATCTTTCTTCTTTAATTGAAACAACGATATTTAATATTAAAACTAAAACAGCCTTTATCATGTATATTGTGAGTTGACCGGAGCTGTGATGAAATTGAATCATATAAGTTGTGCCTTTACCTTGGCTTGTGTCGATGACAATGGTTCATCAACAAATAACCATATCTTCCGCTGTATTCCATTTGCACATTTATTATTTCCATCGAAAGCTGAAGGAACTTCTGTCGATATTTTCAGTTTCTGAACTGTCTTTAAATCGGTTTCTTTCTTTAGTATTGCTGACCGACAGCATTCTGGAATATCGCTGTATGGAATCTCCCAGTAGTCTAACTCTTTTTGTATTAACTGACTGCAGCAGTTGGCTGGCAAATGAATCTCATCATTTCTATAAAAATCTAAGATACGACCAAACAAATCCGGACTTCGGTCGAAAAAATATAAATGTTTATCAACAACATATTCCTGTGATGAAGTAGTCAATCTCCCGAGACGTGTTTCGGGGTGCTTTTTTAGAGTTGACATGTTGGTCAAAAACGTAGTTCCCCCAACATTTAGTGTTATTAAATTATCCATGACTGTTCAATTACTTTTCTAGATGAGTTACAAAGAAATGAGAAACGAAATGAATCCGTTGTATCCTGACAATAATTTACTAAGTTCTTCATTTCATGATATTTCAATAAAATCCAAATATTCCCATGGACAAACCATTATATTGCATATCTTTTGTTAATTTCCAAGCTGTTAAATTTAACATTACTAGCAACAACAAAATAAATGATCGAAAACACGTACTAGGCTTATCAATGAATAAATTATTACTTAACCTGAGCCAGGATTGTACATTTTATTACAATTTGATTTTCTGACTTGATAATAATGATCAAAACCGGAATAATAAAACTTGAGTTGATAGGTTAATAGAACATTGCGTTATTGCTTATTAATTTAACGTTTAACTGTTAGATGAAATCAATTTTATGATTTATCATTAAATAAAATATTAATAGAAATGTTTCCTCCTCTAAAGGATAGAACAAAACATATAATTGTCATGGGTATTTTATGTAACTGAAATTTTCTGTTTTAGATACCATTTCAAGCAAACTCATTATTTAAATTAATAGATTCGTATTTGCTTGACGTATAGTTATAAATATTGCATGTTTATTCAGACGGAAAAATACCGAACTCCAAGGGGAAGTCCATAGAAACTGACAAAGTCAAACGTCAGACTATATCAACCAACGGAACGCGTGGAAAACTACTGTCATATTCCTGACTTGGAACAGGCATTTCCCGAAGATATTTTTTCGCTATACCTGGTTTTATAGCTACATGTATATGTAGCTGAACCTCCCACTTATATGACAGTTGTTTATATAGTATTTAAAAAAAGAAACCCATAGGTCGGATGAATTTTTCAAAATGCAAAATATATATTTAACAAGATAAAATGAAACGGTCAATTGCATCTTCGAATTTTTATAAGTAAGTTTTAAACTTTAAATGCCCGTTCTTTTGATTTCACTCTCTGCCACATGAAATTTGCGACTCGCTAAAAGTGCATTTGAGCTTTTTCGCCTCGAAATTTTGCTAACGTTTTTCACGAGAATTTTGTGGTCAACTCGACTGTTACACTTTTGCGCATATAAGCACCAAGTTTGAAGATTTAATTCATCACAACGTTAAAACGCTGCCATGCCATGGTTGGACCCTGCTATTCGAAATATTTTCATCGGCCGTCTCCAGGCCGGAGTGTCCCAAAGTGAAGAAGCAAGAACTGAAAATACAAACCAGAGGACAATATCGCGACTTTGGAACAGATACAAGCAGCCTGGTTGTACTAAGGACCGCACGAGGAGTGGACGACGACCTCGTCTAACGACTCCTGGACAAGGTAGCTTCATCCGGGCATTTCATCTACGGAATCGAACCGTTGCCGCAAAAACCACTGCAGTTGGGATACCAGGATTGAAAAGAATCAGCTCACAAACAGTCCGCAATCGACTGTAACAACATGGCATTAGACATAGGAGGCCGTATTTTGGACCCGTTTTGAGGCCGTTACACAGACGGAATAGAGTTCGATGGTGCAACAGATTGAAGATCTGGACATTCCCAAACGCGTAGAATCTGGTTCAGTGATGAGTCCCGTTTTATGCTTCAGAAACGTTATGAAAGAACTCGTGTCTAAACCCACTTGAATGAACGTTTTGCTTTCTCGTGTGTCCAAGAAGTGGACACCTTCGGTGGAGGAAGTGTCATTATGTGGCCGGCTATCTCTAATGACCGTTAAACGGAATTGGTACATATTCCGGGTAATTTAACGACAGGAAATTCTCCGACCTCACCTTATACATGTTATTGGCCGACAGAGGGAGTTATTCCAGCGAAACAATGCTAGGCCTCACACAGTGCGTTTAACAATGGACTACCTTGAGCAGAATAACATCAATGTGCTTGGCCTTCCAAATCACCGGACTTAAATCCTATTGAGCATATATGGGACCAACTGGATACACGTGTGCGCCAGCGTCAACCCCCGCCTCAGACCCTTGATCAGCTACGAAAAATGTTCCAACAGGAATAGCGAGCAATTCCACGCAACAACATTAGATCATTGATAGCATCCATGCCGAGGAGATGCGTAGTAGTCTTAGCAGCGAGAAGTGGTCATACACGGTACTAACTTTAATGGCACCAGAAGTAGATCTAATTGTGGTAAATTGACTTGTATTCATCAATCTTGAAGGAATTGATTGTCCTCTTCTCAATCAAACACGTTTTGAGTGAATATCTCTATTAGAAATAGTACAATTTCCATTAAAAAAAACATGTATTAAAATTCTTAAAAAATTTATTATGCGGTTTTTTTTTTTTTTTGCAGAGTAAAGTTCCGTTATAATGACAAATTAGTTGAGCAACCTAAACAGACATAATTGGTCGGAGTTAACATAAATCCTTTGCAAATGTGTTTGACCAGAATGAAGAATAGGTACTATGAGCTGCAACTGAAAATGAATAAAAAAGGTAAAATGGAAAGTGGGAAAGTTGTCTTCAAATAGGCCGACTTTGAACATCCAAAGTTTTTACAAGTGCAGAGAGTGTTGCACTCTTTTTAAATAAGACTTTGGATTTCACGTTCCCATTTCTATCGGACGTGGTTGCGTATTTATGCATCCCGCAAAGCAAAACGTGTCTGCATGGGTTGTATTGAAAGACACGGGATACCAGTCACTGTATATCCATTTATACATGTACTTATCTCATTCATGCAACGTTTTGAGTTACATGTACTAATATTACAGAGCTTATTTATTTTTTGGAATGTAGTATCATATTTCTGGGCCTAAGCGATTTATCCTCAGCAAACTGTACGGGGACCTGTAGTTATGTCATTTGGTTTCTGGTGGAAAGTTGTCTCAGTTGCAATTATACCACATCTTCTTGACTGTCCCTCTGGTATCTTTCGCCCCTCTTTTCTTATTTTTATGGGATCCGTCTTGGTGATAGACAATTTAAATTGAAGCAGTATTATTTGCAATCAGGCAGTACATTATTGTGATCAGCAGCCATTAGTAACCACAACTTTTACAATATGAGGGCGTTTAAAAAATAAGGCAACAGTACTTTACCGATGTTCAAATCTCGTAAATCTATTATAAATTATAGACAAATAATGGAAACAAACAAAAAAATGAGTGACTCCAAAACTTTTGTTGATTGATTTCTGTTTACTTAACATTCAGTGTCTAATATTTCATGCATATTTAGGTCAGGAACACGGCAATAATTAATCAATCCATGAGGTATGTTCTACAAAGTGGTCATCTGCGATAAAAGATTGAATTTGCACTGGAAAATGAGGGGAAGGAGTAGACATTTTTCCTTGCAACAGGTTACCTACATTTCCAAAAGGAGTTGTTGTAAGAGTTCTTTATCCTGCTTAAAGTGTGACATTCTCCCTTCTTCTGGGAATTAACGTCGTTCCAATTCTGATCGCAAGATTCATGCAAACTTTGGCATTTAATAAAGTCGTAAAAATATAAAGCATTTTCAGCATAATATTTTGTTAACTTTGACAAAATTAATGATACTGAGTTTGTACTAAACAATACATCCTTGCGAACCCGATATCAAAGTGAATTTCAATTATGATGAAAATTGAAATGTCAGTACAAAGCGTTATAACTCAATAATACAATCTCAAAAATAAAATACCACATGCAGCTTGGAAAATTGATTCCGTATTATTGATGTTTGATTGATTGTTGGTTGCTTTACGTCCAGTGGCAAACATTTCATGTATATGTTTAGGACGAGACCAAATTAACAATAAACATAATAGGTAGGTCCTGTACAAGAGGCCGTACGGGATGAAAGTCTGGAAAATTTGGACTTCCTGGAAAATTAGGATATATTTGATAGGGACAGAAATTTTGCCTTGCAACAGGCCACATAGGAACCCCTCATAGAGTTGTTGCAAAAGTTCTTAACGTGCAAAGATCACTCTATTTATTCGAGGCATCAACTTTAATGCCTCCATCCTGACCAAAGTTCTTGTACACGCTCAGCGAAAAGATTGTCCAAGTTTTACTGCCGGCCGGAAGCGGACCAAAGTGACCATATTTCTTATCCCCGGTCACCCTTTGAGTGTGCATTAAAAAACACACCGGCCTAAAAATTTAATCACCGGTTTTACATGTTGACATTTGCACGCATATACATGCTGCATTGCAAATAAGGGAGCTACCATTTGATTTTTATGGGGGGGTGCTAGGATGAAAAATTTTGTCCTGTTTTTTTTTTTTAGTTGTAATCTCTGTCCTGCCTTTTTATTTTTTACTCTATTCGGTCCTGCCTTTTTTTTTACTAGTTTATCCTGATTTTTTTTTACACAAATTGTCATCCTGCCTTTTTTTTTTTACTCAAAACTCCTGTCCTGCCTATTTTTTTCAAATTTCATCCTAGCCCCCACCCCCCCATAAAAATCAAATGGTAGCTCCCTAATGTAAATAACTTTTCATTTCTGTTGTCGAAATTTGAAGTTATACCGTAATTTCAGGGTGGAAGAATAATGATCTAAATTATATATGACTGCATTAATAAAATAACAGAAAAGAGAAAATATAAGCTTATGATTAAATATAGAATTTCGAAGGTGAATATGTCATTGAACTTCATTTTAGACGCAATTACATAACGGTACCAATTTTAGTACACCGGATGCGCAGTTGATACTCATGGCCAAAATACTTGAAAGTACAAAACCTAATGCAAACGATATAGAGCTTGTAAAACCAACAAGGACAAACAGTTAATCCAAACTTTGACGAGAATCAGATCTATGCAGGGTGTCATTCGGTTTATTGATGACCAAGTCCGATGATCTACAAAAACACAGCATTCATTTCCTATATTAACAGATTTTCGAAATAAAAAAAATATGTAATTCACATTTTGAATCTAAAAGTTAAACTTAAAACACAAAACTTTGGTAGTAAGATGAAAGCAGTATCATTCCACGTCAAATCAATTATGATACGTTATATAGCTGGAATTAATATCAATTTGAAGATGTCGATTTCAAAGTAGACTGCTCGTAAACTATTTATCACATTTCAAAACATCTTCATTATATGATTGTTTGATTGTGGTATATTATAACAACTTATATCACTTATCGATGTTTAGAAGATATATTGTCTACTACTTTTTTCAAATGAAAAAAATCTACGATTTTTTGGAAACGCTATTGTTTGCACAAAGAATACGAACAATGCAAAAATATTTTTAAAATTAGGTAAGCCTTTTATACATGTTATATATAGCTTACTATGCAGTATGGCTTTTGCTCATCATACGGCAAATCCTAGGTACTTTATTCATAGGATTTGCACCTCGTGACTTCGGTTTTTTCCCTTAAATTACTTCTATTGCTTGTAGATTGAAAAATATAAATTTTATCAAATTTGCGGATAATCAAGTTTTTTTTTTTTACCGTCTTGGATTAGAAACTAACGTGTCTTTGAAAACTTCCTTTGCTGATATAAACAAATGCGTTGTGTTATTCCTAGGAAAAATGCTAACAATATGACTATTTACGAAATGGAAAGGATGAAACTGGCCATCATGATTTTTAAAAAAATGGCCGCAAATTCAAGAAAAGGGGTGAGATGAAAGTTAATTACCCTGAAAATTTATCCTGCAAGGTGTTTCCCTATATACAGAAAAATCATGAAAAATGTCTTCTTCTGTCTTTATTTCTATTTTAAATTTATCTTTTTACAAATTAACGTTATTTTATATAGAAATTATACTACCTTACTCTTCCGATTTTGAAAATGAGAAGGCCGAAACTTTCAAAGTCAAAGTAGACGATGTTCATTTGTACATGAAGAGAAGGCAAAAACATGTACAATTCACCTTCATTCGGACTTAATTACTGTTGCTGCGACGTGATAATTGGCATATTAACATATTTATTTTAGGGGCATGCATAATTCTATTGAAATGGCCGTCGTTATGAAAAGACAATAAGGCCTCCATGCAAATTAGCAATCTACTCAAAATTTTGCCATATGTTGTTAAAGGCCGTACGGGGATCTATAATTGTTAACTTCTACGGCATTTGGTCTCTGGTGGCAAGTTGTTTCTTTGGCAATCATGCCACATCTTCCTATTTTTATTATAACCGCATTCATTTGGTGATCTGGTGGTAGCGTGTTCTCCTCGAGTGTGGGGGGGGGGGTCATTGGTTCGAACCCGGTCGGGTCAATCCAAAGACTTTATAAATGATATTTGCTGATTATACGCTAAATTCGCGGCATTAAGGCGTAAGAGCAAAGACCGAGTCATAATAATATGTCCGGGTAGGGTGACGTGTCTTCTTGCCGGCTGTTACCTTGTGCACTAGCATGTAGTAAAAAAGGTAAAAGAAATGATGAAAGTCCAGTGAAATCAAAGCATCGGTAGATCTACGTTTTACAAAGCATAGGAATCGAAGTATAAGTAGTTGAAGAGAGTTACGAAGATGAAGAAGGTAACTTAATTTAAAAGAATTTCTACTTTGGACACGAATTTTTCAGTAAAATAGTACTAATATACATCTTCATATTCAAATGACAATTGCACGTCTTCGATATTAAACATTAGTCTTTAGGGTATACATTTATTTTACAGGGATTTTTTGCGCTTTGTGTACAAAATTTAAGCAACATCATAGAAACTCTGAAATATGAACAACAACTGGCTGTAAATCTTACAGAACGGATGTGATGAGTAACCACGAACGTACCAGCTTTCATCAAATTGCGGTCAACGAGGAAAGAGACGCGTTGATTAGTAAAACAGCTGGAGGTAAATATATCTGATAAATTTTCTAGAATTGTTTTAGGCAAGCTATGTTTATCAAACCACCGATAATATTCAAGACAGTCAAAATTTCTAATGAAAATCTTTATAACTTATATTTGCAGGTATTTGTCAAGCATGAGATACCGTTGTTACTCTAGAACGACAGGTATTTGTCAAGCATGAGATACCGTTGTTACTTTAGAACGACAGGTATTTGTCAAGCATGAGATACCGTTGTGACTCTAGAACGACAGGTATTTATCAAGCATGATATACCGTTGTGACTCTAGAACGACAGGTATTTGTCAAGCATGAGATACCGTTGTGACTCTAGAACGACAGGTATTTGTCAAGCATGAGATACCGTTGTGACTCTAGAACGACAGGTATTTGTCAAGCATTAGATACCGGTGTGACTCTAGAACGACAGGTCTTTGTCAAGCATGAGATACCGTTGTGACTCTAGAACGGCAGGTATTTATCAAGCATGATATACCGTTGTGACTCTAGAACGACAGGTATTTATCAAGCGTGATATACCGTTGTGACTCTAGAACGACAGGTATTTGTCAAGCATGAGATACCGTTGTGACTCTAGAACGACAGATATTTGTCAAGCATAAGATACCGTTGTGATTCTAGAACGACAGGTATTTGTCAAGCATGAGATACCGTTGTGAATCTAGAACGACAGGTATTTGTCAAGCATTAGATACCGTTGTGACTCTAGAACGACAGGTATTTGCCAAGCATGAGATACCGTTGTTACTCTAGAACGACAGGCATTTGTCAAGCATTCGATACCGTTGTTACTCTAGAACGACAGGTATTTATAGCTGCGCTTTGTTGCATGTACTTCCTACTGAAGAAAGAAATACCCCACACATCAAATTTTGCAGAGTTGCTAGACTTGGTCAGGCAAAATGGCTGTACTTACTTCGACGCATTGAATGTAGAAGGAAGGGTGAAATATCAGTCTCAACTTTTTTTCTATAATTGATCATAATCTACAATTCAAAAACATACGCAGCAGAAAATGATTCCTTCCTGTCTATTGTAGGTGCAACTATTCGTGAAGATGTAGTTAAAAGGGATTGATAGTTAATTCAGTATGCCGATTGATGAAACTACAGATATCAGCGTACTAAATCAACTTATTGTCTATGTTAAATTCATGGTTGGAAAGGAGTCCCGAATCGATTTTCTTGCAATGGAAGATGTGCTTTTTTCTTTATGATAATGAGATCAAATTTGCCAAACATTGAATTGTTAATATTTAATACACTTTTGTACCTCAAACATGTCCATCATCAGTATATTTTACACTTCATATTGACAAGTTGAAAGATGTTTACGAAGATGCCAATCTTCCAGTGAAGGACAGACTTGTTGATTTTGGTAGTGATGGAGCATCTGTGAAAGATGGAGTTGCAGCATTATTGAAACAGGTATATAATTACATTTTCTGTACAGTTCTTAACACCAACTCTTTGGTATTTTATTATTTCTTTATACTTTTAATGTGATATAGGTTTCATTATTGTCATTTCTCTTTTGGAATCTAGTTAACTAATCAGTAATCATTGTGTGGCTCACAGATTGGCATTGGCTGTAAGACAGGCTGCAGACAAAATACAGGTAATAAAGAAATTAAATGTACACATTGATGCTTTATTAAATGGCAACACTAAAAACATTCAGGTAATGAATAGTTTAATCTATTTTCATGTGGGTGCATTAATGAATTTGAGAAATAATAATAATTTAATACAAATACATTTGATATTATTTGTACTATTTTGGACAACCCAACAAAAAAATTAAAACAACCAAAGGCTATGAGATGGTTATCACATGACAAGGCTTGTGAGACACTAAGACAGGTTCTACCACGTGCAGTGATTTATCACTGTATTGTACAATATGTGTGATTGGCTGCCACAACTGAGTGTGCTGTCTTATACTGATTTGTCACGCTGGAATGTTACCAATAAAACGGTAAATGATGAGAGAGAACAGCAAGATCGACAAAAAGGACCAAGAGTCTATTAAATGCAACCAAAATAAAGATATTCAGGAAACTTATTTGAGGGAACATGCAAATCTTAAAATAAGGATCTACAGAGAAAACAAATCATAACATACGTTCAACAAATCAACCAAGAGAGAACTAAAACAGTAGCATTCCTGCAGACAATAGTAGAATCGAAATGTCTTCTGGATACGTAAAATGTTGTTGATACTTCTCTAATACACGTAACAATATTGTGAAAGGAACATGTTTAACTGGTTCAATAGATTATAACATACAAGAAAGAGACAGAGTGATACAAACTAAAGATGACTCGTCGTTGAGAAAATGATCAACTAACATCCCAGGAAACACACAAGTATATCGGAAGTCAAAACCAAGAGCTTCACATATTCAACAAATGAGCATGAAAAACTTCACTGTAGAAGGACAACAACTTTACAGCGAGAAAAGTACATACCAAAGTAAGTTTGAGGAATTAAGCAAATAATACTAACTACTAGTATCAGACGATAGAGCAGGTGGTGATTCTGATGATATATCAGAAGAAGAGCAAAGCCGACAGAAAAGTTCTGTTTGTTGTGAACATTTCAGTAAAGCAACCTTAGAATATGAATTTGGACCAACAGCCACTCATAAGTATTTTGAAAAACAAGTTCCTTCAAAAGAAGATTTCACAATTAAGTCTTAATTAAATAAAATCTTTAAGCAATAACAAGAACTATGTAAGACAGAAAATTCGATGTTTTGGCCGAAGATCTAGGGAACATATAATATCGGATGGTATAAGAAAAACAAACTCATGCTGTGTTTATATTTTTCGATGGCACAAGGCATCCATAGCCAAAAAGACACCATTATTCCGGGTTGAAGGACAATGCAAGTTCCAATATTTCACAAAAAATTATGAGAATGATGGCAACACGCTGCATATCAACTAATATGAAAAACCATTACCCGGTAAACATGAAATCATTTAAAATATTGTAATGTAATATCAATTTACTCTTATTAGATATTCTCCCTGGATACCTAATAACTAATATTCGAGGGAAACTTAGTGAAATGATGTACACTTAGTAAATTGTTACAGCAATAGTGTGGAATAAAATATATTAAGTTAAAAAAAAATGGTTTCAATTGACGGAACAAACAGGCTTTTAGTCTTGGTAAAACACAAGATGACTTAAAGCCATGCACATCCAATAGTGGACATTTAGGGCAGAAAACCAGGCAGGCATTTATCTACATATATATATAAAATTGCGGTTTTCATCCAACGCAATCATAGGTTTGAACGTTGTTTTCAATTTAGACTTGTTTATACTTTTTTCGTTTGGGCTTGTATTATATTTGCCTTCGGGTTTATATGATCCGTTCATCCTATTTCGACTCTTCAAAATTCAAGAGTCTATCCTAAATTGAGGTAAATTATATGGCCTTCCAAATACCGTTTCGATTCCTAACATCACTGAAGAGATATTAATTGTCGAAATCCGGATATGGTATACTAATTTTTGCACCTTTTGTTTGCAGTATACCATCTTTTTCGCAAGTTTATTGTAGTAGAAATAGGATGAACGGATCATATAAACCCGAAGGAAAATATAATACAAGCCCAAACGAAAAAATATAAACAAGTCTAAATTGAAAACAAAGTTCAAACCTATGATTGCGTTGGATAAAAACCGCAATTTTTATACGTGTGCATGCAAAACAAATTTCTTGATAGAGGGGTCTAAATACAGCACAAACAACATTTTCCAAAAGACCAAAAAAGTGAAAAAAATATATTTTAACAAAACGCATTTGACTAACAGGTCGAACAACAGATGTTCTTAAACCCTGCTGACTGCCATTGGCGATTGCCAAATAAGTTGATCACTAGTACAAAATGGATCTTAATATTAATTTTATACCAAACAGAAAACAATAAACTTATATAAATATATTAAAAAACCCGAACAATCATTACCTACACAAGTTGAAAAAAACCACCACTTGATTTAGAGATGGATGAACATTTTTTCAAGTTTTGGTACCACAACAAGAGCTTTTCAACAAATTCCAAGTGAATCAAAGTACCAGAATAAAACTAGATTGATCAGAATTGAAAGATTCTACATGCTCGCAAGGGATATGAAAGATGAAATATCGGGGATTCAGGATTTATGCAACACATAGCAGTGCTACCAAATGGCAAAATTCAGCATTATATTGGGAAGAATATGTCCTGAGTCATCGCAAGAATAATTTCAAATATTATTACTACGAGTTAGCATGTTTTAATCCCTGGGAGTAGTCCCCGTTTCTTCAATGATATCAGCTCTTCATTCTACAGCTTTGGTAAGATTTTGGCTTTTCAAATTTTGCAAGTCAGATAAGAAGATATATGACCAAGCAAATGCATCTGTACTACATCAAGTCAACTGACACAAAAGCATGCCGTTTATCCAAGCTGCTCAAGCAGAGTTTAACAACCAAAACCTTCACACATTTCGAAACAGGGCATATAGATCTAGATTAACCGGTGCTTTTAAGAAGATAGAATTTGTCCTAATGCCGGTCTGTTAAATGTTATGGAATAATGTCTCACGATTGTTCTTGATCACTTAAAAAAATATATAATTTTGGCCAAGCATCATACAAAAATAGTTTCAACATTTTCGAGAGTTTTCTTATGTATTGTCATGACTTCATTGGAAGCACGTGCAGTCATGAATGTTGCATTTATTGGGAAATAAAATATCATTTAAGAATCCCTCACGATTGTCTGCCAATCATGAATATAGAGTATAATTTAACATATATGTAAAGTAGTTATTTATCTTCTCTTGCCAAGGTTTACGATTCCGCTCGCTCCTCATCACTCTTTGCAGATTAAGTCAGAGTTTGTGATCCACAAGGAAATAATTTCCATTGGACACAGTTATAACTTGCTGCATCTAATAAAAATAGGCCTGTAAGATGGTCACCAGTAATATGGAAAATGTGAAGAAAAATAGAAAGTATAAAAAAAAACAGTACTCCAAAGAAAATTCAAATCGGAAAATTCCTTATCCAATGGCAAAGTCAAAAGCTCAAACACACCAAACGAATGGAAAACTACTATCATATTCCTGACTTAGTACAGGCATTTCTTAATGTAGAAAACAGTGAATTAAACAAGGTTTTATAGCTAGATAAACCTCTCACTTGTATGATAGTCGCATAAAATCCATTATATTGGCAACAAACAGAAATACTAGGGATACAGCAGTCATTCTTGTGGTATGATCTTAATCACTATAAAAACAAACAAATATGTCAACAAAGACAACAAAATGGTATATAGGCAAAGCACATAAGCAAAAATGAAAGACAAAAAATGAACATAGCACACAATAACGGGATGTATAAGTACCCAGCCACGCCAAAAGGAAATTACCAAAAATAGACTAAACAGTAAAGTTAATAATTTACGACGATAAAAAAATCAAAACACTATAACACGTTATTAAGATGATAAACAACGTCTATACTTAGAATCTTTACTTCAAGACCATAATGTATTATTTGTGAAGTTGATACGGAATATTTATCAACAAGGTATCGGTATCTTCTAATGAACTTTTTTTAGAAACATAACACCCTGGTTCATCAACTTTCTGCTTAGACACGTGTGACGTTTTATAAAGTCTGAGTGGCAGTTGTAAGCTCTTGAATACCAAATGAGTTGGGTAATGTATATCCCATATGCAGGTAATGTTGGTATATTGATACTTAGGGGGAAATATAATTTCAAAATTAAATTCGTCTTGTGTGTCATAGATTCTGAATCTGAGATAACCGCTTATGTCGAATTCGTGGCATAAGTCTAAAAATGGGGCACAGGAAGCCGTGTCTATTGTTTCTTTAATTTTAGTTCTGGGGGATATATAAATCCTGTTAATAGAACCCAATCAGAAGAGTTTGGATTGTAAATGGAAAGAACATCATCAATATATCTGAATGTGAAATTAAATGATCTGGCTCCTTTGATCTTCTTGTTTTTGGCAAGTGCCCGAATTAACTCTGACTCATATAAAAATAAGAAGAGGTCTGAAAAAAGGGGCGATTAGTTCGTTCCCATAGGAATGCCGACAACTTGTTGAAAAAGTCTACATCCGAATTCAACAAATATGTCAATAAGAAATTCCAGAATATTGAATATTACCAAAAATGGAAACAATTACTACGTGCAGAATGTGCAACACATCTTAACCGTCAAAACATTGGGCGATATTTAGTTACACTTTTGAAGCTCTTAATCAACTTGTTGAAGTCCTTGGGGGTTATTTCAGGTTCTCCGAACGGGTAAACTGTGGCACCCGTCCTTTTGCTTATTTAGGTACAAAGCCGAGGACAAGTCTAATTCGGTAGGTGACATTCAGGAAAAAGAGGGTGGGGTTGTGGTTTCGACATTGGAACAACTCCGTCATCATCTGTGGAACAAATATTACATTACGGTCAACCAACTCGTGATGACGTCCGTAAACTTTTCGAAGGGATGATTTCAATTTCATCATTTGGAACTCTTGGTTTAATAGATTCCATGTTACCAGCAATCCCTTTAACGGAAAGCATGATAGGAAACACAAGCCCTCGTATATCGTTTAAACTGGGGGATATATACCCCATATGCAGGTGATACTGGAAAGTGTAGAATTGGACTTGAAAATCATCTAATTTGTCGTTTAGTTTGGAATGGATAATACTTTTATAAAGAGTAAAAAGTCAAATGAAAGAGTATTAGATTGCAAAGCACCCTGTCACATCTTTGGAATTTTTTATTATCAACATCTGATTGACACACCTCTAGAATGTGTAGTTTCATAATGACTTTGAAGCTCTGCTTTGATTGCTGATAAAATTGATGTTAACTATTTAGGAAGAGGTTTCTTGGAGCACTTGGGAGACCCAACAAATATAACGTTGTTTGCAAGGACACTTGTGTAATTTAGGTATCCAATACAGTAAAGGAAGATCTAGTTCTTCATCTTTTGTGATTTGTTTTTGAAGTATTGCAATTCTCAATCTAAGTCAATATTCGTTTGACCTCATTGAATTTTTTATGTAGAAATCGACACAATATGCGGAATTTTCTAGCTCTTTTGAAGACCCATTGGTGGCCTTGGGCTGATTTCTGCTCTTTGGTCGGGTTGTTGTCTCTTTGACAAATTCCCCATTTTCATTCTCAATTTTACAATATTTGATTTGTATATTTACCATTTTATTAATTATTGACTAAGTACATATTAAATGCAGTAATCATCAAACAACTTCTATTATAAAATGTAATACCGGGAATCTATTTTACTAGTTTTGTCTTTCATGTATTTCATCTGAATCATTGCATAAACACCCCAGAACTTATACAATACCTCTGAAAACTCTGAAGGGATTCTTATTTTGAAGTCATTATTTTTCTATTTTAGGAATTAATTAAAATGTTACTAGTAGGTCCCTTTAGATATTATTATCAATATACATTGTATTCCATTTTTTTAGTGTGAGAATAATTTAAAAATAGCTGGAGGGATTTGAAAGCATTTTTATTGATATTGTATAACAATTCGTGACACTCATTTTTAATCGGATGTGTAAAGGTAGGTTACTTTTTTTATTAGTTTTGACATACTTTTGTTCAACACTTTTCCATATAATGATCATACATTAAAGGTAAATATTTTTGGGATGGGAATGGATCAAAATCACAATCCTTCAATATATTGAGTCCTAACAGTCAACTGCCTAATCATATGTCTTTTCGTTTGTTTTCTCTTTAGAATTGTATGACATTTAGGCTCTTTATATTTGTCTACATGGAATAGACATGCATTTGTATAGCCATACATGTGGTCATCATTGCCCTTTGGTCTTTGGTTGCTAGTTGTCCAATTGTTTCCCAAATAGATACATTTCATACTTTGGCATGTATGGTTTGATGTGGATTGTAAAAGGCAAAGACACCAACTACGGATCCAAGGGTTTAGAATACGACTTAATATTTGAGAGGCATTACTGATATTACTCGACAACTACAAACCGTAGATGACCAAGCAAGGTGTCATAACAATAGTATTATACTACCTACTACAGTCAAATTGTATGAATAATAAAAAAAAAGAGTCCTTACTTTGTTAATCTCCAATTGAAACGGTAGTTTAAGATACTTAATATAAAGATATGGTTACCTATTTGACCAACGCAATTGGTAACTGATAATTTTATAATGTTATTTCATTTCTGAAATGCATGTAATATTGGAACTGGACAATCCATTCATTTCTGTATATCACTAGACATGAATCTCGTTTCATGCATCTCTGTGGTTAATCTAATCGAGGTGTTCGAGCAAGATGACACAAAATAGTTTTCGCGGTTATATTCCAGGAATAGTGCAAAATGTCACTTGGCACAATTTCACGTCTTTTCATATCTGAGACACAATAATGTTGGATTTACTTATTACAGATTTTTATCTGTATTCCTACGATCAAAATTAAAAGAAGGCTAATTAAAAAAAAAATTCTAAAAAAAAAAACATATACAGTGTTTAAAAAATTATTTGCAGGGACAGGTTTCAGTAATTTAGTAGGAAACCTGAACTTATGTCTAGGAATCATGAGAACTGAAAAATCCTATTCATACATATCAAACGATCGATGTAACCGTTTGTATTCTTTTATTTCAATCAAAGTCTCAAAGCGAGATCGTGGTTGTTGGTGTAAATCATGCAGGGGTTCTGAAGTCTACGGAAGAAAAACGTGCACTGTTTCGCCATCAGTAAATACGCTTGCCAGCTAAACAAGGAAAATCTGCGATGTCAAGTATTCATCCGATCTAGACACAAAAACCCAATAACCGGAACGCAAACGGTTGAAGATTTAATATCCGGATCTCAAATTCGTGAATTTTTGCGTGTAATGTTTGACGATATTATCCCTTTTTGTGCCAATACATTTGAATTACTGATGTAATGTCACATTTATATGAACTATAACTGTGGAAAGGTAAGTTCAAATAATATAATCTGTTATTTAATGGATAGTTTGAAATGAAAAATTCAATTGATGGTTGCATCAGACTTGTTTTTTTGGAATTATAATTTAAGTTTTTTTGGGCGGAATTTCTGAATTTGTACACTGCTTCTTTACAATGAATTTGGAAAAAATTGGATTCACATCATCAAAAGGATGCCTCCCTGCCAATGAGAAACCAAACATTGATAAAAAGACCAGGGATAAAATTTACGACGAAGAACAAAGAAACCGTTGCTTAGTTCCATCATGCAAAAACATATTTGCATGGCTGAATTATGACGAGGTCAACAATCTTATGTTGTGCACATACTGCAAAGATTACCCAACTCTAGCTGGACATAACAGTTTTGTCACAGGATCTGATGCATTCCATATCAGAAATATTAGATCACATGACACAAGTAGGACCCACTTAAGTTGTTTACCTAGATATAGTACTGATCATGCTGAAAAGGGCATTAAAGCTGCTGAAGCAAAAAATGAAGAAAACAATGCTTCTACAAATACAATTGGAAAAGCTTTTCAACAAATTGTAGAATCAGAAAAAAAAAAATGTCCAACCTATTTAGCATTGCCCACTTTAATGGAAAAGAAGGGAAACCATTAAGTGACGTGTAAACGCAATGTAAATTGGCTAAGAAATTAGGAGTCGACATTGGCAATAATTAACAAAATGATATGTATGCCAAGCAGTGTTTAGGGGCTACAAGCAGACATTTAAAATAAGATGCCACTGCAGAAGCTAATAAGTCAAATTTCATATCAATTTTGGCTGATTTGAGCACTGACATATCTCTCACGGAGCAGGAACTAGGAACATATCAGTTCTCTGGGTCAAGCTTTAACAATATTAGCAGATATAGTTTCATCAGAACATTAACACGCATTAGGTGTTTTTGAGGCTATCAAAATTGCCCTCCATGACTTTGGAATTAACTTTGAAAACTTAAAGCATGATAAGCTTGGACCATCATTTATTTGTGCTAATTTTGATGGAGCATCTGTAATGAAAGGCAAAAAAAAGTGGTGTTATAACCCACATACGACAAGAGGTACCAGAGGTCGTCCCTATGCATTGCATTGCCCACAAATTAGAGTTGGTAAATTTGGATTTTGTCAAAATCATTCCCTTCCTAAAAACAGTACGATGAAACAATTAAAGGGATTTTTATATTGTACCACTCTTCTCCAAAGCGTTTGAGAGGACTGGATGCCATAGCCCAGGTATTGAGGGGGACATTTGCAGATTTTCTGATCTTAAAAAGGTGTTTTGTTAATTTGCTTTATAATATAATTATTAAAACATTCTTCATTGAAAACTACACACAAATGAGAAACACACACCCCCACAAAAATTGGGACGACCTCAGGTGCCCTGGAAGTCAAGGGTAAGCTGGTCCGGTCCGGCTTCTTGCAAGATTCTACTATTTAAAAAGAAATAGATTTAAATCTGATCATAGGGATTCTGCATGCAGTCAATAAAGTGTATGAAAAAAGTAGTTGAGGGTTTATCATTGTACAATGTTTTATCATTGACAATTATAAAGGATGTCACTTGGTCCATATTGTTTTAATTTAAATAACATAAATTAAATATAATTACATGCTAACTGATATTAATATATTTTCAGACAAGATGGGTCAGCAGTAAAGCTTGGTCAGTTGTTGAATTTAAAAAGACAAATTTGCATGCTGAATCAACACATTTAGAGGAAATGGCATGTGAAATTCCTGAAGCTAAGGCCTATCATAACATCTTGGTTTCTTTCACCTTCTTAAAAACCTAAAAGGGCTATTATGTTTAATAGTTTCAGCTGGCTTCCCGAAGGCTGCGATTTGAACTTAAAACTATTGGTTTATTGAAAGGAAACTCTTTCCTATGATCAAAATGTGCAACTTGTTAAACAAGTATTCAGTTTTATAAAGAGATAAAAACGATTCCGCGTAGTATTGTATCAACATAGGTAAAACGCACCTCATCATCATTATCATCATCCTAATCTCTATTGTTCTTTCTTCATCCCCTTTCCTTTTTTTAGTATAGTTTAGTACTATTTATGTTGTTTATATTATATAATGGATGCTCACATTCAATTTGTATTGTTATATATATTGTATTGTGGAGAAGACTTTATAAGTATGTTTCACTTGTGTCTGATCCTTTTTGCTTTGAGCAAATAAAATATCTTTAGACTAAACTTAAAAACCATGTACATTATGTTAAACTACTTGCCCGTCATATCCAGGGTGTCCAAGCTATTTTTTTTAAACTGACAACAATTATTATTTAATGATTAAGCTATATATTCTACTAATCATATATTATCTATCATGGTACAGAATGACACTTCTATGAAATCATAACTACATAATAAAATTCAAAATATTCAAATTATCCATTAAATATTTTTTGATGTGTAAGCATACTTATAAGGAAATTGAATCACATGGATATTCATTGATATAATGTACTCTGCAATCATTAATAATATTTAAATAAATACTAATTTTCATTCTTTTTGGTTTTCCAGTATAGTGATATAATGATGTATGAGGTGGAGGAACAATTGGGGGGCATCATGCTAGATCTCCTCAATTTGAACAGTTATCCTGGCCAAAATATGCAGGCGTTTCAAACTTTAAACAACCATGAGCTACGCAAAATTGGAAAAGTGACGTTGAAAGGTCAGGCACCACCATTTCCTGGATGGAAGGATTACAGAAAGATTAACCAGCTGATTGATGCTACCATATCATATATTGACAAGAGGTCAAATGTTTTTTTCATTATAATTCATAATCTTGAAATATTTAAATTAAGCATGGGGTGCGTCATTCAGTTGAAATTTTAGCCCCATCCTTTTAAAAGCATAAAAAATATGACCAGTTAAGCCCTAATGTATTAACTTTGAATGGCTGCATCCTTAAACCTTTACCTCCATCCTTTCCAAAAATTTCTGGGGAAAACAATGTACATGTAGAACTTAGTATATTCATGTGAAAAGCATGATCTTTTTATTGGTAACACATTAATCAAATGTCTTATTCTATTACTTGTTTTTTCTTGAGATTTTTCAGAAATTTGTTTCATGTAACAAATATACATGTAAGTACCAGGTATTTATTAATTATTTCACATTCAAATATTATACAAATGTCTACATAAAGCTCGTTTATTTCAACTTCTCTTTTATTTTATTATCTAGATTTTTCAATTTCAAGGAAGAACCCTTGAAGTACTTCAAAGTCTTTAATTTGTCAAAGTGGTCAAGGGATAGACTTGATTTAGATAGACATTGGCAAGCTGGTTGATGTATTCCCACACAAGAAGAAGAAAAGGCTGTCATTGTACAGCAGTTTTCTGTCTTGAAAGCATCCTATTTGGTAGAAACCCAGCAGACATGAAACAGGTTTTAAATCTTCACCATTCACAATTATATATAAAATATTTTCAGTGTAAAGCAGCAATAATTTACATATATACATGGCCAAGATAAGAATATTACGAAAATGTGAAATCAATTTATTAATAAAAAAAAAACCATATATAATAGCATTTAATAGTTTCCTGTCAGATCGTCAAATTCAATAAAAAAAAAAAAAAAAATAGGTATTCAATTGTAATGATTTATTTTGCTTAATATTTTTTCAATGTACTAATTTGCTCTTATTAAATATTTTACAGATATATGAAAGTTTGCTGGCACTGAAACCTGAGAGGTTCTCTCTCATCCTAAAAGTGGTTGAAATCGTGTGTGTGATAAGCCCCTGAGCAGCTAAATGTGAAAGACGATTTTCCAGCATGAAGCAACTTAAAACTCCACTGGGAAATAATTTTGATCAGCAAACACTACAGTCTCTACTCTGGATTTCAATTCTTGGCCCTTTTGTGGAATTTTACAATCCAATTAGAGATGTGGACCTTTGGCTGAGATCAGCAGGGACCAGAAATGTGAAGGGTCATATGATCAATCCTTCCTTTCATTTCCAAGGAAGACAGTTGGACTAGAGCCAGAGGACAAATAGACACGTGTCAAACTAAAATTAATATAGTTTAAAAATAAAATTAATATATTACATTAAATGTTTCGTTTATCTAGATGAACATGACATTGAATTATCAACACAATCACAAGCTAGTTAGAAAAACTAATTAATTTTAAAGGAAATAAGTGTATAAACCTGGAAAGTTGCATATGTTTAAAAATCCTAGAACACTGCAATATGATAAAATAAAAAAGAAAGACAGAAAGTTTTTAAAAGACCAATTAAAAAACAACAAAGAAGGAAGACAAAATGTATACAAATGAAATACTACATTTCAGGACGGGTGTTAACAGTAAAACGGATTTACTTTCTTAAAAACTTTGAAAAAGAACACACAGACATGCGTGTGTAGTCATGTAATATACAATATTTCTCTGTTTCTATAATGAAAAATAGAAATTACGATCTTCCATGAATAATATACTATTTGGAAATAAAGCTAGTTGTACACAACTGATATACACCTTTGTTAATCAAAAGGCATATTTCGTTATATTACTTACACATTTGACTTATGACCTTTCATTGGTTTTGGTCATTTAAAAAGAAATGCAGAGAATATGCAGCATCCTATCAAAATTTACGTTTGAATAAACAGAAAATATTAGCATTACCGTTGTTTTTCAAATTTCGATCAGCTTTAAGGTGTCATGTTCTTAAATTCACTCTACGTTTTTCTCTTATATACCTGATATACTTATGTAAAATTCAGTAGACAATTCTCTAAAAAAAAAGATGTGAAAAAAAAACAGATTAACTAGCCTGATAAAAGATGACGTACAATATGAAGAAAGAACGATACGAACTGAAGATGACTCGTCGTTGAAAAATAAACAGTTGGCATCACAGATCACAGAGAAAACAACGAAGACAGTTAATTAAAAGTCAAAACCGAGAGCGACACAGTTACAGAGAGCTTCACATATACATTAAGTGAGGATGAAAAGTCACATGTAAAAAACAGCATTGTAGAAGGACAAAACTTACTAGAGAAAATAAAACACATACCAAAGTTAAGTTTGAGGAATTGAGCAGATAATACTTAGTAGCAGACAGTAGAGCAGGTGATGTTTCTGATGATGTATTTTCTTCGAAGAACAAAGTAGACAAATCATTCTATTGTTGATAAAAAATTCAGTACAACGACCTTGGGATATGTGTTTACACCAACAGCTACTCGTGAGTATTTTGAAAAACAAGTTCAGTGGCAAGAACTATGTACTACAAAGAAAAATCGATGTTTTGGACGAATTCTTTGGAAACATATTTTATCTGATTGAATAGGAAAAAACAAATGCATCATTTGTTTATATTTTTCGATGGCACAAGGTATCAATAGCCAAAAAGACACCGAAATTTTTAGTTCAAGGATAATGCAAGTTCAACGATTGCATATTTTATTCCCGATGCAGTAATACCCGTTTCTTCAATGATATATAAGATCTTCATTTTAAAGCTTTCGAACGATTTTGGCTTTCGGAATTTTGAAAGTAAGATAAGAAGATATATGGCCATGTGAATGCATCTGTAGCACATCAAGTCAACAGCAACAAAAGCATGGCGTTTTTCCAAGCTTCTCTGGCAGTAACCGGCGCTGCTGAAGAAGATGGAACATGTCGGTCTGTCACATGTTATGGGTTTCTCAAGATTGTTTATGATCACTACAAACCCAATTATGATTTTGGAATGTACTGTTTCAGTTTTTTGTTAAACTTTGCTACATTTACATATGCAGAGGAAAGGTTACCACATTTCTAGCCAAACAGACAGTGGAGTGCATTGATTACATTCAACAAAAAGTTTCTTCTCTTGGAATAATGCGATTAGGTGAGTATCGCAATAATAAGATCTTGCATTGTGATATTTGATACATATCAATGAATGCTCATTTTTCTGAAATCACAATAATTAATCTTGCATTGTTCTCCATTCTTCACAAATCGCAATAATAAATGCACGCAATAATTTCTGAATTTACAGTACTGAAAGTTATAGAATAGGATGGCTAGACAACTAAACGTTTGGTTAAAGTATCGGTACAACTTAAAGATTATATGATTGATGTTCAAGAACTTGCAGTATTGAAGTATATTAAATCGGTAGGAATATTCAGACCGTTCCGTTGAAGGAAGTTGCAATTTTACGAATTTTTCACAACAACCAAACCCTCTTTCGGTACTACTCGATCGGCAAGTCCCTACAGCAAAGTTCTGAAACAGACCTATCTAATTTTGAAAATATTGACCACAGCCACTGCGGACTTCAATATTGTTCTGGGATAAGGGTGTGTGGAAACCATAGGAGTCCAAAGTTGCAACTTTACATATTTGTCATTTCAAATACATACTCTTTAGTTACTCCACCGAACATCCCTACAGCAATGTTCTGAACCAGACCTAGCTCGTTTCAAAGGTATTGACTGAGGCCATTGTCCACTTTAATATCGTTCTGGGATCCAGGCCTGTCTGGACACCACGGGGTCCAAAGTTGCAACTCGTATTGATCATGTCAACCACACACTCTTTCTGTATCCCTAGGCAAGTCCCTACGGCAAGGTTTTGACAATCTTGATTAGAATGAAAACTTTGACCATATATTGAAATCATCTGATCGTTTGGTTGAATAATACACATGTAGTGCACTGATGCGTTCACATTAAAAAAATCAAAAAAGATTCACACAACATGTACATACAAATGATTTCATGTGATGTATAGAAAAATAGATATTAAAAATGATTTTAACTGAAATACGGGATATTCGAGGTTGCCGAGTGTATGGAAAGTCTTTATGAAGTGTTTTCATTCTTTCTCATTAGGTTCAATGAAAATAAATATATAACACAACTTACTTCAATCAAAAATTAACAATGGTAATTGTACGTAAGGTTATTTTCTTTTCTTTTCTCAGATTGTTTCTGTACCTCTATGGAATTTTTAGTAAATTTTGCTATTTTTGTCACATGAACAAGCTTCCGTTGAGAGGTTATTTTTTTTAAATAAAAAAATAATAATTGCTTTTATGTCTGAACATTGTCTCAATTCCCAGAGAGTTATTGTTGACAATATAAAGCAGGTATGTGAGATTCAAAATATTTAGATTGATAAGACTAGAATCTCTAGGGAGAAAAATAGGAAGTTAACAAATCCACTTCAAGAGAAAGATAAAAGGACAGTGGTGTAGACCGCAAAACCAACAAGACGTCTTATACTGATATGTCAAGTGGAAATCTTATCAATAAAAAAAAATAGCTAGATCGACAAAAAGGACATTAACATATATGTAAAAATTATGAGACTTCAAAAGAATATTTAGAAAGTGATTCAGAAATACTGTTCAATACTCGGGAGGGAAAAGAAGGACAGTAATAATGACAATGAGGCCTATCAAGTGTTTTCAGTTAACAGTTGACATCCCATCTCGCACAGACAAAAATTGAAGTTTATCGGACGTCAAAACCGAGAGCGACACATATACAGAGAGCTTCACATAAACAACAAATGAGCATGTTGATAAGAACCGTCGAATGTAAAACAAAAAGGCACTGTAGAAGGACAACAACGTTCCAAAGAAAACGAACATACCAACGTGAGTTTAAGGAATTTAGCAGAGAATACTCCTTATCAGATTGTAGGGTAGGTAATGATTCTGATGATATATCCGAAGAAGAGCTAAGTAAGCAGGCAAGTTATATTTATCGTAAACAATTCACTAATGCGACCTTAGATTATGCGTTTGCCACTCATGCGTATTTTGAAAAACAAGTTCCTTCAAAAGGAGATTTCACAATTAAGTCTTCGCAGTGGCAAGAAATATGTAAGACAAAGAAAATTCAAAGTTTTGTTTGACCAAGGTTCTTGGGAACATATAATATCAGATGGAATAAGAAAAACAAATTCATAATGTTTTTAAATTTTTCGATGGCACAATGTATCTGTGGCCAAAAATAGACCTAAAAAGACAACGCTATTCCGAGTTGATGGAGAATGCAAGTTCAAAGATTACACAAACAAATGTAAGTTTTCCATAGACGGATCAAACAGGGTTTCCGTGGAAATTACTCCTCGAGTAAAACACAAGATGACGGAAAGCCATTAACATCCAATAAGTGGACAGTTAAGGCAGGAAAACAGGCAGGCATTTACCTATATGCAAAATAATTAACAAATATTACCTCTATAAGTTAAAAGAAACAACACTTGATGTTAAAATGGCTGCTCTTTTTTCAAATTTTAGTACCACAACATGAACATTTCAGCAAATTTCAAGTTAATCAAAGTACAAGAACAAACTAGATAAATCAGAATTTGAAAGTTTGTGTATGCTCGCAAAGGATATGAAAGATGAAATATCGGGGGAAATGATTTCAGGATGTTTTAACACATTGCAAGTCTACGACATTACAAAATCAAGCATTATATTGGGATGAACATGCAGTGTTCATAGTTATCGGAAGAATAAGTTCAAATGTTATTACTAAGAGTTAGCATGTTTTAATCCCTGGCAGTAATATCCGTTTCTTCAATGATATCAGCTCTTCATTTTACAGCTGTGATAAGAGTTTGGCTTTCCGAATTTCGAAAGTCAGATAAGAAGATATGGCCTTGCTAATGCATCTGTACCACATAAAGTAAACAGCGACAAAAGCGTTTATCCAAGCTGCTCTATCAGAGTTTAACAACGAAAACCTTACACATTTCGAAACAGGGCATATAGATCTTGATTAGCAACCGGTGCTGCTATAGAAGATGGAATTTTTCTTCATGCCGGTCCATCACATGAGTTAATTCTCAAGATTGTTCATAATCACTACAAAAAATTATAAATTTGGAATGTACTGTTTCAGTATTTTGGCAAACTTTGCTACACTCTCAAACGTAGAGAAAAGATTACGAATAATGTACCATGTGTATTACATTCTTTCACCATTGTAGACAGCTAGTGGAGTGCATTCATTACATTCAACATTCAACAACAAGTTTACCCCTGAAATAGACAGTGAAGCATTGAACGATGTGTGTATAGACAGTTTGTATTCAGTTGATGAGAAAGTAGGAGAATTGTTTAATGAAGAAATAAATCCAGATTTCCTGACGGAAGAGGATTTTGATATCAGATCTATCAAAAAGAATTACGTTTTGCATGTTTTGTAGCAAATAATATCTTACAGTGAGGGGTGAGTTGGAAAAATCACAGTAATTTGAAAATTTTCCTAGAAACAAGAGATATTCCCCCGTTCTTCTAGATAAGATACACAAGTTATACATATCGACAATACCGTTATGGACAAACTTACTACTTGGAGACCTGACAAGACATGAAAAGACAAAGGTTTATACAATATCTTTTCCCTCCTATGTTGTACGTTGGAACACAAAAATTGACAAAAAAAAAAATCAAATACTGTGAGATATAGAATAGGATGGCATGACAACAAAGCGTTTGGACAAAATATCGGTACAACTTAAAATTCATATGATTGCTGTTCAAGAACTTCCTGTTTTGAGGTATATTAAATCGGATAATAAAAAACAAGTAAAACCGATTTTAAAGTGTCGGAATTTTTTAAATTTAATAAACAGTGGAATATAAAAAAGATTTTCATCATACGTGTCATATGAGAATCACGACAAGACGTGAAATGTCTAATTCCGCTGTCAAAGGAGATGATATTATAGATTTTGAGATTTATTGAACGTTTGAGTCTTACACAGTTTTTTGGTTTTTAAACATATCATAGAAGTTGGCTGCTTCCTTGACCGGCTGTTGACAGTGGATGCCAGCTTGAGTCTGGTCCGATGAAAGATAAGCATTTGGTTGAATTAAGCAAATAGTATAAATATTGGGGTATAAAGGCGTTGACAAACGACACTATAATCGAATAAAAAATAGTTTGAATATTTTCATTTGAAGCACATGCAGTAATTAATGTTGCTTTTTATTGGGGAATAAAATATTCTTAAGAATGCATCGCGATTGTCTGCCAATCAAAATTACAGATTTTAGTTAAATATATATGTAATGTTATTATTTACGTTTTAAATATTCAGTCAAATGTTTTGATACATATATCTATCTTCGATAGCCAAGGGTTGCGATCCGGCCCGCTCCTCTTTATGTCAGAATTTGCGATCCACGAGATAATGATTTCCATTGGACGCAGTTGTAACTAGCTGCATCTTATCAAACAGGCCTTTAAGACGGTCACGTGTAAATATATAAAAATGAAAATAAACAATTGCAACGTGCAGATTATTTAAAGTGGAAAACGAACATCGATAATGTAAAATTCTATATCCTGGATAAAGCTCAGAGTAAATTGTGTCTCGATCCGTAGTTGAAGTTCAGAGTCTATTGTGTACAGTGCCAGGGAGAATGATTTCATATGTTTATCACTTTTGAATTAGTGGTGGCAAGTGAGATGACAAATTTAAAAATAAGGAGACGCAGTATGATTGCAAATGAGACAATAGTTATCAAAGGTACCAAGCTTATAAATTAATACGCCTGACGCGCGTTTCGTCTACATACGACTCATCAGTGACGCTCAGATCAAAATAGTAATAAAGCCAAACAAGTATAAAGTTTAAGAGCATCGAGGACCAAAAATTCCAAAATAGTTGTGCAAAATACGGCTAAGGTAATCTATGCCTGGGATAAGAAAATCCTTAGTTTTTCGAATAATTTATATTTTTGCAAACAGTTAATTTATAAAAAATGACCATTTAATTGATATTCATGTCAACATCGAAGTGCTGACTACTTGGCTGGTGATACCCTCTGGGACGAAACGTTTACCAGCAGTGGCATCGACCCTATCCACGAAAGATAAAGTGGATATAAGCAATTGTAGGCAACCGTACGGCCTTCAACCTTTATCAGATACGCTCAAACGATTGTGATCGGTTAAAGGGGATGAACCAATAAGACCATATACATGTATAAGCAGAAAATAAAGGTTTACTATTAGAGCCATCAAATTTTTATTGATGCTACTTAAAAACCTTATAAACAAAAATTATTAGAAGTGTAACTGATCTTCAAAATATCTGCAACGAATGTCATATTTCGAATACAGATGCAATGCTATTTATGTATATTTATATTTTTCTTTGTTTTGTTTTGTTTTGTTTTGTGTTGTGTTGTCATTATGTGAATGACGTATTTAAAACGTGTCGCAAGTATTGCTATTCTGGATGAGGTTGACCTCACTGATTTTTTATCTGGAAATCGGCACAATATTTGATTTGTATATTTGCCATTTAATTAATTATTGACTAAGTAAATATTAAATGCAATAATCATCAAACAACTTCTATAATAAAATGTAATACAATGTAATACCTGGAATTTATTTTACCTGTTTTTTCCTTTCATGTGTTTCTTCTGAGTCATTGCAAATACATCCCAGAACTAATACAAAGCCTCTGAAAACTCTAAAGGGAATCTTTTTTTGAAGTCATTATTTTTCTATTTTAGGAATTAATTAAAATGTCACTAGTAGGTCCCTTTGAATATTATTATCAATACATTCCATTATTTTGATAGTGTGAGAACAATTAAATAAAAGCTGGAGGGATTTGAAAGAATAAATTGACATTTTATAACAATTGTTTTAAATCGGATGTGTAAAGGTAGGTGACATTTTTTTTATTAGTTTTGTCATACTATTGTTAGATACTTTTCCAAATAATGACTATACATTTCAGTTCATGTACATTATACTAGGTAAAGGTTCTTGGGATTTAAATGGTATGGATCAACATCACAATCCTATAATTTATTGAGTCGTAACAGTCAAATTTGGTGTCGCGACCATGGGTCCACTAGTCCTTTTTCAGTTATTTTTTACATTTTGGTTTGCACCATTGTCCTAATTTCTGAGAATTGCGCGCTTTTAAACATGTATAATCGCGCCATTTCTGTAAGTTCCTGTCCTTAGCCAGGAAGCCTGTAATCTCGTTGGTTACTGTCTGTCAAAACTAATTTTTTTTTTAAATTGCCTTATATGTCTTTTCGTTTGTTTCTCTTTTAAATTGATTCACAGTTAGGCCTTTTATAACTATCTATATAGAACAGATGTTCATTTGTTATAGCCATACCTGTAGTCATACTTGTCCTTGGGTCTTTTGTCACTAATTGTACAATTGTTTCCAGAATTTTTATATACGTTTCGTATTTCGAATGTATTGTCGGATGTGTTTTTTTTTAAGTCAAAGAAACCAACTACCGATCCAAGCGTTCGGGACGACTAAATACTCTAGAGGCATTACTGACATAACTCGACTGCAAAACGTAGTGACTAAGCGAGGTGTCATTATTGTAGTATTGTACTACCTACTACGGTCAAAAGGTATGAACGTCGAGTAAAAGCGTCTTCACTTTGTTAATTTCAATTAAAATAACAATTTGAGGTACTTAATATACAAATATGGTTACCTGGTTGACCAACGCAATTGATTACTGATAATTGTATAATTTTATTTCACACCTTAAATGCATGTGTTATTGGACTGGACAATCAATTCATTTCTGCAAATTAAAACTCGTTTCATATATCTCTGAGGTAAGCCTAATCGAAGTACAAGACGATACAAACGAGTTTTTGCTGCTATACTAGAGGAATAGTGCAGAATGTCGCTTGGCACCATTTCACGTCTTTTTTCATAACTGAGACATAAAAGTGTGAGCTTTACTTAACACAGATTTTTTTCTTTATTCGTACAAGCAAAGTTAAAAGAAGTTTTATTCAAAAACACAAAAATTCTACAAAAACAAAACAGACCGTGTTTAAACAAATATTTGCAGGGACAGGTTTCAGTAATTAAGTAGGAAACCTCAACTTACGTCTTTTTTACGAATCATCAGAACTGAAAAATCATAGACAATACTTTAACCATTATTTGAGTCAGAAAACTAGAATCAAACATAAATCAAGCAATATGCTAACCATTATGATGAAAAAAACAACAAGAAAAACCAGAAACGACCAATGAAACAAAAAAAAGACAAACATTTTATACAAAGGAAATACCACATTTCAGGACAGGTTTTAACAGTAAAACTGATTTACTTTCTTAAATACCTTGAAAACGAACATACGGACGAGCGTGTGTTCAGTCATGTAAGATATAATATTTCTCTGCTTCTAAGAATGAAAAATAGAGATTTTGGAGTAATATTCTGTTTTGAAATATAGCTAGTTGTACATTGTACACAACTGATATACACCTTTGTTTATCATAAGGCATATTTTTTGTTTATATTACTTACACATTTGACTCATACGTGAGTATATCGGCTTTGGTCATTTAAAAAGAAAAGCAGATTATGTGCAACATCCTATCAAAATTTACATTTGAGTAAACAGATATCATTATTGCCGTTGTTTTTCAAATTTCGATCAGCTTTGATGTGGCATGTTCTTAAATTCATTCTATTTATTCTATCATTCGCTTATATACTTATGTAAAATTCAGTAGACACTTCGCTAATAACAATGTTGTGAAAGGAACACGCTTAACTGTTCCGAAAGATGATGACGTACAACAACAAGAAAGAACGCTAAGAATTGAAGATGGCTCGTTGAAAAATGAACAGTTGACATCCCAGCTCATCCACTAAAAAATGGAGACAGTTTTTCGGAAGTCAAAACTGAGAGAGAAACAGATACAGAAAGCTTCACATATACAACAAATGAGCACGAAAGGTCATATGTCAAAAAACAACACTTTAGAAAGACAACAACGTATCAGAGAAAAAAAGTACATACCAAAGTAAGTTTGAGGAATTTAAAAGATAATACTAAGTATCAGACGGTAGAGTAGGTGATGATTCTGATGATGTATACAAAAAAGAGCAAATTGTTGGTAAACAATTCAGGAAAGCGACATTGGAATATGCGTTTGGACTAACAGCTATTCATGAGTATTTAAAAAAAAACAAGTTCCTTCGACATGTTCCAGAGGAGATTTCACAATTAGGTCTTCGCAGTGGCAAGAACTATGCAAGACAAAGAAAAATCGATGTGTTGGCCGAGTGTTTTTGGAACATATAATCTCGGATTGAATAAAGAAAAAGAAATCATATTTTTCGATGGCACACGGTATCCATAGATACCGTAATTTTATTTCAAGGATAATGCAAGTTCAAAGATTGCACAAAAAAGCATGTTTTCTATAGACGGATCAAACAGGGTTTTCGTGGAATTTAATCCTCGAGTAAAACACAAGATGACGGAAAGCCATGCACATCCAACAAGTTCACAGTTAAGACAGGGAACCAGGCAGGCATTCACCTATTACCAAAAAAAAAAAAAAAAAAAAAAAAAAAAACGAACAAACATTACCTACAAAAGTTAAAAGAAACAACACGTGATGTTAAAATGGCTGAACATTTCTCACATTTTGGTACCACAACATAACCATTTCAAAAGAATTCAAGTGAATCAAACTACCAGAACTAACTAGATAAATCAGAATTTGAAAATTTGTGTTTGCTTGAATAGGATATAAAAGATGAAATATCGGGGAAAATGATTTCAGGATTTATGCAACACATATCAGTGCTTTGACATTGCAAAATCGGGCATTATATTAAAATGAAACATGCAGTGTTCTAAATCATCCCAAGAATAAGTTCAAATATAATAACTACGAGTTAGCATCTTTTATTTCTGTTGCAGTAATACCCGTTCCTCAATGATATCAGCATTTCATTCTAAAGCTTTCGAAAGATTTTGGCTTTAAATTTTGAAAGTAAGATAAGAAGATATATGACCATGTGAATGCATCTTTGGTTTCAGTTGACAATGTCCTATGGTAAAGTTACTCTCAGCACATAACGAGACTATGTAATAACTGTAAAAAGTGCTTCATATCAGCTTATCCATACAATTTTTTTACCACACGTGATTTACGGCGGGCCAACAGAGATGGCTCCCATCTCAATGATGTCTAGTTTCATGCTGCTTAAAAACATATTTATAAAAATTGAAACTGATCTTCAAAATATATACTACAAATGTCATATTTTGAATACAGTTAAAAGGATATGTGTGTAAATTTAGTTAAAATTCCTTCAAGTTTATCATAGATAAAACTTTTATGACGTAGATGACCTATTCAAAACTTGTCGCAAGTATTGCAATTCAAGATTTAGGTATACTGGATTTAAGTAAACATTCGTCTGACTGAATTAATTATACGGAAATCGGCACAATATTTGTATATTTACCAAATAAATAATTAATGATGAAGTAAACAGTAAATACGATAATTATCAAACCGTTTCTATTAGGAAATGTAATACCTGGATTCCATTTTGATTGTTTTTTAATCATGTGCATGATGTGTTTCATCTGAGTCATTACAAATAATTCCAGAACTGATTGTACACCTCTGAAAACTCTGAAAAGAAATGTTATTTTGAAGTCATTATTTTCAATTTTAGAAATTAATTGAGATGTCAGTAGTATTTTCCGTTCGATATAATCATCAATGAATTCCATTAGACAAAAAAATGAGAACAATACTAAAAGCTGGATGGATTAGAAAGCATAAATTCACAGATTAAAAAAAATGTGACAATTCTTTTGGACCGGATGTGTAAAGGTAGGTTTTATTTTGTACTTGGTTTTGACATACGAACACGTTTACATATAATGACTATACATTTCTGTTCATGTACATTTGAGTACATGTTAATGAGAGAGGAATGGATCACGATCACAATCCTTCAATTTATTGAGTGGTAACAATTACTTTTAATATCACGACCATGGGTCTTCTAGCCCTTTTCAAGTCATTTTTCATATTATGTTTTGCACCATTATCCAAGACTTTGAGAATTAAGGGCTCACAATCGCATATTATCCCGTCACATTATGTGTGTACCTGTCCTAAGCCACGCAGGAGCTTGTTATCCGATGGTTATTGTTGGTTACTGTCCGTCAGAACTGATTTAAAATTGCCTTATCATATGTCTTGTCGTTAGTTTTCTATTTTTATGCCCCACCTAGGGGCATTATGTTTTTCGGTCTGTGCGTCCGTTCGTCCGTCTGTCCCGCTTCAGGTTAAAGTTTTTGGTGAAGGTAGTTTTTGATGTAGTTGAAGTCCAATCAACTTGACACTTAGTACACATGTTCCCTATGATATGATCTTTCTAATTGTAATGCCAAGTTAGAGTTTTGACCCCAATTTCACAGTCCACTGAACATAGAAAATGATAGTTCGAGTGGGGCATCTGTATACTATGGGCACATTCTTGTTTGTAGTTGATTCATACGTGGACCTTTTAAAGCTTTCTATTTGGAACGGGTAGCAATTTTTGGAAGCAATACCTGTAGTCATCCTTGTCAATTCGTCTTTGTTTGCTTATTGTCCAACTGTTTCCCTGGTTTTAATGAGATGTTTCTTATTTCACATGTATGGTTGGACGTTAGTTTGAAAAGGCAAAAAGACACCAACTATATATCGATCTTATCGTTGTTGTCGACTAAATAGGTTAAAGACATTACTGATATAACTCGAAAACTACAAAACTTGGATGATCAAGGAAGGTGTCCTAACAGTAGTACTATGCTACCATCTACAGTCAAAATGTACGGACATCAAGTGAAAGACACCTTATTTTGTTAATTTCAAGTTAAAATGGAAGTTTGAGGTCCTTAATATACAAATACGATTATCTGTTTTACCGACGTAATTGATTACAGATACATGTGCATGTTATTATAAAATTATATTTTAGTTTTGAAATGCATGTATGTTGAAGGCCGTACATTGACCTATAATGGTTTACTTTTATAAATTGTTATTTGGATGGAGAGTTGTCTCATTGGCACTCACACCACATCTTCCTATATCTATAATTGGTACTGGACAGTCATATAATTAAAGAACCTTAGTGAGCGCGCTCACATACCCCACGTCCCCACATTGTCATTGGAGAAATAAAATAAGTGTAAGAAAAAAAAATTGAATCATAATTTCCTGCCAATATGCACATCTACATAGTATGTCCTTATTATCTACAAAGTTTCATGAAATTCTGTTGTGTGGTTTCAGGGGAGTTGCGATGACAAACTGTTGCAGTAGTACATTGAAGCAAATAAGTTCAAAGGGGCGTAACTCCTAGAAAAAAAAATTGAATCGTAATTTCCTGTCGATATGCACATCTACATAGTATGTCCTTATTATCTAAAAGGTTTCATGAAATTCTGTGGTGTGGTTTCAGAGGAGTTGCGATGACAAACTGTTGCAGTAGTACATTAAAGCAAATAAGTTCAAAGGGGCGTAACTCCTAGAAAAAAAATTGAATCGTAATTTCCTGTCGATATGCACATCTACATAGTATGTCCTTATTATCTACAAAGTTTCATGAAATTCTGTGGTGTGGTTTCAGAGAAGTTGCGATGACAAACTGTTGCAGTAGTACATTGAAGCAAATAAATTCAAAGGGGCGTAACTCCTAGAAAAAAAGTTGAATCGTGATGTCCTGTCGATATGCACAACTACATTGTATGTCCTTATTATCTAAAAAGGTTTCATGAAATTCTGTTGTGTGGTTTGAGAGAAGTTGCGATGACAAGAAACAGGACTGACGGACTGACGGACGGACGGACGGACGAGTCAAAAACATTATGCCCTCCGCAACTTCGTTGCGTGGGATATAAAAAGGTGATGTGGTATGATTGGCAATGAGACTACTCTCCACCAGAGTACAAATGACGTGGAATTTCGTTTCTGAAAATTATGTCGTTTCATACATGTATGTGGTAAACACGGTTGAAGTGTTTGAGCAAGACGATACAAATCTGTTATCTCGTTAATACGAGAGGAATAGAGATGTCGCTGGTCATCATTTTCGCATTGATACTTGGGTACAATTGCGTAGATTGAATTACATGAAATGCATTACATATGTATAGCGGATTATGTTAAGTTGTTGCGTAAAACAAAAAAACCCTAATGTTTCCTTTTTTTTTTCTTTTAGGCTACAATGGATGACAAAATTTGTATAAACGTTGGTGGAACAGTATTTAGAGCAAAGATGTCGACCCTTCGAAAGTATCCCAACACGCTTCTTGGATCAATTTCGTTTGAATCAGATTACTACGTCAATGAGGATAAGTCATTTTATTTTGACAGGAACCCAGAACTTTTTAATACAATTTTAGACTTTTACAGAAATGGTTGTATTCATCTTCCAAATCACCTCTGTGGATTGTTATGGGAAGCTGAACTGAAATTTTGGAAAATACCTCTAACTGAAATTTCCGAATGTTGTTATAAGACAGTGTCATCATATAAGAAAAGGGTGAACATTTCAAATATGTTAAGAGCCGTGTTTTCAACTCGGAACCAATCGGAATGCACTTCAACCTCTGTCTTAGGAAAATTTTGTCATAGACTATGGTTGTTCCTTGATGAACCGTCTTCGTCCATTTGGGCCAGAGTAAGTTATTTTGTAAACTTTGGATAAGATATATTTTGGTTTTTTAGCACAGAAGGTATAAACAACGCCGTGATTTTTTTTATGAAGATCGGCTCCTCTCATGATACTTCAGATCAAACAAATATGAACGACGGACTAATGGTATGCACACGCCTAGGACCATCCATACAACTCTTTCATCATTCGCTAATATAAATCAACGTGCAGACATGTTTTACGTTTTTCAAATCCCCTCTTCTATGGTGAAAAAACATGAAAATGTCATTAATCAACTCAAAACCTCACCAAAAAAAGACTAATCAGGGTGATATAGTTACGATACTGTTTTTTTAAAATTAATATTGATTCACCAATAAGGTCTTTGCATCTGAAATAAACACATTTATTTTAAAAACATGTTGGCATGATACGGTTTATCTTCGTATAATTTTTGAGGGCTAATTCCAAAACCCTAACTGAAGGGATTGTGAACTGAGTTTTACTATGTGTATTGCTATGTGTTTGTTTATCCCACATTGACTATAGGGAAACATGGAGGATTGAGATCTCACAAAACATGTTTAACTCCGCTGCATTTATGAGCCTGTCCCGAGTCGGGAACATCTAGCCTTTGTTAGTCTTGTTTGTTTTTTTTTTAATTTTAGTTCATTTATATGTTTCAAAGTTTAGTGTGGCGTCCATTTTGCTGAACTAGTATACATTAATGTTAAGGGTTCAGCTGAAGCCCGCCTCCGGGTGCAGGATTGTTTCGCTGCGTTGAAGAGCCATTGGTTGCCTTGGGCTGTTTATTTTGCTCTTTTATCGGGATTTTGTATCGTTGACAAATTCCCAGTTTCCATTCACAATTATATTCACTTTTAAAATATATGTTTACGTTATACTTTTTGTAGTTCTTGTCATATATTCATTTAAAGAGATGTCGGAATTACCTCAATCAGACAGCAAAACAATCACATTTAAAAACAAATAAAATTGTCATAACATGCATAATGTAAGACTTGGTATTTCTTAGTTCCACCTAGTCAGAAAACATTAAAACTTTTTAATACTGTACAGATTGGAACGTCTCTGATGCAAAACTGAACTAAACTACTCTTAAATTTTGCTTGAAAATGAACTACATGTACTATGATTGCAATGCATCAAGCTCTACATAGGTTTCTTGCTTCATGCGACAAAACATTATGTTTTCAAGCTGAGTTATCTGACCATTTTTGGGATACTTAGTAAATATTATACGAAGTATTTTATTAAATGATATATTTCAGTTTTTCTGGATGCGAAGAGAAAGTAACAGGCTATATAATAATTAAATTAGAGACTCAGAATAGCTCTAAAATTAGCAAAATATATTAAAATTATATTCGACTTTGACATAATTATTTATGTTTACGCTTATAAAAGTTTAGAATCATAGATGATTAACAAAACAAAAAGTTTAAGGCATGTAAAAGAAATTATATTTGTTTATAAATTCAAATTTCAAGGTATCGAGTGAGATCTGATTTGTAGGTCTGAACTTTTTCGCGTTTGACTTAACAAACGATTCCTGGATTTGAAAGAGGGCATTGCAAGATACTGAAAAATATACGTCTCATTGGCAATCATACCACATCTTGTTTATATATGCATGATATTTTTATTTTCTGCAAAAACAAAAAAAAAATTTATATGTGAATAGTTGTATTTCAATGTTTTTTTGTATTTTCTTTTAGGTTTTCAGTTTCGTATATTTAAGCATAGTTTTAATTTCTGCAAGTTTGCCGTGCTTGATAACACATCCGGGAATTCGAATAGAACACACAAATACCGATGCATTTTTGAAGAAGGCTGGGTATATAAACTTAAACTTTTGGATGAACGAAGATAATCCAAAAGAGATGTATTTGGCAACTAGTGAACAGCCTAATTGGCTGTATAGAACGAATTTAGCAGTAATTGTCTTCTTTTCAGTAGAGACAATATTTCGCTTTTTAGCATGTCCATCCAGGAAACGGTTTTTGAAAGAATGGCTCAATATTTTGGATATTTACTTGTTCGTCATTATGTGGATACGATATGGAGTTACACAAAACTACATGAATGACTTGATAACTAACATACGTTTGGCTTACTTCCTTTGCTTTTGTGAAGCAGTATCAGTGTTGCGTCTTTTTAGATTTTTCCGACTGGCAAAACAGTACAGTGGCCTACGGATATTGTTTATAACTATAAAAGACAGTGTAAAAGAGCTGTTGTTGCTTCTGATCACATTTATGGTCTTTGGTTGGATGTTTGCAAACTTGATATACTACACAGAAATAAGAGAACCAGAATCGTTCCCAAATATGTTAGTCGGCTTTTGGTGGTCAGTTGTAACCATGACGACTGTCGGTTATGGAGATGTTTATCCTGTTGGTCCATTAGGAAAGGTAGTTGGAGTTTTGTGTAGTTTGTGCGGATTATTAGTTCTAGCTATGCCAATAGCAATCATTGCGAGTAATTTTGATAACCTATGTAGGCAAAATGAAGAACGAGAGGCTTACGCTAATGTGCAAATGAGCCATAAATCGAACACATCAAAAACTGCATGCAATACTTCCAGCATTAATCCAGCTAATAAATAATCAATAATTTGGAATAAACATATGAATAGATGCCATACAAATATCCAGTTTGATATTATTCAAATAATGTAACCATCTAGAAAGTAAAATGTCTTATGAAATGTCGATATTGTTTCTGTTGATTGAATTTAATAAATAGTAAAAGAGTGAAGATTTATGGTTAGGCGTATTATTTATATAGAAAAAAAATCAAATTTTAAATAGGATAATATACTTTAACTAATTATTCCGTATGTCTACTGTATATATATTGTTTAGCAAATCATGTTCTTTCATTCTGTGCATACATTTGTTATTATTTCATTGAGAATTATCTGAATTGTATGAAGCCAGGCTGGTGTGATTATATTCATTTCTTGAATATGCATAAGTGGTTTAGTTTGTCGAACCCATCCTCTTGTATAATTTTGTACATCTCTTCAGAAATCGAAGAACACAATAATAATAATAATAAATTCTTCACTTACAGAAGTTTACACAGTTAACAAAACAATTAATCTACCCCGTAGCCTTCTAATCTACATAAGAATACACAATTTTTAAACGACTATAATACATAAATAAAAGGGTAATAAAGCAAAAACAGGAGCACATATATAATACAGGTAGACAATTGCCATTTACTTCAATAAAAAAAAGTATTTTTTATAGTTAAATTGTTACATTATAACGGCAAAAAGTTCTCTTCTTGTATTTTCAAGAGATAAGCTTGACATTTTGTTTTTAAAATATATATACTTTTACTTTCTTTCAAAGTCAAAGGCAAGGAATTCCACGACAAGGTTCCAGAATACATAAATGTACTTTTACCATAATTAGTTTTATATCGTTGAACAAATGTTTTATTTTGGGAAATGATCCTAATGCGTATCTTTTAACAACTTAGCAACTTAAAAATAGTTCAGATAAATAATCAGTTGCTAGATTTTTCACAAACGTATATGCCATCATTGACATAAAATATTTTATTCTATTATAAATGGAAAGCCATCCTAACTTTTTAAACATAACTGATGAAGAGATATCAAACCCTGCATTCAAAATGACCTCTGATGCCCTCTTTTGGTACTTTTATAATTTGTCAATATTAGTATTTGAAGCATTCACAAATAATAAATCATTGATTAATATTATAAAAAGTGTAGGTCCCAGTATGGAACCCTGTGGAACACCTGACTGAACTTCTCTGAAATGAGATTCAATATACCATGATTTTTCACCTTTTCTCGTTATACTGTTGTAGGAACTTCCATTTTTCACCATTCAAAAAAACAATAAATATGCCAGTCGAAGAATGTTTCATCGTCTGTACTATAAAAATATATCGCGTACCAAATAAAGTAAACCTCAACTAATTTGCCATATTCTTAAAACAACAGGAATGAGAATCTGATGATGTCCAGATTAGGAGGAGGATTGGTCATCCACAAACATGTTTAACTTCGCCACATTCTGTATGACCCTGCCATGGAAATTGTTATTGTTGTTACCTTCTATATCATTTCGTCTCTGGTGAACAGTCATGAGCAATCATACTGCATTAGTCTCATATTTATAACGATGTTTACATAAATCGTTGGATAGTTAGAAGAAATAATACCCGGTAAAAAATAGATGATTCGAAAAAGCCCATTGATCGATAATTTGGACATGTTGGATATGCAAAAAACTTTTTTACAACCTCATCGGTGGTCTGGAAGTGTACTTGCTTTGAGTGCGGAACTCTATTGTTAGATTTTCTGTCTTGTCGAACCGGTGAATTCAAATCCTTGGTCAAATCCGTCCTGGTATATGTTGTTCTATGTATGGGTTGTAATAATTACGGACATTATTGGTTGGGTGTAATAAAAATAAAAATCTACATGTACCGTTGTTTTATTTTTTCAGTGATACAATATTAGTTTTTCTAAATTCAAATTCATATGGAAACAAAGGGGATAGATATGGTGTATAATTGCATGGCACCTAATCACTACGCACAAGAAATAAACACAAAAGTCAAGGGACGGCACTTTTACTGCTGTTATTTATCCCTCCGTCACAATGAGCTCATGAACGTTAAGCAAAACACCTCAACAATGCTTTAGACAACACCTGCGGGTACATTTTACGCGCCTGTGTGATCGGATTTCTTTGCAAGTAAAAATACAGAAACAAAACACCAACGTACACTAACCAAAGCGCAGATCAAGGTAGTTTATGAATTACTTGACAGCAACAGAAATATATATCTGAACAGTACAGAAAATACGGATGGACTGCATAACAAATTTGATAAACATGTAGATTGATAGAAAAAAGTAAAGTATAATAATATCCTTCAGAATAGGCTGTAAAAATATGAGAGATTACATCCCAAATTCAGTTAAATCTTGTACGTTTTTTACAAACCACTAGAGACAACCCTGTCAGTGTTATGGAAATGCAGGGATATTGGGTATTTATACAAGACACGAAAAAATCCCCTTGTATGTCTGTCTGTCTGACAGGGATCACTTCACCTAGGTATGATCTTCATGGTAAATTAGTAAGAATTCAATTCTGTCGTACGAAATCTAAATTAAATTTCGTACTTTTAAGAGTACAAGTGTCTTCTATGCTGGTTGATTCATTCATCAGAAAGGTTACATTCAATTTGGTATATTTTTTTGTCCCCTGCGTAACACGTTGCGGGGGACATGGAAATACAGTGTGTCCGTCCAGTCCTGTTAGCGCTCTCACAAGTACAATTCTTGCCAGATTTTTATAAAACTTATACTATAGGTTAATATCAGCAATATCTCGGACAAGTTCTATAATGGGGACGATCTACTTTTTTTAAAGTGTTATGCCCCTTGGAAATATTAAATTTATGGGGACATTGGAACTCTGTTCCTTTATTGATATCATTTATAACTTTTATTGGTTCATAAAGGTTCCATCGATGTAAATTATAAAATATACAAGTTTCATAATTAGGTTTAGTCACGGTTTTCCAACATTTGAAAAATCCAAATCAATTGTTGAACAATAGATGGGCTTGGTGTTTATATAGCAATTCAAATTGTTGATTTTTAAGAAGTTATAGCGAGACCTGTATACAATGTATTATATAATTTTCCATAGTATACTTTTTAATAACAAATGTAAAATAATAAATAAATTCAGAAAAATTTTAAAATAAATATTTTATAAAACTTCTTCAACTGTTCAACTTCCGATTATAATCTAGAATAAAAATATTTAAAAGTATGGGTTTTGTTTAACAATTTATTTTTCCGGCAAGCATATTTAATAGCTATAATTACAGCTATTAAATATATTTACAGAAGAAGAAAAAATAATTTTAGAGTTAAAATAAAGTTATTTAAAAAATAACATTTTCGTTCTGCATATTTAGTCGGACTCTTTAATTTATGCGGTGGATCACCCATTTCAGCTTGGTGAAGATTTCAAATGAGCAGATCTCTTTGAGCTGGTACATTTACGTAATGCCTGAGTTTGAATGTGACATGTTAAACATATCTATTGATTGCAGTTTAACACTATAGTGCTATTTCGTGGCGTTCAGCTTTTTTGGGTGAAGGAAGCCAAAGTACTTTGAGAGAAAAGTAAAATAACAAAAATATCGAACTCCGACGAACATTCAAAACGGAAAGTTGCTAATCAAATGGTAAAATCAAAGGTCAAACACCAAACGACTGGATAACAACTATCAGATTCCTGACTTGGTACAGGCATTTTCTCATGTAGAAAATGGTGGATTGAACCTGGTTTTGTAGCTAGCTAAACCTCTCACTTGTATGACAGTTGCATAAAATTCCATTATTTTGACAACAATGTGTGAATAAAACAAAAAGACATATGTAAAAATGTCAAAAATAAGGGTACAGCAGTCAACACTGTGTTATAATCTTTATCACTATAAAACAAACAAATATGTCCACAAAGAAAGTCAAAAAGGCATATAGACAAAGCACAAAGCAAAAATGAAAGACAAGAATACACAATTTTACCAAATTTGGACATGTTGGATATTCAAAAAACATTTTTACAACCTCATCGGTGGTCTGGAAGTGTACTTGCTTTTGAGTGCGGAACTCTATGGTTAGATTTTCTGTCTGGTCGAACCGGTGAATTCAAATCCTTGGTCATAGCATTGAGGTGAAATTGCAAATACCAGTTGAAACGAACTGTTTCCTTCTATATAGTAAAAGAAAGAAGCATAGGTTCACGACATGAAATTATTATCTTACTGAAATTTTAGGCATCGTTTGCTGCTTGGCATTACCAATTCATCAATAATTTGAATTGTGTTTGTGTATACGTGAGTTCGCAGTTAAACTTATTACAGGAGAGAGTGTGCGCGTTTTTAGATTTTTTAGGCCTTTAATCTTCTGGACGTGTTGAAAAATTAAAAATCGAGTTTATCCTTACTACAAATTGAAAGTTAGGATTCCAATTATTAAACGAGGATAGAACCATGACAGACAATACTGATACATGTATATCAGTCTATAATTGTCTGGTATATGTTGTTCTATGTATGGGTTGTAATAATTACGGACATTATTGGTAGGGTGTAATAAAAATAAAAATCTACATGTACCGTTGTTTTATTTTTTTCAATGATACAATATTAGTTTTTCTAAATTCAAATTCATATGGAAATAAAGGGGATAGATATGGTGTATAATTGCATGGCACCAAATCACTATGCACAAGAAATAAACACAAAAGTCAATGGACGGCACTTTTACTGCTGTTGAGGTCATGAACGTTAAGCAAAACACCTCAAGAATGCTTAAGACAACACCTGCGGGTACATTTTACGCGACTGTGTGATCGGATTTCTTTGCAAGTTAAAATACAGACACAAAACACCCACGTCCACTACCAAAGCGCAGATCAAGGTAGTTGTTGTATTACTTGACAGCAACAGAAATATATATCTGAACAGTACAGAAAATACGGATGGACTGCATAACAAATTCGATAAACATGTAGATTGATAGAGAAAAGTAAAGTATAATAATATCCTTTAGAATAGGCTATAAAAATATGAGAGATTACATCCCAAATTCAGTTAAATCTTGTACTTTTTTTACAAACCACTAGAGACAACCCTGTAAATGTTATGGAAATGCAGGGGTATTGGGTATTTATACAAAACACGAAAAAATCCCCTTGTATGTCTGTCTGACAGGGATCACTTCACCTAGGTATGATAGGTAAATTAGTAAGAATTCAATTCTGTCGTACGAAATCTAAATTAAATTTCGTACTTTTAAGAAAACAAGTGTCTTCTATGCTGGTTGATTCATTTATCAGAAAGGTTACATTCAATTTGGTATATTTTTCCCCCGCGTAACACGTTGCGGGGGGACATGGAAATACGGTGTGTCCGTCCGTCCGTCCGGTCCTGTTAGCGCTCTCACAAGTACAATTCTTGCCAGATTTTTATAAAACTTATACTATAGGTTAATATCAGCAATATCTCGGACAAGTTCTATAATGGGGACGATCGACTTTTTTTAAAGAGTTATGCCCTTGGAAATATTAAATTTATGGGGACATTGGAACTCTGTTCCTTTATAAATATCATTTACAACATTTATTGGTTCACATAAGGTTCCATCGATGTAAATTATAAAATATACAAGTTTCATAATTAGGTTTATTAACGCTTCTCCAACATTTGAAAAATCCAAATCACGTTTTTCCAACAAGTGTTTATATAGCAATTCAAATTGTTGATTTTTAAGAAGTTATAGCGAGACCTGTATACAATGTATTATATAATTTTCCATATTATACTTTTTAATAACAAATGTAAAATAATAAATAAATTCAGAAAAATTTTAAAATAAATATTTCATAAAACTTCTTCAACTGTTCAACTTCCGATTATAATCTAGAATAAAAATATTTAAAAGAATGGGTTTTTGTTTAACAATTTGTTTTTCAGGCAAGCATATTAAATAGCTATGATTACAGCTATTAAATATATTTACAGAAGAAGAAAAACAATTTTAGAGTTAAAATAAAGTTATTTAGAAAATAACATTTTCGTTCCGCATATTTAGTCGGACTCTTTAATTTATGCGGTGGATCAGCTTGGTGAAGATTTCAAATGAGCAGATCTCTTTGAGCTGGTACATTTACGTAATGCCTGAGTTTGAATGTGACATGTTAAACATATCTATTGATTGCAGTTTAACACTATAGTGCTATTTCATGGCGTTCAGCTTTTTTTAGGTGACTCATACATCAAATGTTGGAGAAACATGAACACACCGTTCATGATTACTGTACTCATTGTTTATAATCTAAATACACAAAAGTATTGATTTTAAATAATTTATTTGTAAAAGTTAACTTAAATGATCTCGTGTTTTGTAGGAGTACATATTATTTTGTAAAGTGCATAATTGACCATGATTCTAAAGTTTAATTTCGAAATTAGAAAATGAACCTTTCACAAAATCGTCACCATATAGCGCTGCGGTGCATTTTTATTGTTTTAATCCTAATCATTTTTGAAGTTGTCCCTATCAGTTCATGGACCTTGCAATTGCTTTATCATGGTAAAGGGGAGTAACCATTTTGTATCCGAAACTCCTTATTAATCCCAAATAAAAATGCGTTTTAACTTTCACAGAATGTTAATCATATGTGCATCATTTCTTTTAACTACATTATATGTTTAAGTCGTATCACGTCGAATATACATCAATATTCCTAGAGATTGAAAGTGCATGTTGTAAAACAAGCACATTTTGTCTCTCTGGATATATTTGTTTATTGAAGTTCATATACTTCCAATGATAAGCTAATGTAGAGAAAGGACGTAATTCTTTTCAAAGCGTATTTTTAACATGCATAATAATGACAAATCTGAAATGCAAGCTTTAATTTACCAACTTCTACAATTTGGACGTTTTGTAAATTTAAATAGGACGATATTTATATGTAGAAAATGAAAGGATATGGAGTAAATGTACATGGGACAAAATCGCACACAATACATAGAAAACATAGAAAATTATCAATGAATAGGGCTTTTATTCCCGTTCTTCATCTTGACAGTTGATGTAGGGTCTTCAATGTGACGAAATGTGAAATTATTGTGCAGGATGTTTAAATACACGGCCACGTCATCTTCCAAATGGAACGTTAACTCGGAGGATTCCATAGTTGACATTTTGCAAGACAAATTATTGCAATAATCCTATATGTCACGATTTTCAGTGACAGGCCAACTCCCCTACCCTTCATCCGGATTATATACGATGCACAGCCGTCTTACTGGATAATTATGTTTCTGAATTTATTCTCGTCTTAGCTATGGATGATTTATGTTGCCATTAGACGTAAAACAAATAATCAATTCATCGCCAAGTTTGATTCGGTTCAATATTCAGACTTGTTGTTTCCATGCAGAAAAGGTGCTTGTCCGCTTTATTGACATTATTTTTTGTTACAGAATTAAACGATATTATTACGTTTCACAATATGTTTTGTTACAGAATTAAACGATATCAATATAATGTTTATTTAAAAGGTTTATTTAAATGGTTATTGAGGATTATGACATTTCGAAAGCTTTAACTTATCCTAACAAAATCTTAAATTAAATCACTTTTTTCTTTTTATTAACTTCAACCTTATTGGTATCAGACTGTTCTGTTCATTTTTGGAATGGAATGAAACATATGAATTTTCCAATCATGAAAAATATAATTTACTTTTTGAAACGTGGACCTTATACTATACTATGGTACTATACTGACATTGATTATTGTAGTATATCTATGATGACTCGCGGATGTTGCTTATGATGGCTAGCTATAAAACCAGGTTTAATCCACCATTTTCTACATAAAGAAATGCCTATATCAAGTCAGGAATATGACAATTGTTTTCATTTCGTTTGATGTGTTTGAGTTTTTGATTTTGCCGTTTGATAAAGGACTTTCCGTTTTGAATTTTCCTTTGAGTTCGGTATTTTTGCTATTTAAATTTACTTTTTTACAAGGCTGCTGCACGGCAAATATGACACATTCTGGTGTAAATAAGACTGATATGTATTTCAATATAGATGTTCGTAATATACCTATATAATCAGGTTAAACTTCTTTATTCCAACAGCCCATTAGTCCAACAGCTCATTACTCCCACGGCCTATTGGTCCGACAACCCAATAATCCGACAACCCATTGCTCCGACAGACCAATAATCCGACAACCCGTTAGTACGACACTTAGAAATAATAATTGCGCGGTATCAGGGTAAAAAATATGTATGTCTGTATTATAACATATATTGTTATTGTATTTACATATGTACAGAAATAATTCCGTATAATATAGGTAGTTCGAATACTTTTTATATACTTAATTCGAAATCTGTATTTACGTAATTAAAATTTGTGTATAGAGATGCCTGTAATGGTGACCATTTCACCAGGTAAACCAAGTTTACTTTTTACAAATTGAGACTTGGATGGAGAGTTGTCTCATTTGCACTCATACCACATCTTCTTATATCTATATATTATTCAGTTATGTATTTTTGAGCCTTTTGGATATACAGAAATCGTGTTTGTATCTAATTAGAGATTTTAAAAAAGCGGATATACAGAAATACTAGTATATCCGTATGGATAGACTTCGAATTTCGTATATACGGAATTATGACGTAACAATTGTTTGCAAAAGCAAATACAGACTATACAGAATTTTAATTGCGTAGATAAATGCAGAATTCGAATTACGTTATATACAGGGAAATATTCATACAAATTCTCATCAAACTATATTTTCAACATATTTAATTTGGCGGGGTCCGAATATGATTTGGTTTATAAAATACAGAATATGTTATGTATATTGGATATTGTGTGGCTCCAATATGGCCAATCCGACCCACCACCTTAGGGATTAGGACTCTGAGTATCATTTAGAACAACCTACGACTATTTTGCTAAGCATACCACATCTCCATATTTTATATATTACATAAGAACTAACAGTAGACACTTAAAACTTACATATTGACCACCACTGGGTTTTGTTTCGTTATGATTGGTTTTCACCAAAATATAATAATGTCTTTCATGAAAAATATATAACATTTTTGTTACGGACCCAGGACAATTTTCTGCTTAAAACTATACTAATGTTGTCGGAAAACTTTGGATACAACTATTTTGGGGAATGCATGGGTCTTTGCATGACAGCTAATCAAAACTCCATAAAGAAATAGTTCCAGTTGGTCCAAGTTTGTTATGGTCCTAGATGATCCTGGCTCGAAATAACCCGCACCTAGAGTCAAGGAATACCAAGGCATCGACGATTCATCATTTGTAGGAAAGGGGGGGGATCATATTTTTTCTAGAATTTATATTTTCCAATAAAAATACAAAGCAAAAAAAAAAAGAAATTTGAAATAGTCAGCAGAAGCAAACTTTTTTTCAAATTATTTTAAGAAATATATTTTTTAGAAACACAGCAGGTACACAGCATTCAAATTAAACACTTTTTGAGGCTTTATTTATGAATCAAACTATTAAGAAAAACATAACCCCATCATAAAAGATAAATGGTGGGTGCCTTATAGTATGTACATTTTTAGGTTAATTGAAATCTATAACTAAAAAAGGCCCTAATTGATATCAAATGCTCACTGTCAAAGTTATATTTTCATAATATTCATTCGGAATGCACAACATAGATTTCTCTCGTAAATTAAATTGAGTTAAACTTAGTAACAACATATATTGAGAAATAAGATTAATTTTATTTTATTTTAGTTATGACGAAAACGTCTATGACATCTGTACATACTATAAATGGATTTTTCGTTGGTGTAGACTGATGGGATTGATTAAGCTATCTGAATATCTCATATAACTGAATGATATATACTGTAACTGTTGCCCATTTTTTCTGAAAATTTGTTCAAAGTAGGGCTCTACATGCAGGACGCCAGCATTTCCAATGCTGTTTTTAATATTAAAAGAAGATGTGGTATGATTGCCAATGAGACAACTCTTCACAAGAGACCAAATGACACAGAAATTAACAACTAAGGGTCACCGTACGGCCTTCAACAATGAGCAAATACCATACCGCATAGTCAGCTAAAAAGGGCCCGAAATGACAAATGTAAAACAATTCAAACGAGAAAACTAACGGCCTTATTAATGTACAAAAAAATGAACAAAAAACAAATATGTAACACAGCAACAAACGACAACCACTGAATTACAGGCTCCTGACTTGGGACAGGCACATACATACAGAATGTGGCGGGGTTAAACATTTTAGCGGGATTCATACCCTCCCCTAACCTGGGACAGTTTTGTAACAGTACAACATAAGAACGAACTATAAAAATAAGTTGAAAAAGGCTTAACTCATCAGATTGATACAAATAGAAATACATCTAACAAAACACAGAGTGGACGTGTACGGGTACTTGTACACCCCAGCAACAAAAAGACACTAAGTACAGATCTGATAGTACTTGCAGTTACTGACAGCCAGTTCAAAGCCAATAACAACTAATAAAAAAAATCATGCATTTAAGACTAAATTATCAATCAGTACACATCCAACATCCAATGGATTTAGTGTAAAGATGTCATAAACAGTCATAGAAAAACATGAACTTGTGCAATGCCAAGATACAGGTATCGACAAATTGTAGATCCATGAAAGTGCATATGTATATAACAATAATATTTAGTTTGCTTTTAATTTACTGATAACAAAATCAATATTAATGCCAACAAAAACAATATTCAAAGATCTAATTACAGTGTCGAATTGGTAACTCTTCAGAATTAGTCCAAAGGATTGATAAGTTTACCATGATCGTTTCAAAATTTCTGGTCACGGTAAACAACATCTACGTAAAAATGAGTATATGCTATCCCGTTTGAAACAAGTTTTCTACAGGTACAACCAAACTTCAAAACCAAATCTTTATATCTATGGAAGAATTTAGTAAAGGTTTTAAGCAATTTGTGGAAACGAAATCCCTGACTTAATAATTTACCAGTAATAAATAAATTACGTTCATTGGAATCTAAAACGCCAAAACAGACACGGGCACAGCTAACGAGTTGTGAAATATAAACACCGTAAGATGGTGCCAAAGGAACATCACCATACAAAAAAGGAAAATTAACAATAAGGAACGAAAAATCGTCCCTTTTGTCGTAAATTTTAGTGTGGAGTTTCCCATATAAAACTGAAATATCTAAATCCAAGAAAGGATAGTTATTACCGTTTACATTTAATTTATTTAAAGTAAGTTCCTTTGAGTAAATTTTGGCAGTATATTTAGAAAATTCTTGATTATTTAACGAAAAATATCATCAAGATAACGGTAAGTGTTGTTGAATTTATCAATTAAGGAGGCTCGAGGGTATAAAATTTCAGAAAAAATAAACATTTATGTTTCATTATAAATTTTATTTATTACCTTAAGTAGTTGTTACTTTATCATATGGTTTAAAATCATTCAAAACAATCAATTTGTGTTGGCCCCAGACGACTTTTGAAATGTAGATATCATTGAAAAGCTCCAAATTATCTCCCTTTGGTGCAAAATGCAATTTTTGGCATTAAAATTGAAATATCTTTTAACTCATCGGTGACCTATATTTTTATTATAATTTTCAAATAAGCTGTACTTAAACTAAACTATTGTCAAATTTGAGCTATTTCTGTAATTAAGTTCTTTTTTTATTTAGATATTACCTCTATTTCTCCTATTAGTTCAACAGAAAAAAGGTACCTTTACAAAAACGTATGCTTCTTTCAAAGGCAGATTGTGAGCCTAAATGAACGGTGACCCCATTTTTTATTTTATTTTCTATTAAGTATAAGATAAAGTTCATTTATAGAAAATATAGCGAAATCCTATATTAAATAAAAAATTGATTTAGACCCGCGAGCCCCTTAAATGCAATTTAGATGGGCCTTTACTGAGTTTGGTCATAAACTGTGATTCATAACAGTACAAAACAAGTCTGCTATTAAAGGGGCGCAATTAGTGCGCATAGGAGTACCTACAACTAGACTGGTTTTGTTTTCCTGGTACTTAAAACCATTGTAGAAAAGAATTTGTCCACCTCGGCTTCGGCGAGTTACATATACCATCCCTCACAGTCGGGAAAACTGGAGGAAACTGCCACGAGAAAGACCAATTTCAGACGATTATAATGATTTAAGGTGAATGGGTGATCTCGGTTAAGATCGATGCTGAACAACGTACCATCGACTGCTTTTTATTTTTTTAGAAATCCTATGTAGTCCACCAAAGAACATTTCAAAGATTTCCATCAATTACACGGTCATTGCCATTAAATTTGCATAATCATGGGATCACAAATTACAATCTATTTTAGGAAAAATAAAGGGGCTCTGGATATGAATAACGATCCAAAGCCCTGAATTTCAGGGGGAAGTAGAAACTACATGCGAGTCATGATATTGTTTGAAACGTTAACAAAGATGGTGAAGGGCCTATAAAAAAACTACAGAACACGTTAAACTCTTTTATGTTTTACTTGTGTTTGTATTGTTATTTCCATCCACACCTTTGGCTTAAATATTTTGTTATTTTACACTCACTTCATAGGGACCCTCGCCAATGAAGAACTATTTGCTACCCTGTTATACATTCAATTGTTCGCGTGTTTCTTTTTTGTCCTTCGACAACTCCGCAGCTCTTCAAGTTTTTTTTAATCATTTACATTTGTGTTTGAAATAGAAAAAGAATCATTGATTATGGAGAAAATCTTGAACGTGCTTACCCCGTCCTGCCCCCCCTCCCCTTTTTTGCGCCTCAACTGCATTGTAAAAGTGGCATGTTTTTCTAGATTTTAAAATGAGATAGGGATATAAAATCGGTACTCCTACATATATATTGAATGTCATCTCTATGTCTGATCGACCGTTATGGATAGTGCCGCGCACTTCTCCGTATTTCGTGGATTGATTTTCCCGAATATGACATTCATCAAACGTACGGTTGGTGTCTTGGTAGAAGCAGGAGTTGTTAATCTTTTGGAGCATCTAGTTCGTCCTATTTGTCATCTTTTTTGCTGGACCCTGGATTTATAATTGTCTTATTTGTCACCATTTTCCGCGACAAAATTTAATAAAACTTAGTGGAGTGATACAAAGTTGAAAGTGTTCCGATCAAAGAGGACGGGGTAGGGTTATCTAACTCCGATATATTTATTTACTAAGTTTGTAGTTAATAGTGGTGAAACCTCGAGCTCACTCCCTTGATACATAACTGGGAAACCGAAGATCTAGTAAAAAGAAAATAAATCAAGAGACAACAACAAAACCGGGTAATAAAACAGCACATATTATAGTGACAATAGACAAACAAGACATAAAGACAAATAAAATACCCGGTCCCGTAAAATGAAAACTGCGCAGACGAGGATAAGGACTCAGCAGTAGTAGTCTTTTGGAGAAAATTTACCTATACACTTACGACAGATGCATTGTCGGAATAATGGGCTGTCGGAATGATGGTTGTCGGACTAACGGGATGTCACATATAACCCTTCCCCAAACTTTAGCATAGAATTTTTATTCTGAATCGATAACATTAAGGTCCATAAAAGCCCTCACACTTATGATACATGTAAGATAAAACACTGGCACTTATCTCAGAATTTTGTTCCTCTGTCTACATGCATATACGATATATAGATTATCGATGGTTTTTCAAACAAGTGGGTGTGGGAGACATCCTGAGATGAGCTGTGGCTGAGAAACATCCTCGAGTTTGAAAGACCATTATTAATATGCTTATCGCTATTGTGCCTATGACGTCGTTGATGTTTACATTGACAATGTCACTAACGCCCTTACAAGTTTCTGACGATAATTTTCTATCACAAGCGAGAAGCGTGAAATGAAAAATTATCACAAAAAAAGATCAAAGAAAAAACACGCAAAAAAGCGATAAAACGGTATATAGTTCAAACAAAATTCTGAGACAAGTGACGTGGACATTAAAAATAATGTCAAATACTCAATGAGAAAATGTGACATCATTTAAATATATTAATGATCAAAACTTGTAAATTAAATGGTATTTGCATTATGATACATTTGTAAGTACCAATTTAAAATATTGGCTGATGTTAAAATACAAAAAAATTAAAACAGGCTTGATGCGTATTAATCGTTTATCAATAGGCATACATTAAAAGGTTTAATCACTATAATATAAATAGTACTAGAATATTTTCGGTCAATGCTGAGTAAGTCGATATACCTTTAGGTACAAGCAATTGTAGAAACAGTATCCGTACATTGTAGGAAAATATCAAAATATTTTTACGATCTTTAAAAAATGGAAGGAAATCGTAGTTCACCGATCTTTCTCCTGTGTCGTAGCAAGTACTAATAGATTGAAAATGTCCCTACAATGTTCGAATATTGTTTTTATCCTGCAGCTTAAAAATAGTTATACATACCATATTTGTACATTTATACATACCATATTCGTACATTTGAAAATTTCAAATTTATTTAAACGTGCTAAAAGAGGGATAAAAAATAGGCTCGCTTATCTTTCCTCCTGTTTCGTGTCGAGAATTAATAGATTGATTTATCCTGCAATTTACAAATACGCTTACAATATAGTCGTTTACCGCCCAACACTACACTTTGATTCTTCATGCAATCTTCATGGTATATACGTGAACCCATGAACAGGACCTCAAAGTGAAAGATAAAAAAATATAACAAATATACTGAACTCCGACGCGAATTCGAAAGGGGAAGTCCATAAAAACTGATAAATTAAACTCCATCAATCAACGTAACAAGTGAAAAACAACTGCCATATATTCCTACAGCAAACAGTTATTTGAAGGTAATCGTAGTAAAATGGTGGATCGCAGGATGAAATATTGACAGTTCTGAAGTTTTGTTCTTCAAAATGTTCGCGTAGGATAAAACTAGAATCCTAAATTGAAATACTAAGTTTGACGGATTCTACTTTAATACTTTTATAACGTACAAATAGTAGTTTTGGTTTATACGTTATTGAGACAAAACAGATGAGGGATAATATTCGCCCATATTCATCCAATAACCCTTTTACTTACAACAAAGCTTGATACAATGTTTAAAGCCTAAATGTTGTCATTGACGTCGCTTATTTCAAGATTTCTTTGCACAAGTGCAATATTGATACCTCAAACAACAAAACGACAAAGATTAGAGAACACACATATAGGAATCCGAGTCTACAAGTCACCTGAATTAATTACAAATAGGCACTATATATCTGCCATCAGTGTATATAAAACAAATAATGCACATGTTTATTCCTCACTTTTCTATTGACGGAAATGTTTTATTATAATTATTATCCTCTTTTGACTTCTGTAACGGAACTATTTTGTTATCTTTGGAAGTGATTGAATTAATTGATTGTTTTCTTTCTGTTTCTTTCTCTTTTGAATCTTGTTATAACTTTCTCGATCATTGTTTTTCTTGTACAGATCATCAAAATTTCCAGCAATGACTGCTATAGGCATAGCTATAACTAGTAATCCACACATGGCACACATCGCCCCAACGAAACGACCCAAAGCCCTGTTGGATACATATCGCCGTACCCTACGGTAGTCATGGTAACCACTGCCCACCATAATCCATCCAACATGTTTGGAAAAGTATCTGGTTCATTGATTTCAGCATAGTAAATCAAATTTGAAAATACCCATGCAACTATTAGAAACGTCAGCAGAAGTAGACCCAATTCTTTGACACTTGCTTTCACTGCCAAAAATAATACTCGCAAACTGTTGTACTGTTTCGCAACTCTAAAAAACTTAAGTAGGCGCAATACGGAGGCAGCAGAACAAAAACTGTAAAAGTACATCAAACTTTCAAATTTTTTCTCAAGTACAGCATCAACGTTCGCAAACATATCTACCATAAAGCGTGACCACATAGTTATGTTTAAAAACGTATCTAGAATGTTCAACCATTCCAAGAAAAATCTGCATTTCGATGGACACGTTATAAACCGTACTAAAGATTCTAATGTGAAGAAAACAATAATAAACACGTTTAATTCGAATAGCCAACTAGGTTCAAGCGTAGTGGTAAACATGATTTCTTTCGGATTATCAGTATTGACCCATGTGTCAGGAGTGAACAGGAAAACCAGTAAATCGTTGTATCATTGTAAAGATGTATTCGAAGGTTTGGATGTGTTTCCAGGCATGGTATAGTTGCTGACACAATAACTACTATTAGGTATATGATGCTGAACACCTACAAAAATTAGATAACACATGTATTTACTAGTTATTTTTTTTATCTTAAAGAATAAAAATAAGAATTGTATTAGTCTAAAATCCAAACAATAGGATAGTTACTTAATAAAAAAAAAAAAAAACATATAAATAACAAAATGATAGACAAGAAAACAATACAAACATGTAGCATTGAAAAAATAAAATCATTAATATATTTATCACAATACTTTTTTGACAACATGCCTCCTCTATAAAGTTATCATTTCAAATATCTTGATTATATATTACATTATAATATTAGTCATGAATCATAATCAGTTCATATATTGATTAATATAGTTGTTTCTCTCATTATACATTTCACTTATACTGTTAACAATGATAATTAATATATCACATTCTTCACAAGAAAATATAAATAAAATTTGTTTTCATTACTCATTGAATTAAAACAGGGGACAATATTATAGAAATTTCATTAAACATTTTGATCCTAGGTTTTTTAAGTTCTGTACATGTTATAATAAAATGGAATTCATCTTCCACCTCTTTATGGCATAAGGGACATACTATATTTTCTTAGACTGTTTAATTGTATCGACCGCGTTCAATAGCTAGCATACTATTACTTATTCTTATTTTGTAACTTTTTTATCTTAATTCAATAAAAGGTAAGTTTCAAGTTCATACTTTACTTTAAATTTTCTGTAGGTTCTTAGTTTATTTCCATTTATTGAATTATCATCATTAAAGAGACAATTTTTCCAAAATATAATGTAATCTTCATTGAGCTTCTTCGTCAGGGCTGAAAGTAATCGTTTTTTAGAAAAGGTATATTGATTTTCCCAAACATGAGTGAAATTCAATTTAGATAGTAACATTTTAATTTTTGAAGCAAATCCATCATTTAACTGTTTGTTAACTTTATAAACATTATATAATAAAGACTCTTTTTCATTTGAATTTAAAATATGTAACCAAAATCCTACAGAAGACTTTAGGGTCTGTATACCAATAAGGTATATTCCCAATTCAGCTAAAACAGCTGTATTTACTGCCTTTGAATTAACGTTAAGTATATTTTTCGCAAATTTGATTTGGAGTTTTACTGATTCCATTGATAAATATTGAGATTCAAGAGAGGGACGAAAGATACCAGAGGGACAGTCAAACTCATAGATTAAAAATAAACTGACAACGCCATGGCTAAAAATAAAAAGACAAACAGACAAATAATAGTACAGAAGACACAACATAGAAAACTAAAGACTAAGCAACACGAACCCCACAAAAACTGGGGGTGATCTCAGAGTGCTCAAGAGTTTTGTTGTTCTTCACAATATTTAGTGACCATATCTCACTACAATACAGTTATATTGGGCTAACACAAGAACTAAAAAGTTTCATATGGAAAAAAAACATCCATCTCATCTGAATAAAGCATTTTTTAATACAAAACAATGCCTTTAAAGCTTTTTTACAAAGGAGATTTACAGCATTAGTGAAAATTCCTGATGGCTTGAATAGTATACCTACATATGTGTATTCTGTGCAACATTCCATTAATTCATTATTCAAAATAAAGTTGTTTTAGTAAGCTTTTTACCACTTTTATTAAATATCATTGCTTTTGTCTTGTCAAGATTGACAGTCAAGTTCCATTTTTCACAATAAGTGTTTAACTTGTTTAGACAATTTTGTAAACCATCTGAAGATTCTGATATGAATACTACTAGAAGATGCACACGAAATCGCGGTACAATTGGGCAAGTGCTGACACAAAGAGTGTGGACACAGTAATAAGGTGGACACAGTAAGGATTTGGACACGGTTAATGCATTTAATTCTATTTCTTTAAAGAGATGAAAATGAGGAACATAATGCAAAAGACCCCATTCGTCTCGGTTAAAAAATAAAAATATTAAATACCCTAAGAAAAGTGTGGCAATTAAGTGTGATTCTCAATAACCGTATGAGCTACGTAAAATCCGTTGGCATTACCGAAAGGGATCAAAATGAGTAACACAATAGAAAAAAATCCCATCTACATGTAAATCGGATGAAAAATAAAATCTAAAACACTTCATCAGGAATCAACCCCTCTTGTATCTCAGAAACCGTTGACGCTACTCCAAATCTGTTGACAGACTAAAGTTGCAGAATCTTATTAGCAATAAAAAAAAAAACTCCATTAAAATACGTTAAAAAAAAACCAATCTGTATATGCGAATATGTGAACAACACCCAAACTGACCTTTCACTTGGATTTCGCGGGCAGTGCGTCGACTGAGCATGCGCGAAAGCGTATAAGACACGGATCGATAACGGTCTCCGAATTTGGATAGTTTCTCAAAAATTGGCGTTTTCTGTGGAAAAAAGATTGTTTCAAAGACAAATTTAGGAAGTACAAAACACTACATTTATATGTCATATCACAAATATTTCCGACTTTGTATGGTTTCAGAGGAGTTGCGGCTCAAAGAAATAGGTCTCTTCCTTTAGTAGTATAGAAGTCATCAGCATTTAAAAGACAAGACAATTTTATGTCATGTAATGTTACAGGATCACATGAGTTATCTTAAATGGAGGTTAAATCATTTATATAAAAAGAAAATAAGGTAGTATAAGGGCTTAAAATACAGCCTTGTTTTACTCCAACTGTGGAAGGGAATATCTCAGTAATGCCTTCAGGGATTTTAACTGCAAATAAAACTTCTTTGTACGTATCTTTTAAAATATTGAAAAATGGTCCCTTTATGTTATATTCAGCAAGTTTGTGTAGCAGGGCCTCTCAGTTATCTTTAGTTTTATAGTGTTCAAAAGCTGTTTGTTTTTAAAATCAATAAAACATGCATATATTCTTTTGGTTGATTTAAAAGCTTTATCAATATATTCTTTTGGTTTAAAAGCTTTATTAATAATTTTTAAAGTTAGAATGTGATCGCTAGTTCCACATCCTTTTTTGAATCCAATCTGTTCACGACAAATAATATTATTAGTTTCTGAATACTTTTCTAAACGATTATATAAAACTCTTGAGAAAAATTGCCTAAGCAGCTAGAAAGGGCTATACCTCTGTAGTTTGAGGGGTTATTACAACATCCTCCTTTAAAAACTTGTTTAATGTAATTTTCCCTCCATTTAGAAGGATATAAACAGGTAAAAAGAATTAAGTTAAATAATTTTACATACATTTCGACATTCATAGTACAAGATATTTTCAACATTTCATTATTTGGCCGATCAGAACTACATGCTTTCTTATTTTTCAAGGATTTCATAGCAAGCAGCACTTCCTCTGCAGTTATTCTATCATTCAAATTTTTGTTACAACTATTAAAAAAATTACCATCAATACAGGATTTGATATCAAAATTTTTGTAATGGGCAGCATTTATAAGATTTTTGAAATATTCAAACCATTCTTTAGCTTGAATGTTTGAACTAGGATCATTCAGTTCTTTTTTCTTTAAAGTTTTAACAGTTTTCCAAAACTCATCTGAAGACTTATTTGATTATCTTAAAAGAAGAATAAAATCAAACAATAACTGATTCGAATCTGAAATGAATTATGATTTAAGACTACTATAACTATTGATGAAAATTGTCCCGAATGAAATTTTCGTATTAAATGTGTGTAACTTCTACATTTTACGAAATGGGCTGTTTGAATTGTTTTACACTAGTCATTTTGGATCCCTTTATAGCTTGCTTCGGTGTGAGCCAAGACTCTGTGTTGTAGTCCGTACTTTGACCTATAATTGTTAACTTTTTAAACATTGTGATTTGGATGGAGGGTTGTCTCATAGGCACTCATACCACATCTTATTTATATTTATATGAGAAATTAATTTACTGCTTCTGGTTATTATCGCATTATTTTTCGTGAGGCTTTCGCAAGGCATTCGTTCTCACTCGGTTAATTCCGGAAACTACAAATGTATACATCAATGGTACGTTTTAAATGAAAATGGTAACAAATTAGGATGAAAGACAAATATGAGGAAACAGGAAAACTTTTAAGAAAAATATACCACTGTAACAATGAATAAATTGTTTTAAATTTAAAACTTTGGTATGCTATTAATTTTTGGGGCCCTTTATAGCTTACTGTTCGGTGTGAGCCTAGGCTCCGTGTTAAAGACCGTACTTTAACCTATAATGGTTTACATTTATAAATTTTGACTTGGATGGAGAGTTGTCTCATTGGCACTCATACCACATCTTCTTATATCTATCTATGCAAGACTTAGTGATGTCAAGTACAACTTTAACTATTTCAACAATTTTGTTCTGTCAATAATGTTTTATTACATTTTGAATATACTACAGAAACTTCGAAATGAAAATTAGAGTTAATCGCGTATGTTTCTTTACTTCATTACTACAATAAAATCACTTTAGAGTAAAATCTTCTCGGGTTCATCTGACAATGGAAAATATCCAATCATGTATATTCATATTTTTGTCGTTAGGAATGTGACAAGGAAATATGTTTAAAACCTATCATAATTAATTCTTTTTATATCTAAAGCTGTCTAGCTTTACACCAATGTTGAATTGGGATACATATACATACATGTTTATTGCTGCCTCGAAAACTAAAGAATTTCCATTGAGCCCTATAAAATATCTCGGAAACTAAATTATCAGGCTTTAGGAAGGGATAATGATTTTTTTTTTCTATTCTCTTTTCATGAAAGCAACATAGAATCGTAGACCACTCCTATAAAAAGTCCGAACAAACACATACATGTTATTATGTTCGATGTTAAGGTAACTGATACGGGCGATCTCTAACAAATTTACGAAAATTTGCAAAACTATGTAAAAAGCCCAGTTGAGTCCTTCTATACATATTGATATTGAAAAGATTCTATAGAGTTATGAGTGGCCAATGTCGACAGTCGGCAAGGATTAGGGTGAGCGACACACTTTGTGTCAGACTCATTACAACCTAAACATTTACTTACCCTAGCATATATAGATGAAGTAGGTTCGTCGATTAACATCCATACTTTGTGTCGAATTTTATTAATTGGAGTAAGTAAGTATGTCATTGCTAATGGCTTTGTCGCAAATATTTCTCTTAGCTTTGCAGCTGTAGCTTCTTTCTCTTCATATTTGATGTAAGTTTGGAAACAACATTCCGAAATATTTGTTAAAGGAATTCTCCAAAACTCCAATTCAGACTTCCATAACCATCCGCACAAATGTGTTGGAAGATGGATAACACCATTTCTATAATAGTCCAATACCGTATTAAAAAGTTCTGGATTTCTATCAAAGTAAAAGTATTTATTATCTTCGTTATAAAATTCTGATGTTGTTGTAATAGATCCTAACAGTGTTTCAGGGAATCTTTGAAGAGTAGACAATTTCGTCTGAAACAGTGTTCCACCGACGTTAATGTGCATAGTCGCCATGTTAAATATCGTCGATCATTAACAAAATGTTTTAAGATTTAACAAATTAACATTTTATTGTTCGACCAGTTGTTTATTACATCCAGTTTACGACAACAGTTTAAATTGACTTTTTTTCAAAAACTGTCCCGATCGATTTTTGATAATATAAAGTATCACAATAATTTCATTTAATTGCTGGTCTACATCATAGCGATTCTGCTCGCTCTTCAATTCCAGGTTTTTCGGAATCAATTTCAGATGTTCAAATCAGATCTCACTTGACATTTTGAAATCTGAATTTATAAAATTAGATCCTTCAGAACACTTTCTACTATAAACCTGTAAAGTTTTTTTAAACAACAAAATGCTCCTTATTGTAACTATATACATGTCGAAATCTTATATACGTATCACTAATGTACTTAATCCAAATTAATCCCATCATAAATGTTGTTTTAATACTTTGATAAGGCTTATTGATCGTTAATAGGACATTTAAAAATTCAATATAAATGTACAATGACATACACTATTGTTAATAGGTACTGAATTACTGATTGGTTAACTATCGAATGCCAAGAGCAGAAAACAATACAAGTTTCTTTTCAATGACAAGATAATCTGAAATAAACAATACAAGTTTCTTTTCAATGACAAGATAATCTGAAATAAACAATACAAGTTTCTTTTCAATGACAAGATAATCTGAAATAAACACTTAAAAGTTATTTGTACCTGAAGCGCTTTCCTGGATTTACCTTTATCAGAAACACTAAAACCTAAACATTTGAAAGCTAGGGATGCATAAATGCGCCGTTAGGAGCGATATAACCAAAAATGGCTTTTACAGAATAGCCAAATTCATAAGGTCAACATTGCCCAGAAAGTCGATTTTCATGCACATTAGTAAACAAGAGTATTAATAATCAATTTCATAATAAGGATTAAACCGCCTCGGTGGTCTCGTGGTACAAATGTAACGTATTTGCCTTGAGTGCGAGAGGTCGTGGATGAGAACCCCGGCAGGACCAAACCAAAGACTATAACATTTTTATTTGATGCTGCTCCGCCAAGCACGCGACATTAGGGAGTGAGAGGAAATAATGATCGGCTCGGAGTCAAAACAAATGTGTCAGGGTAACGTTAAAAACCCGGCTCGACGTGTCGGTCTAGTACAAAGCAGTGTTAATATTCATATAACATTAACATGTTTTCGTCCTAAATATGCAGCTAGACGTTCAGCAGCCATCATCATCATATGATAGAATGGTGTAATCTCCCAAACTTAATATCATTAATTGTCACTCTTAGCTGTAAACGGTTTGTATCAGACTTTTGAGTTTAAAGAGTATAAGTGGTCTTGTACGGAAATCAGGTCGTTTGTTTTCTCTTTTGACGTGTTTTACATTTATCAATGCGGTATGCGTTTTACTCATTGTTGAAGGCTGTACGGTACCTATAGATGTTAATTTCTGTGTCATTTGGTTTCTTGTGGAGAGTTGTCTCACTGGCAAACACACCACATCTTCTTATTTTTATATTTAGCAAACATTTCTATAATTCTTCTATTTCGGAGTCCGGAGTATTAATATGTATAGTAATATTTTCTTTTTCGTAGAGTATCGATGCTCCAATTGGCTTTCTTCTATCTCCAAATTAACAATACTGACTCCTGTACAATTTTTCTTTTCTAAGAGTAATGGTACTCTAGTAGCAATTCGTGTACTTCAAGAGTATCAATACTACCGAAACCGTTTTACTTCCGCAAGAGTATCGATAGTGTTCAAACAAGTGTCCAACCTTTAAAAATACCGATACATGTACTCTTTCACATTTCACATTTAAAAGCTCGATACTTTTGATGCATTTTTTTCTGTTATGAGACATTCTTTGAGTAAATGAGGTTTAATTAGTTAGTGGACTAACTAGGTTAACTGAATTTCACAAAATTGAATTAATAATATTATGGGAATGGCACAACGAGAACCATTTTTGAAATACAATATAATTTATGCAATTTGTGATGCATAAATGCCAATTTTAAGACCTACAACACATATTTTGCATAAAGATCCAAAAAATCATAACGAAAACAAACCATGTGAAGGTTAAAAATCTATTAACGGTTTGTTTGGTCCAAATAATGTAATTTCAGTGGAAAAATCAGTATTTATTCTTTGTAGATCAAAACGTGAAAATATATATTTTAGATATATTACAATGTATAAAAATAGCTGGATTTAAAACAGACACCTATTACATATTAAGTATTACAGGTATTTTGGTGTTTTTACTTATCATTATGTTGCCCTTTTAGTCAAACTTGCATCTTCACAGACACAACTGAATATAAAGACAATTTAAAAAAAAAGATATAAAAAGCCCCAACATGTCTATAATTGTAAACAATTGTCGACATTTTGATCTTTTGTATACTCTAACGTTGACTTGAGCATGTATTAAAGTCTCCATAGGTTCACACCATCCGGCAGTCAAACACATACTAAAGAGAGGCATCCGTTTGGGTGTGTTTGCAATTTATAAATACGTAGCCGCATTCGATTGGAATCTATACGATTTATCCAATCCTGCTCTCTGCACGTTAAAGAGCCCTTATCCATATGTATTATGTTGCAAGGCAAAATTTCTACCTAATTTCCTCTTACCTTATTTTTTTAGCATGTATGAAATATTTGCCAATGGACATAAAGCATGCACAAATTATCAATATTTTGGTATTTTCGTGTCTTTGGGTTTATGTTTATTTATAACTTTCACCAACTACTTTTAAATTGTATATAGATTAAAAACCGATTTAACCGATGTTTGGAGACAGGTACATAAAGAATATATAGGGTTAAACATGTTTGCGGGCGACACAATTTCCCCTAACCTTGGGCAGTGGTGTAACAGCACAAAATAAAAACTATACAAATCAGTTGATAAGGGCTTGACTTATCAGATCAATACAAAGCACAAACCACTACAGTACTGCTCTGAGAATATTCACAGTTACTGAAAGCAAGTTCCAAGCCAATAATAACTAGTAAAAAAATCATGTATCCAAGACAAATTGAATGTTGTTTTAGTTTTAACTGTTCATGTTTGTGTATATAAAATCAGTGTCATAAGGGTTGAAATAACGTAATTCATTTGTACAGAAAATTTTTAAATGATTACAGATTAAAACACTTCTTTTAAATAGATGTAGAGCGATACACGATATCTTTTTATTAAAATAAGAATAAGTAATAGTAGTTTATTTAATTTAAATAAATATTGAACAGGATAGACACCGTAAATTACCGATTAAAAAGATTATGTTTCTTCTGTAAAATAGGGATTGAAGATAAATTTCATTTTGTTTTAAAATATCAAATTTAAAAAAAGGCAAAAATATTTTCAGGAAGTAGAGAGTATATATAGTCCCGTCTTTCAACTAAATTTCTGATGAAGAAAAAATAAACATTTTCTTCTACTTCTTCCATATAAGAGTGCGGGACTACGCATGGTGGCATTACAAATCCAGTCCCCTAAGGATATATACAGTATTTACAATAAAATAGATTGATACGGTTAAAATTATGTACAATCATTGAGTCTGGTATTAATGTGTTGTCTGTAGCCCTGAGCGGAAATCTTCAACTGATCCCGCTTCAGCAACCTTGGCAGGTAATATATTCCATTCCATCATAGTTCTTGGAAAGAACGAGTCCCTGTAGACATCACTGGTGATCCTCTGTTGGTAAACTTGTGTCCCCACGAGTTCTACTGTCGCCACCTTTGAGGTAAGTAATCTTGTTGATATATATCAGCTCATTCTGAATACGATAGAGCATGCATAGCCTGTTTTCACGGAGTCTTGTCTGTAATGTGTCACATTTTAGCTCTTCTACCATTTAAAAAAGAGGGACGAAAGATACCAGAGGGACAGTCAAACTCATAGATTGAAAATAAACTGACAACGCCATGGCTAAAAATAAAAAGACAAACCGACAAATAATAGTACAGAAGACACAACATAGAAAACTAAAGACCTAGCAACACGAACCCCACCAAAAACTGGGGGTGATCTCAGGTGCTCCGGAAGGGTAAGCAGATCCTGCTCCACATGTGGCACCCGTCGTCCTGGTGTACGTGATGTGTAGTCATTATAGACAAATGAAGCAGCTCTCCTCTGAATAAGTTCTAGAATGTTAATGTTTGCTTGGTTGTTTGGGTGCCATATAGTAGAAGCGTACTCTATGACAGGTCGTACTAGAGTTGTATAACTAGCAGCCTTTACTTTTCTTGTACACTCTTTAATGTTCCGCCTAGTGTTCGGTTACCCTATACTGTAACTTTATGTATATGTTTTTTCCATGAGAGATTGTTCGATATTGAAACTCCCAAGTACTTTGCATTATTTACTGGTTCGAGTGTGGGCATGTAAGCTGTATGGATATTGTAAAGGGTCTTTGTTCTTTGGTGGTATGCGGATTACGTTGCATTTTGTTGGGTTAAATCACATCATCCATGTCTTTTCCAATTTCCTAACGCTTCAAGGTCTTTCTGTAGTTGGTCTGTATCTTTGGTGATACTAATTTCCCTGTACAATAGACTGAATGTAATCAGCAAAGAGACGGAAATCAGATTGGGTCTAACCGGGCATGTCATTAAAGTATGTTAGGAACAATAAAGGACCTAGCACTGCCCCCTGTGGCACTCCTGACAGAACATCATCTTGTTGTGATCTAGCCCCTTCCAATACTACCTGTTGTTTCCTGTTTGATAGGAATGAATAGGAGTTTATCCGGCCCCTTACGTCATACAATTGAAGTTTGTACAGAAGTCTTGAGAGGAACCTTGTCAAAAGCCTTTTCAAAGTCCAGGAGTATGATGTCAACCTGTTTTCCATTTGAAATGTGTTTGGCTATCTGATCGATGGTAATGATAAGCTGGCTTTCACATGATCTGTGTTTCCTGAAACCATGTTGGTTGTCACAGTGTATATTTTGTTGATCAAAATTTGTCATAATGCTGCTGTGAACTATATGCTCTAACAACTTACAAGTGATGGAAGTAAGGGAAACTGGACGATTATTCTCTGCTAAGTGAGTATCTCTTTTCTTGTATAGTGGAACTATGTTGACATCTCTCCAATCTTGTGGAACTGTGACAACTGAAAGATTCTTGTGAGAACTGATGATAATTCTGCACTTGTTATTTGCAGTATTTTGGTTGGTATTTCATCTGGTCCTGCTGCTTTGTTAGTGTCTAGATTTTTTTCAGAAGTTTGGATACTCCTGTTTCAGTTACTGTGATGTCATTCATTGATTGATGTTACTAGGACCCTTATTGGGAATGGTGCTGCCATCTTCCTTGGTGAAAACCGAGCAGAACTGTTCATTTTGCTGTCACATATAAGAAAGCCTTCCTTCTTTTTGAGTGGTGCAACTCCAAGGGAATCCTGTCCTTTGCTCTTCTAGAATGATCAAAATCTGTTCGGTTTCTCAATGAAACTCATTCATATATTTTTGTGTGCTTTTCTTCTTTCCATCTGTGTTTGTTGTTGAAGGTATTTATATCTGTCTCTGTTTGTTTATGTTTACATGTAACGAGTATGTCATACTGTAAATAAAGTTATTGTTAAAAAGAGGGGGTGATGATTTAAATGTACTAAGAAGTAACCTAACTGACAAAAACAATTATTGTTATACAAATTTGTGATTATTTCTTGTTACATATATTTTTTCTTCGTTATAATTATTTTATAACATTCGCAATCAGAATATTGTACTTTTATTTTCATTTTTTCAAAATTATAACCACCTCCAAATTATTTTAATATATGATATGAAGGTTTGTTAACTTTGAATTTTGTATTTTTGTAAATATTGTCCTGTTTGTCTTGGTAACAATCCAATAAATAATTTGATGTGATTTGATTTTATTCAATCAACGTTCTTTTGTTTCATTCAACCCATATTCGTTTGACCTCTGTTGATGGACTAAATGGAAATCTGTACAGTATTTGATTTGTAAAATTATTCCAATACAGTTAATGTTTGACTGAGTAAATATTTTTACACTGATTTTAAAACCACTTCTATTCGGAAATGCAAACTAGGAACTTCAGTCCATTTGACATCGTCTTTTGTATTCTTTGTTTTATCGAAATCAAGGTAAATATATCATAGATCCATTTGAAATCTTCTTTTGTATTCTCTGTTTTATTGAACGGTAGGTAACTATATCCTAGATGTAAAGTTAAATTTTAAAAAGCCGAATACAATGCCATTTGAAATTCATTATTATAATATTTGGTTGAATATATTTACATTTTATCTTCGTGACTTTATGACTTGTTCCAGTTATCTGTATTATCAAAAATATCCATTAGGGTGAGATCACTAATTTAAGACGCAAGGGATTTGTTTGTTCTGAAATCAACATTGCAGTTCGTGGTATTTGTAACGGTAGGTGTAAATTTCGGTGCATTTGATGTATAAAAATTCAGTTGAAAAAAAAACATGATATTTATTGTTATAGATTGTTAAAGTTTATGTATATGTAGGTGTATTTACATTTTGCAAGGTTTTGTAAGGAATAACAATTTAACCTAAAAGGGGGATGAACATGTGTGCTTCGAAGACAAACTAATTTCTGGTTTCAAAGTGGTGAAAATGAATAATCTGTCGCAGCATTGGCCAAACAAATATTATGATTTAACAAACCTTTGAATTTCAAAAAAATATAATATTCTGGTTTATATGTATTTAAATAAAATGCATCCAAGAGATGCTTGTAAAATCCCAAGCATTACCAAAGTGCTTTAGACCATATTTACAAACCTGACTTGCCTGATTTTGAACTTAAAAAGATTATCTTGTGTGTGTGTTTTTTTTTTTCTCCAGTTTTTAATGAAGAACAACAATCAAATCATTGTTACTTTAAATATACATAATGCATTTACACGTACATGCACCAATGTCAGCCTACTCCCATTGTAAATACTTTTGTATACTTTGTATGCTGACAAATATTTTCAACTAAACCCTTTGCCAAAAGATATTTGTTGCATGGGACCGCTGTCTCATGAATATATATTAACTTATATGTTTTCATTAAAAGTGATTGATGTAAGTTCTGTCACTTGTTAATTTACTGCTAGTGATTTTATAGGAATGCACACACCTTTTATTTTCTAAGCACTGGCAAATAATATTCTGTTTCTTGGTAAGACATCATTTAAGCTTCAAACTCCTATTGGGTGTATCCGATATATTCTTTAACTTGCACAGTCATATGATTGGACGTGGACTTAAGTTGTGATCTAAAACAAAATCACACTTACACATGTACACACTCATACACACGTGAAAAACGCACAAATAATTATTAGTTCGTGTTTTTTTTTCTACGTTTTTAACGTTAAACTTTTTGATTTTACGGAAATATGTATAATAACGAGTTGTGAAACAATGATTTAAGTATATGATATAGATTTTTTTTTTTTTTTTTTAAGTATAATTTGACAACTTTACGATATTGACGCTGTGGGTGAAATAAAATACAAATTAACCCTTTTCATTTTGAATAGATAAAAAAAACTTCCAAATACCTCAAAAATCATTAATTTTACTATAGGGCACACATGCACTAGACATTATACTGTTTGAACTAGCAGTTTTACTATCAGGTAGTACTAAAGATTTTAAGTTTTAATAAGATTAATTCAAAATTTGCATCCAATTCGTTCAGAAAATGGTGCTCGTATGCCTTTATAAAAATAAGGAGATGTGGTGCGATTGCAAATTAGACAACTGCATGTATCCACATTTGTGCACGGGCTTCTTTCCGCAGAAAAAAAATTAAATAAAAACCTACTAAGTATTCTAATAATTATTTGGACGTAAGGGAAAATAAACACGTACATCCCAGTTTTTGAAAAGTTCGTTTTTCCCATTTAATTTTTTATGTTTTGTTGTGTAGACTTTTGATTGTCTTTTCGTCGTGTTTCGGTTTTACCTGCGTCGCCAACGGCGAAAGCAGGTCTAGAAACTGCTTGACTCCGTATTTTCGTCCGTCCGAAAACCTTGTATAGAAAACGTTGGCTTCTATGAGATGGAATGATTTAATATTTGGTTTGCAGCTTGATAATGTCCGTTGAGCTGTAGCAAGTAAGCATTTTTACATCCGTTGTAGAAGCACTTCTTGTTTAAAGATATTTGAAATTTTACAATGATCGTATAAGTTAATTTTTTGTCAATTTTTTCTTGTCTCATATTGAAGGGAATGTTTTTATTTTATGTCGGCAGCTTGGTTATGATGAGTTGAAACTAGTAATTAAGTTTTCCATCGGCCATGATACCACTTTCTGTTTGCTGATATTTTGAAATTTTACAACACTCATTGTTCACAGAAAAATTTGTCAATTTCTTAACTTCAATGAAAGGGAATAATCATTTATACTCCAGTATACAAGTTACCTCAATCATGTAGCGACACAGGTCCAGACCCGGTGCTGGTTTGTTTCCCAATGGCTTAATATTGTTTTTTTCACTTCGACATTTTTTTAATTGACAGAGAGAAGTCAAAAATAAAATGACGTATTTTTTGTGTCGATGGGTAGCTGTGTCATCGGCATTTACTTCAAAACTATAAATATTCAAAGTCAAACATAATTATACTAAACAACAAAAGGATCTGAAAACTTAAATAAAGGGAAATAAATAGATATCGAATCATCAGATCCACATACATGTACGTGTATTTCCAATAATGAATTTGAGCAGCTTGTAAAAAGTCATCATCTATTGTATGTCATAGATCGCTTCGGAACAATGTCCATATTTTCATTTCAAAAATATACATGTACATGTATATATTGTATATATCACAGTAAAATATGTTCCACTCCCCTCGGACATGGTTTCCTAGGTAATCAAGGCCATGACTTTAATTTTACTACAAAAGTAAATCCGATGATAAGATATCCTAGGAAAATAATTATATAGCTTAGCCTAGTAAAATATATCTGGCACATATTTTTCCTAATAATAATTTTCCTGTGACTTCCTTTTTTATTAAGTTAATTTATATTCAGGGACAATTTTTCATGCATATTAAGGATTATTTTCAAGTGTGTATCGAACTCGTCTGAAAATTACTAAATTAGAAAAAATTTAAATATTTGAATATTGAAAAAATATAATTTGAAATTCCTAGCTATAAAATTCCTTGCCATTTTTTCTAGGTAAAAATTCCTTTCTCTTAAAACATTCCTTAATATTAATAAAAAAATGTATGATTATTACTTCAATGGTATAAAAAAAAAATGTTTTTAATAATAAGGATTATAAAAGTCCTTAATTCAATATTTTTCTAGGAAAACATGTAATTACTTATGTCCCCAGTAAAATAAAAGATATGGGCATGAATAAACAGAAAACATGATTATCAGTGGACATTATTTACTGACATCGGAATAAATATATTTGTAAATAATGAAACCATGGACTTTTGATAAATGTACTAGCAATTTGTGTCCGCCCAGACAATTTTTTATCAGGATAGAATTATTTCGTACATGTACATATAGATTCACAAGCGATGGCAACAATTTAGTCTCAGATACAGTTTGTTTATACTAAGTACTTGTTTTTTTGTTTTTTTTTAACAACATGATAATATTTATTCATCAAATCTTGCTTGTTACAAATATCACCAAGAATCCAAGCTTCTCTTGATTTACCCTGTTACACTCCACTGATTATCCAGGGAAATAAACAGCTGATCCAACTTATTAACTTATAAAAATAATATAAAAAGATGTACAATTGTCCTATACAGAGACTAATTAATGCTAAAATTCTTTTTAATTGACAATAACATTGGACATCTTGATTTATATCTATATGTGTCTACTCTTTTATTAAATTCATTTTCAAAAATACTTAAGACATCAACAATTTTTGTTCTCTGCTCGGATACATAATATGACTTGTAAATAGAAAAACTAAGTACTGTTATTAGATAATTCAAAAAGTAATATTTACTATCTGTGATTTTATATCCAAATATAAGATGTTGCAAGTTAATAACAAAATCTATTTTACTTCTTTTAAAGAGGTCATAGATTTTTTGCCAAAATCTAGTCAAATATGTACAATTCAGAAAATAGTGAGCATAATCTTTTCTTGGTTACAAAAAATTACACTTATCTGTCTTGTTACGGCAGAAAATCGCCTTTTAATTGTAGCCAACAAAAGACACAAATCAATAATAAAATTTAACAAGATTTATTATACACAAGTTTACAAGAAATATTACATAAAAAGAAATGTCAACTTAACTGTCAAAATATATGTCCAATCTTTTATCTTTCCTTTATCCGGAAATCTTCTCGGAATCCACAGAATATTATATCCAATTGGTCACATCCTAGTATGATGTAGTTTGTAAATAAAAGTGTCAATCCAACTGCTGAGAATGTTGATGTCTAACGATGTCTAAGTCTATCTATGTTTCTATGTCTCTCTATATTTTACATACTTTTGGGTCTGCATTTAAATACTCAAACGGAAATTTCTAGACAAGGCTAGAAATACAAATTACGCATCTTTTGTTATGATCATTCTGGAAACGTTATGTAAGTGAAATAGAAAGTTCTAATCATTCCATGAGTATCAATGAATGTTCCAGTGAATTCTAAACTGCATAATTGTAACAATATGTGTATAATTTGTACACAATATAACAAAATATAATGTAAACATTCTTAGGCCACACAAAACAAATTAGGCCAACTAAATAGATATGATAGTTACAATATCATAACACCTCCCCTTAAAAAAGTTTGAGTGTAACAAAACTTTTCATGAATAATATGTACAAAATGCATAGTATATACAAAGTGTTTCCATTAGTTCTAGATAAAGCATCTGCTATTACATGATCTTTACCTTTAATATGTTTTACAATAACATCATATTCCTGTAACAATAAACTCCACCTAGTCAATCTCTGGTTCTTGTTTCTCATTTTATGTATGAAGGTGAGAGGATTATGATCAGTATAAACAAGAATAGGATGCACAGTGGGATTTAAATATACATCAAAATATTGAAATGCAGACAACAGTGTAAAACACTCTTTTTCAATAGTTGAATAATTTTTCTGGTGTTTATCTAATTTCCTAGAAAAATATGATATAGGTTTTTCAACATTATCATCTGTCTCTTGATATAAAACAGCTCCAACTCCTACATCGCTTGCATCAACGGCAAGTTTAAATTGTTTTTCAAAGTCTGGAGTGATCAAAACTGGATTATTAATTAAAAGTGATTTGCTATTTTCAAAAGCGTTTTGACAATTTTCACTCCAGATGAATTTAGAATCTTTCCGTAAAAGATGAGTCAATGGTTGAACAACAGTAGCAAAATTTGAACAAAATTTTCTGTAAAATTCAATCATGCCTAAATATCTCATAAGTTGTTTTTATTTATAGGAGGAGGAAATTTAGTAATTGCATCCACTTTAGCCGTAATAGGTTTCACTTGACCCTGGCCAACTGTATGCCCTAAATAATCAACAGTGGCCTGGCAAAATTCACTTTTACCAAGATTTACAGTCAAATTTGATTGTGACAATCTATCAAAAGTATCATATAAATGTGTTAAATGTTCTTCCCAGCTATCACTACATACAATAAGATCATCAATATAAGCATAACAAGTCTAAATCTTTTATAACATTATTGATCATTCTTTGAAATGTAGCTGGAGCACTTTTCATGCCAAACGGCATTACAGTATATTGAAATAAGCCGTCTGGTGTGACAAAAGCTGATATTTCTCGAGCTCTCTGTGTCAATGGGACTTGCCAGTAACCTTTCAATAAATCAAATTTGCTCACAAATTTTGCTTGCCCAATATTATCAATGCAATCGTCTATCCTTGGAATCGGATAGGAATCAGATTTTGAAACAGAATTCACTTTTCTGAAATCAGTTACGAAACGAAAGGTTTTATCTGGTTTAGGCACAAGCAGACAAGGAGAGCTCCATTCACTGTTACTCGGCTCAATAATATCATTGTCAAGCATATATTTAATTTCTTTTCTCATAAATTCAAGTTTGAGTGGATTGAGCCGGTAAGGATGTTGCTTAATTGGAGAAGCATCACCTACATCGACATCATGACAAACAGCAGTGGTTTTGTTTGGCACATCTGGAAAAAGATTTTTAAAAGAAAATACCAAAGCTTTTAATTCTCTACGATCAAAAGACAGATGTGCAAGTTTTGAATCTAAATTTGACAAAATTTCTGAATTTTTCAATCTAACTGTCTCTTCCATAGTTTTAGAACTAAAATGTGGTTCAATTATATCTGGTTTGTCATGATTGTTCTCCAATTTAACCATGGCTAAAGTGGCAACTGGTTTACTCTCACCTTCATTAGTACGCTCAAAATATGGTTTTAACATATTAATGTGACACTCTCTATTTTGTTTACGCCGACCTGGTGTTTTACAATATAATTCAAATCATTGATTTTACTCTCTATGGTATAAGGACCACAATATTTAGCTTGTAATGGATGTCCAGGGACTGGCAAAATACAAGTACCTTATCACCTGGCTCAAAAACTCTGTCCCTGGCATCTTTATCATACCATATTTTCATCTTATTCTGAACAGTTTTAAATTGTTCTGAGCAATTTGACAAGCAGTATACAATTTTTCTTTAAATCTAGATACATAGTCTAGAAGATTCATGTCAGTGTGTTCAGTAAGCCACTTTTCCTTTATCAATTTTAAAGGTCCCTTACAGTATGACCAAATACCAACTCAAAGGGACTAAAACCAAGGATTCTTGAACAGCCTCTCGGACCGCAAAAGTAAAAGTGAACACCATCATCCCAATCCCTGTCAAATTGAAGACAAAAGTTCTGATCATGTTCTTCAATGTTTGATGAAAACGTTCTAAGGCACCTTGAGATTCTGGATGATAAGCACTTGACCTATACTGAGCAATCCCTAACTGGTACACGACTTGCTGAAATAAACCTGACATGAAATTTGAACCCTGGTCGAACTGTATAGACTTTGGAAGTCCTACTAGCGTGAAAAATTTGATCAGACCTTTGACAATAGTAGGTGTCTTGATATTCCTTAACGGAATAGCCTCTGGAAAGCGAGTGGAGATACACATGATTGTCAATAAATACGCATTTCCGGTCTTGGTCTTCGGTGAAGGTCCAACGCAATCAATTAGTACTCTGGTAAAAGGTTCTTCAAAGGCTGGAATAGGCAGAAGTGGTGCTGGTGGTATTTTCTTGGCCAGTAGAAATGTTGGTTAAGGCAAGCTAAGTGTATGGGCAAGACCAATAATGTCCACCAACAACCTGGCCCCTTGCTGAGCTGAAGAACCTCTGAGCTATACTAGGTGGTCTTATTACGGCCTTCTCTGAGACCGGGACCTTCAATGTCGGCTAGAAAGGTGTCAGAAAGGTCCATGTAATCAAACTGGTCTTCTTGCAAATCCTCATTTTGTTGTTTTCTAGCCATCGCCCTAGTAACGACACAAGCTGGATACAGTTCAGCATCATCTTCAGGTGATTTAACATGCACCACCGGTTCACTGGTAACAATTGGTTCAGCAACCACTTTATTCCTAGCTAGATCATTTCCTAGCAATAATGAAACACCCTCAACAGGGAGATTAGGACGAACACCCACAACAACTGGTCCAGTTATCAAATCTGACTTCAGATAAATACGATGGAGGGAACATCTATACAACCTAACTCCACATCCTGTAACAAAACGGAGGCACCAACAGAAGTCTCCTCGGACAAAGGCAACACACCTTCTAACAATAAAGACTGAGAAGCTCCAGTGTCCCGTAAAATCTTAATAGGCTGAGGAGTAGTATTATCAACAATAGAAACAAACCCATCAGACATAAAGGGTATATAATCCTCCATGTAATCACAAAAACTGGACTTAAAAGCCTGACTCGCAGGACATTCCAACGTATGGGTAAAACGGGGTGTCGTACAAGCACTGGTCTTGGGCTTATTATCTCTTGCATTCTTCTTCTGGAGTCTAAAACAATCAGCCATCAGGTGACCATCCTTCTTACAATAAGCACAAGTCAGTGACTTCTTCTCAAAAGTATCAAATTTTGGACTAGACATATTATAACTAGACTGACTCTTATTCTGTGCAACAGGTTTAATATCAGTACGCTCAGTGCTTTGATTCTTGTAATTTCCACTCGAAGTATTAAAATTTTGACCTTTGAAACTTCTCTTATGTGAAAGGGTATAATTATCGGAAATAACATCTGCATCTTGTAATGTCTCAACAGTTTTGTCATCTAAATGTGTTTTAAGTCTAAATGAACACACTGCTTGAACTCTTCTAATAACATCAATTGTCTTAAATTATCAAAATTTTATTTATTTTCTTTGACGTAAGCCATTTATCAAATAGATCTTCTTTTCCTAGCAAATTCAACATAGGTTTGTGAATCAAACTTTTATAAGACCCAAATTTCTGTCTATATGCTTCTGGCACTAGCTCATAAGCTTTCAAAACTTCCTTTTAACCGTGTCATTATCCGAACTATTTTCTGATGAAAGTGCTGAGTAAATTTCAGCGGCCTTGCCCTCAAAAACACTTTGCAGCATTGTAGTCCAAAAAGGCTTCGGCCATTTCAAATTTTGAGCAATTTTCTCAAACTGTGGAAAAAATTTGTCAACTGTTTTTTCACAAAATTTGGGAACCAAACGTATGTTTTTTGCTGCATCAAAATTAAGATGTTCTGATTTTGACTGGAATTTAATGTTGCTTTCTTCTTTTGCCATTTCAATTTTCATTTTTTCAATCTCTAACCTTTCTCTCATTTCAAGTTCTGCCTGTTTTAATTTAAATTCATCTTCTTTTTCTTTTTTCTCCATTTCTAACCTTTCTTCTTTTCTTTTTCTCCATCTCTAATCTTTCCTTCGTTTGAAGTTCTGCCTGTTTTCTTCTTTTTCCAATTGTTTTATTTTGATTTCGTTTTCCAATTGTTTTAATTTAAATTCATGTTCTAATTCAAGCTGTTTTAATTTGGTAGCATCAACATTTTCGACCTTAAGTTCAAGAGCCTCTTCACCAAAAATTTCTGAGTCAACTAATTTGTCTATTAACAAATTTTTTATAATTTGTTTTCTCATAGATACTCTAAAGTCTAATTTCAGATGTTTAGCAAGCAACACTAATTCCTCTTTCTTCAAATTATCAAACCCTTCCAGGTCTGGCGTTTTCAAAAATTTACCGGCATCAAATGCCATATTGTAGAATTTTGTTGGCTAGTTCTAATAAAAATACTGAAAAAATCTTTATTAAGATATTAACGTGATCCCGGACTTGAGCCCCCAATTTCTGTAACGGCAGAAAATCGCCTTTTAATTGTAACCAACAAAAGACACAAATCAATAATAAAATTTAACAAGATTTATTATACACAAGTTTACAAGAAATATTACATATTAAAAGGAAATGTCAACTTAACTGTCAAAATATATGCCCAATCTTTTATCTTTCCTTTATCCGGAAATCTTCTCGGAATCCACAGAATATTATATCCAATTGGTCACAATCTAGTATGATGTAGTTTGTAAATAAAAGTGTCAATCCAACTGCTGAGAATGTTGATGTCTAACGATGTCTAAGTCTATCTATCTCTATCTATGTTTCTATGTCTCTCTATATTTTACATACTTTTGGGTCTGCATTTAAATACTCAAACGGAAATTTCTAGACAACGCTAAATCTTTTGTTATGATCATTCTGGAAACGTTATGTAAGTGAAATAGAAAGTTCTAATCATTCCATGAGTATCAATGAATGTTCCAGTGAATTCTAAACTGCATAGTTGTAACAATATGTGTATAATTTGTACACAATATAACAAAATATAATGTAAACATTCTTAGGTCACACAAAACAAATTAGGCCAACTAAATAGATATGATAGTTACAATATCATAACACTCTTAGTTACTTTCCACTGCAATAACAGTTTTTTCGTTGAAACAATATGTTGTAATAATTGCCATCGAAGCATTTTTAATTTATTTTCAGTCATATGTTCAAAAATAAATTGGTACAATGAATTCATATTAAGAGTTTCTTGTACTTGTAGGATTCTAAGCCATCTGTTTATCCCTATTGACGACTCTAGTTTTATACTTATTAAAGAGTTATATAACATTTTATTTGTTAATAATGTAGTCTCGGTATAATGATTTTTCCATATGATCTTATTTCTTTGAATATTAACTGTAGTTTTGACAGAATTTTCTTTTTGAACAACTTGGATCCATTCTTTTGGGATAGATTTTTTTAATTTATGAAATTCAGCGATCCTATTTATTTTGAACTTTAATTTGTTTAGAATGTAGATTTCCGATAATGACATTTTATCATCTAAGATGTCATTTATGTAAATCAGATCACTCTTAATCCAGTTCTCAAATATAATTGGTTTATTACCAAATTTTATAAATTTATTTCCCCATATTACTTGTTTTCTAATATCAACAAATGTGTCTGGTTGTTTTGTTTGCCCTCGCCAGTCAAATTCCAAGACTTTATTACATCTTTATAAAACTCAGGAATATCTTTAAAATATTTTAGAGATTTTATATCACTAAAATTCATGCTAAATATTGACAAAATTCTGTTTGAAACATTTAAGTATTTAAATGGTATAAGCTTCCAAGTTGCAAGTTTACCATTTACCAATCTATTTACCCATGATGCTTTTAAAGCCACAAAATAACTTTTAAAGTCAACCATTTTTAAACCCCCCCTTTTCATATGGACCTATCTTATGTTTCTTTTAACTTTGTCAGGTTTCCCATTCCAAATATATTTATAGCTACTGTTTTCTATTTCTTTTAGATAATTTTCTGAAGTTAGACAGACGCTTCCCAAGAAAGTAAACAAAGGCAATATTAAAGTCTTTATAATTAGTATTTTTCCTAAAATTGAAAGATTTCGTTTTTTCCATATCACAAATAATTTATTTATGTATTCTATTTTACCATCCCAGTTTAATTTTGGCATTCTTCTTTATCATGTCCGAAAAACACCCCTAAAGCTTAATAGGTTTATCTCCCCACTTAATTCAGACAATTTTATCTTTACACGATTTCAATTTTCCAGTCCATAATCCCTCTTGTTTTATTTCTATTTAATAGTAAACCTGAAAAAGAACCAAAAATTTCTATTTCGTTCATTGCAGTTACCACATCGTTTTTATCCTTGCAAAAAAAGTGTTATGTCGTCTGCTAATTGTGAAATTTTAATACTATGACTTTGCCCATCTAGTTTTATATTTATTCCTTTTACATTTTTATTATTCCTTAATCTTTGGGCCATAATTTCAACTGCCAAAACAAATAAAAGAGCCGACAAGGGACATCATTGTCTTATTCCAAGTGAATTTTTGAAAGTTTCTGATACCCACCCATTGTTCATAACACACGTTTGTATATCTGTGTACATTGTTTTAACCCAGTTAATAAATAATTCGTTAAAACCAAAATGTTTCAAAGTCCGAAACATAAAATCCCATCCTTAGACTAATGAATCAAATGCTTTTGTAAAATCTACAAAAACTATTGCCCCCTCAATATTGTATGTGTCTGCATAGTCTATTACATCTTGAGTTTGTCTCAAATTAAACCCTAATAAATCTGTTTTTTAACATAACCGGTTTGATCGTCATTAATAATTTTTAGAAGTACCTTTTTTTAATCTTTGAGCTAGAACATATGACAAAAGTTTAAAATCTGCATTAAGAAGTGAAATTGGACGGTAATTTTCCAAAAGTAAAGGATCTCATTTTTAAATATCAAAGTTAATATACTGGTACGTTGTGAGTATGATCAACTTTGTCTATCGTAGCCGGTATTGAGAACATCTACAACTAATAATTTAAGTTTATCCCAAAATTGTCTATAAAATTCTACCGTTAGGTCATCAAGCCCTGGAGATTTATTTAATTTCATTTTATAAATGCCTTGTGTGCATTCCTCTACTGTAATTTTTCTATCACATATCAGTTTATCCTTTTCGTCTACTTTGTTTTCTAGTTTTGTGTCATTGATATATTTTTCAGTTAAATTTTTATTTGCAGATTTTACATTATACAAGTTTTCATAGAAATTTGTTATTTTATAGAGTAAATTTCCTTGTAGTAGTTGTTATTGGCTTTAAACTAGTTATTAATAACTGCGAATACTCTGAGAAATGTACCTTGTGTGTGTGTGGTTTTTTTTTTTTTATCTTGTGCTTTGTATCGATCTGATCGGATAATCTCTTTTGAACTGATTTTACATTTTGTTACTTTGTTGTACCTTAACACCACTGTCCCAGGTTAGGGGGAGAGAGTAACGCAAGCGAACATGTTTACTCCCCCTTGTTTCCACCACATTATGTATGTGTCTCACCCAAGTCATGATCAGGACCCTGTATTTAAGTGGTTGTTTTGTTGCTGTATATCATATTTGTTAAAAGTTTAGTACATTAATATGGCTATTAGTTTTCTCGCTGTGAATTGTTTTACATTTGTCATTTCTGGGTCTTTTAGGGCTAAATATGTGATATGGGTTTTTTCAGTGTTGAAGGTCGTACAGTGACCTATGGGTGATAACCTCTTAGTCATTCGGTCTCTGGTTCAGTATTGTCTTATTGGCTATCATACAACATCTTCTTATTTTTATAAAATAATTAAAATATAAAGATAATTATGACAAGATCTTGACCTCCAAGTTTTTTAATCATGGATAACATATCAAAAGTCCTAAAGTGTTACACCAACATGAAAGCTTCGTAAATAAAGTAAAAGTGGTAATAACTCGATGTCACGAAAGAGATATAATAAAAACAAAAACAAAAAGTGTTGTGTGAGATAAACAACTATTACAAAGTAAGATGTATCGTTAAGCAGTGTCAATATTGAAAGACCATGAACTGTTCGATATCATTTATCTAATATCATAACAATATCTGGCGGCGAAACGAAAATACAGTGCAGAAAAAAAAGGTTCAAAAAATAATCGGAACAATAAACCAAAAGGTGTTTCGACAGAAAGTTGGTGAGACCTTATAATGAGAAAAATTGCTAAAATCTGTTCCTTTTTTCATACATGAAGGGGTATACAGTGTTGTCGTTGCATGAACATAATATAAAAGGCATACTTCGTTATATTCTTTTCACAAACACTATAACAGCGATCATGGTCCAATGAAAAAGGCCTTTATATTGCAGCGGCTAAAGTAAAAAAAAAAGACAAATGCCGATTGCAAATCATCAACCTTCTTGTCCATTATTATCAATCATTGGTTTAATTTTAGTTTGAAATTAAAAAAAAATATTGTTCTTCAGCATTGCTTGTATTTATGAAATATTAATGTGAATGAAGTTATTTGTTTGTTTCTTTTAGGCTTACAATGGACGACACAATTCGTATAAACGTAGGTGGAACAATGTTTACAACAAAACTATCAACACTTCAAAAGTATCCCGACACGCTTCTTGGATCAATTTCTATTGAGTCAGACTGTTATAGCAAGGACGACAAATCATTCTACTTCGACCGGAATCCAGAACTGTTCAACACAATTTTGGACTATTACAGAAATGGTTGTCTTCATCTTCCATATCATCTCTGTGGATGGTTATGGAAAACTGAACTGGAATTTTGGAAGATACCCTTAACTGACATATCCGAATGTTGTCATAAAACTATATCAACTTACAATACAAGGGTAGACATTTGCGATATGTTAAAGGCAGTATTTTCTCCTCTGAACCAATCAGAATACACTTCACCGTCTGGAATCGGAAAATTACGCCATAGACTATGGCTATTCCTCAATGAACCAGCATCGTCCACTTGGGCTAAAGTAAGCAATTCCGTTTTAGATTAACATATACGTATTACTCAAATATAGGGAACAAACTAATGTATCAAAAACGCAAAGAAGTAAAACAACATATGACAAAATCATATAAATACTTACAGTACATTTATTTGCTCTTAAAGATTATTATGTGTATGTGTATGTCAAATTTTTATTAATTTTGTATATTTATTAACATACAGCAAATAAAAATTAGGCAATATGGGGTATACGTCAATGAGACAGCAACCTTACAATAAAACCAAGCATAAGACGTATACAGCAGAACATACAGTCGTGAAAAAAAAGAGTTGTCTATACAAAATGTCAATTTAAACCGTCACATGTCTATCAGAGTTGTCAATGAATAAAACTGAAACAATCATAGATATGCCGTTAAGACCAAATTTTTCAAATAAACAAAACAAGAAGTTACGGCATAAGACATGCAACCACATACGAAGTTTCAGACTTGTTCTACTATAAACTTAAAATTCACGAACATTTGTTTCAAGCAGTAAAACAATGTATATTTAATAAAACGATAGTCGTGCAGCAATAAACTATATTTTTCACAGTTAAATTTCTTACCATACATATTTTTAAGTTATTCATAGTAAAATATCCACTAAAATGTCACGTGACATGTTAGTTCATTAATCAAATTGCTATTTCAAATTATCTCAGTAAACTATATTCTTTCAATGTTTTTTTTTAGGTTTTCAGTTTCATATACTTGAGCATAGTTTTAGTTGCTTCAAGTTTGCCATGCTTGATAACACATCCGGGGATCCGAATACAAACATTAAATGCCGATACAATATTTACGCTGGCAGCGCTTAACAACGTGCAAATGTGGATAAACAAAGACAATCCCAAAGAAATGCAGTTGGCAACATCTAAGGAACCTGATTGGTTATATAGTTTGGGTTTAGTAATAAGTGTTTTCTTTTCGGTAGAGACAATACTTCGTGTTCTAACATGTTCTACCAAAAACAAGTTTGTAAAAGAGTGGCTCAATATTTTGGATATTATATTGTTCGTCATAATGTGGATATGTTATGGAATTAAACAAAACTATGAGAAGGAGCTTCTTTCAAATAAACATTTGGCTTACTTCCTTTGCTTTTGTGAAGCAGTATCTGTGTTGCGTCTCTTTAGATTTTTTCGACTTGCAAAACAGTACAGTAGCCTACGGATATTGTTTATAACAATAAAAGAGAGTGTAAAAGAGCTGTTGTTGCTTCTGATCACATTTATTGTCTTTAGTTGGATGTTTGCAAACTTGATATATTACACAGAAGTTTTAGAGTCAGAAACGTTCCCAAATATGTTAGTCGGCTTTTGGTGGTCAGTTGTAACCATGACGACTGTCGGTTATGGAGATGTTTATCCTATTGGTCCACTAGGAAGAGTAGTTGGAGTTTTGTGTAGTTTTTGTGGATTACTAGTTTTGGCTATGCCGATAGCGATCATTGCGGGTAATTTTGATGGTCTATGCAAGCAAAATGAAGAACGTGAGGCATATGCTAAATTGCAGAGTAAACAGAAATCTAACATTCCAAAAGCATGGGAGATATCAAAGATTAATCCCATTTATCCAAGCAAGTTAATTAAAAATAACACGTGACTTTCGATCTCGACCTAAAGTCAGTTTCTTGGAAAATGGAATCTCAAACGTGAGGTCGTATACTAACTTCCGTGATATAGTATAATTACAGCAACATATATCAGAATGATGAAAACGCGTATCACATATGCACATAAATCAAACTTGAAGTTACATATACACATATAGATAGTGAAAGCCGTTAATAAGTGTGTGTTTCATATATTGTTATTTATAGTTCTTTTTCTTAAATTCTTTTTTATTGTACATATACTTTTAAATAATTTTACTGGAATTTTTTTTTTAATATCATGCAACAAGAGTGACATTTTACTGACAGTTTCCAAAATTCTGCATGAACGATTTCATGGTAGCAAAATCCAGTTTTCGTTCATATATTCTAATATTACTTCAATCATGATGAAATCGACGAAGCTATGAAAGTATTTCCAAAGTTTAAAAGTTTTCAGATCCTTCATCGTTCATATACGAATGTATTTTTTCCTTGTTAGCTACCATGTCTTCGTCTGTTACATTGTAGCTCTATAAAAATGTCATCAGAAACTTAACTCAGCTGCAACCATGTTTGGGTAATCTGGTTGATACAATGTGTCCGATGATCCCGTCACATAACAAACATTGCCGCGAAGACTAAAAAATAGAACATATGTATAAAATTCAAGAATTGTCTATGATGATCAGCTTGAAAACCATGCATTTTATATACAAGATATCAGACTGGAGCAGAAATGCTAGAAATGTCAATATTTTACTTTCCATTTTGAAAACGGACACGTACTAATACAAATTATGTACATCTTGTTGCCGAATCATATTTATTATACTTTTTTTGTATGATGATAGATTTGTAATCATGTCGAATAAGTATGTTTAAACTACATGTACTGTCCATTTTAACAAATGTCATCAGGCATTTAATTTTGTAATAATCTATTTACTCCATCTCGGCAGTCTCGTAGTATTATTTAATCCTCGAGTTTAGAGAACCTAGGTTCGTTCCCTGGTCGGGTTAACTCTAAAGATTTGAACAGGTACTTGTTACTCAGCAAAGCATTTAGAGGTAACAGCAAACACCGGTCGTTTTCTAACTGTTACCTTGCGCACTAAAAGAAAGCAGTCACCATGTAAGTTCAATAAAATTTAGTTCGTTGTCCGTTCATGAATATTCATGACATGTGACCATTTGTTTGCACTTAAAACCCGTGCGGTCATCTTTCTGACCATCGACTCTCGCTATAGCCTAAAGAAGAGACACGTTTATTCACGGATAATTTAATGTGCATTTGTATTTGTAATTATGATTATTATTGTTATTATGTTTGTATTTGATACATAAGATATAGAATTAAAGGTTATAGCGAGTAGCACACCTACATTAGATCTTTGTTCTTTGTTAAGGTCATAGAATATAATTACTTTATATTCGGACGAACGTAGTGAGGGAGAATATAATTTATCGTACTTCCCTGCAACTTTATCACCCTGCCAAGTCGCAGAAGTTATCAGCGACGTCACAATGTGTGAGGAGAAGTTATCAAGCTAGCTTTCGTTAGGACAACCAAGCTAAAAAAAAAAAAAAATAAGAAAATACGAAAGATATCATAAAACATCAACCTCGCTACACAATGTGAAGCTTGTTTGTTCGTTCGTTGTGCTTTTACATTGTGACTCTCGGCAAATATTTCACGAAAACTCGAATGTTATCTTCCTGTAATATTTGCTGCTGGACGTTAACCATCCATCGATCTCCGTTTAAGAATTGTTTTATTCTGTGTTCCCCGCTTATTACAGAAAAGATTACCCACACGCTCGTTGTAAATTTCTAAATGCCATGGTACATGTCAGTTATATAAGTTGTGATCTACTAAAATTTAAACCCAAGTATCTTTGAATAAAAATACATTTGGGTAGATTTTTGGTAAGAGAGATAGACCAAAAATTACGTACGTTGTATTAATTGTGATGTTAAACAATAACTTTCTACTCGTTTTGATTGTTTTAGATTTTTTTCTAAGTTTTTACCTTTAATAATTTATTTATTTCTGAAGTATGCAATTCAATCTGTATAATTTGTATTAAATAGAACTAAAAACCTATCGTTGTCTTAATTTTCGCTTTGTTTTTATATTGCTATGCATACAATTTTAGAGTTTTTATACGACCGCGGTCGTATATTGGTATCACGTCGTCGTCGTCGTCTTCGTCGGCGTCAGCGTCGTCCGAAGACATTTGGTTTCCGGACAATAACTTTAGTTTAAGTGTATGGATCTCTATGAAATTTAACCAAAAGGTTCAATACCACAAAAGGAAGGTTGGGATTGTTTTTGGGGTGATGGTCCCAACCGTTTAGGAATTAGGGGCCAAAATAAGCAATTTTCTTAGTTTCAGGACAATAACTTGTGTTTAAGTGTATGGATGTCTCTTAATTTGTACCACATTTTACAAAAAGAAAATTTCTTCAAAATTATTTTTTTTGGAAGGGGGGAGGGGGGTAAATTTTTTTTGGGGGCAATTTTTTTTCTCAAAAGAAAATTCTCTTCAAATGTTTTTTTTTTCTTGGAGGGGAGTAACAAAAAAAATTTGGGGGGTAAAAAAAAATTTTTTTTGGGGGTCAATTTTTTTCCCTCAAGATTTAAGAAATTGTCAATTTTCCAAAGAAAAAAAATTGGGGGTCAGAATTTATTTTGCTAGTCTGAAAACTGATTTACTTAGTATTGCACAACAGCACAGTGTATTGCACAACAGCAAGAAATCTTCAATTGAATATAAAATTTATTCAAATCATACATCTGGATTCCGGACAATAACTTTAGTTTAAGTGTATGGATCTCTATGAAATTTAACCAAAAGGTTCAATACCACAAAAGAAAGGTTGGGATTGTTTTTGGGGGTGATGATCCCAACCGTTTAGGAATAAGGAGCCAAAACAAGCATTTTTCTAGTTTCAGGACAATAACTTGTGTATAAGTATTTTGATTGCTCTGAAATTGTACCACAAGATTCAATACCACAAGTAAAAGGTTGGTATTGATTTTGGGGTAATTGCCCAAACCGTTCAGGAATTAGGAGCCAAAAAGGGTCTAAAACAAGCATTTTTGTAGTTTTCAGACAATAACTTGTGTTTAAGTGTATGGATGTCTCTTAATTTGTACCACATTTTACAAAAAGAACATTTCTTCAAAACTGTTGTTTTTGGAAAAGGGGAGAGCGGGGTCATTTTTTTTATTTGGGGGCAATTTTTTTCCTCAAAAGAAAATTCTCTTCAAATATCTTTTTTTTTGGGGTCAATTTTTTTTCCCTCAAGATTTAAGAAATTGTCAATTTTGCAAAGTAAAAAATTGGGGGTCACAATTTATTTTGCTAATTCTTTGTATATTATAGTCTGAAAACAGATTTACTAAGTATTGCACAACAGCACAGTGTATTGTACAACAGCAAGAAATCTTCAATTGAATATGAATTCAAATCATACATTTGGATTCCGGACAATAACTTTAGTTTAAGTGTATGGATCTCTATGAAATTTTACTAAAAGGTTCAATACCACAAAAGGAAGGTTGGGATTGTTTTTGGGGGTAATTGTCCAAACCGTTCAGGAATTAGGGGCCTAAAAGGGTCTAAAACAAGCATTTTTCTAGTTTTCAGACAATAACTTGTGTTTAGGTGTTTGGATGTCTCTTAATTTGTACCACATTTTACAAAAAGAAAATTTCTTCAAAATTATTTTTGTTGGAAAAGGGGGGAGGGGGGTCAATTTTTTTTCCTCAAGATTTAAGAAATTGTCAATTTTCCAAAGAAAAAAATTGGGGGTCACAATTTATTTTGCTAATTCTTTGTATATAGTCTGAAAACAGATTTACTGAAAATTGCGCAACAGCACAGTGTATTGCACAACAGCAAGAAATCTTCAATTGAATATAAATTCAAATCATACAACCAATTTCAAGTTCTTTGACACATTTATTCTGTGTCAGAAACCTATAATGTGTCAAATATTTAATTACAATCCCAATTCAGACCTGTATCAAGCTTGAATATTGTGTCCATTTTTGCCCCAACTGTTCAGGGTTGGACCTCTGCGGTCGTAACCAGCTGCGCTCGGCGAAGCAGTTTATTGATTTTGTTATAGTGTCTTTTAATATTTGACAGGAAAGATTATCATCGCTTAAGTATTGCTGTATATGTGCTCTAGGTATGTAGGATAACTCGTGTATACGTGTACTTACTACATGTAATTGACTCGACAGTTTTAAGAGTACAAATACATATGATGGCTTTTTCGTTTTAAAAAAAAAGATGATAATCAAATTCACTAAATCGAAAAATGAGACCGACAACATGACAGGTAGAAATAAAACGAACAGAAAAAATGCAGTCTGCAAATCTTTACACAGAAACCTAATACAGAAAGAACAATAGGCAAAAGGCAAAAGATTTGTGTGCGAGATGTATTGTTCAGAGGAATTTGACATTGGAGCAGCGTAATTTACTAATTTTAACTCAAATAGAAATCTGTATCGTTATTGCATATATATATATATATATATATATATATATATATATATGTACTATATAATCTAGTAAGTGACAAACATCAAAATAAACCTCCCAAACATGGCGATATAAATGAACATGTTTGAATAAAACTAAAGAGAAATCAAATATATATAAAAGAAGATGTGGGGATGTTAAATCAATGACACAGCAACCAATCAACAAAAACCAAAATCACAAATAACATCTAGAGGCCAACATAGGGACTCGTCATTAATAGACAAGTGTCTGTCTTTGTCAAATATCAAGCTTTAAATAGTCTTACGTTTATACAATTATATTGAATTACCTAAACAGAGTAACATTTTTGTCGATTACTTCCAATTCCGTTAGTTCTGTAATGTTCACACATGTATTTTGAATTGTTATTCTGTCCAGATTGTTAAGTTACTACAATGTACTCTACAAATGCTTCATCTTTAGCCGAACAGTTTTATCTTTTTTACTTCTTCAATTCATGTGTGCTGGTTCATATTCTGGACGCTAGTATTTGTTCCTTTCAATTGGAAATACGGATAACCTAAAACCAAAAATGAAACTGAGAAATGGAAAAATTCTAAATACTAAACTCGTTCAAAGGGTATCTACACGTCTCAATCTTCCAAATCGCTTATCTAAAATACTACAATCGCTAATATTTTTAATAATAAAAATCGTGATTACCCTTCTATCGATAAGTGTCATGCCAAAAAATTACTTACATGTCCCCGTCTTTCCACCAACAATACGGTAAGGTCCAAGTTTAAAAGTCGCACATGTTCCTTAAATTTTGAAAACTAACAGTATTATCTAATTACTCACATGAAACAAACCGGGTTGCGGTATTAAGTACGTAGGTGAAACTGGACGCTATATATCTAAATGCACGCAAGAACACCTTTATCGTTTTAAAAGACCCCATAAATTCAAAAGTATTATTTATCAACACCTAAAGAAGCACAATCATCCTATTAAATATTTAACAGTTCAACCTTTAGAAGTAGTAAATAAGCAGCCTGGGGAATCTCATTCAAAGTTTGCACGATCACGGAAAATAATTGAATTAAATTGGATTAAAAAATAACAGGCTAGTATCCTCTCGGTCTTAATGATAATATCATGGGAATTGACAATATATCAAGAACCGATTCTGTTAACATTTTGGATATAGTTTCTAAAACTGTTCGTAAAAACCGTTCTCATGGGCATAGAAAAAATCGCAATCAAAGAAAATTTCGTACCAACAATACAAATATTTCGGACCTAATTTCTATTTAAAAAAAAAAAAAAACAACGGCAGACATTATCTGTTAACCAAGCTCTGTTCTTTACCTGTTAATAAATTACATCAAATTTTAGAGGATTGCAACACAATTCCATATTGCAGTCCGAAGTACGAAATCGTCCAAATTATAATTGCGTATTGTTATTATAAACTGTTTCCCAAAATTGATCGCCCTGAAGATCATAAGAAACATTTGATTTAAAATCAAATATGTCAATAAAGGTTTTGATTTTGTAAATATTGCCGGTATTTTTAATGATCATTCTGTTAAAGAACAAATTCTTGGCTATTTTGATAATACTGAACTCCCTCTTATTTGTTATGTTTACAAAAAATCTATCTGGAAATATGTGTTTTATTATAGCGAAGTGTGTAAAGATGTAAATATCAGTGATAATACACCTACGTCATGAAATTGCAGTAATTCCGAATACATTTATGGCCTCAGCTCCCATGTTATAACAGGAGACCTTAACATCGTTCGTGACCGAGAGTTGAAATCATTCCTCAGTAAAGGACCTAAATATCGTCCCCCGTCAATTATTAATTGGAATGAGTGTCGTAACATCATCCACGACTCACTCCGTACTTTCTGCTCGAAATGGATAAAACGAGAAAAAGTTGACAAGAAATCCTAAGATTATTTTTTTAATTCAGTAATAAACATAGTTGATATACGTATACAACATTTTAAAGAATATTTTACTCCTAATAACAAACATAATAGCCCTATTTCTCGTATCAAACATAAGCTAAAAAAATCGCCAATGAATTTGTTTTGTCCCGGCTGATAAGGCTGCTAATAATATCATTAGTGTTTGACGTAAATTTTACATTGAGGTTCTGCAAAAGGAAATCACGAATTCACCAACATTCCAACTGACTCCATTTTCGGAAAATGACATCTGTAACAAACATCAACTTTAGCTACTTCTTTACAAGCAGAACCAAATACAATGAAAGTTCCAACTATGTACTGGCTTCCGAAGCTTCACAAAACACCTTACAAATATAGATTTATTTTGTCTTCAAGCCATTGTTCCACTGCTAAACTGTCTATTCTACTTACTAGTACACTTGGTACAATCAAAAACCTGGTAATAATTTGTTCAAATAAGGCCTTTGAAAATAGTGGAACTAATTACTTTTGGAGTGTCAAAAATTCGTTGGAAGTACTTGATAAATTGCATGCTTATATTGGTGATTTCGAATCTGTTCAAAGTTTTGATTTTTCTACCCTATATACCACTTTGCCTCATAATCTTATTAAGAAAAAATAACACACATAACTAAATGGGCATTTAAAAAGTCAGAATGCGAATACATATGTTCAAACTCTTTTAAGTCATTTTTTAGTAACAACACACAAAAGAACTATGTCAATTGGACCTGCTTTGATACTATAACTGCCCTTGATTTATTACTAGATAACATTTTTGTTCGTTATGGAGATTCCGTATATCGTCAAGTTATCGGAATTCCAATGGGAACTAACTGTGCACCACTTATTGCGGACCTGTTACTGTATTGTTATGAGTTACAATTTATGACTAAAATCAGCAAAGACCAATCGAAACAACATCTGATACAAAACGTTCCCTTGTCACCATCTTATGGTGTTTATATATCTCAATTTGTTTGATTCGCTCGTGTATGAAACAACACGAAAGAAGTCTCTGTTTTACTGAAAAATTATTACACCAGGGTTTTCGATATCAAAAACTAGTCAAAACATTTACTAAATTTTATCATCGGTACAAGGACATCATTCGTAAAAATAAATCAACATGCAGACATCTTATACGTTCAGGTATTTCACATCCAATTTTTTATGGTAATATTCTTTACAAAGCACAAAAATGTCGGCATTCACCTCAAAAGCTAACCAAACCTTTAAACAGACTTATTCAGAAGGGATATAGTTACGATACTGTTGTCAGGTCATTAAAGATGGCATATATTTTGGTATTAATATTGATTCACTCATAGGGTCTTTGCATCGGAAATAAACACATTTTTTTCTAAAACCAGTTGTTGGCATGATACGGGTTATGTTCCTCTCATATATTTTATGATGGTATGATACTAACGGGAGGGATTGTGCTTGATTTTCATATGATGAAGACATAATCTTTCAATCAGTTTAATTGAAGTTTGGAGCTGGCATGTCAGTAACTGCTAGTAGTCCTTTGTTAATTTATGTATCTTTGTCATTTTGCCTAGTTTATTTTGTTACTTATTCTGACATCGGACTCGGACTTCTTTTAAACTGAGTTTTACTGTGCGTATGGCTGTGTGTTTGTTTGATCTACATTGGCTAGAGGTATAGGGGTAGGGTAGAGATCTCACAAAACATGTTCAACCCCGCCGCATTTTTGCGCCTGTCCGAAGTCAGGAGCCTCTGTTAGTCTTGTATGTGTTTTTAATTTTAGTTCATTTATATGTTTTGGAGTTTAGTATGACGTCAATTTTCACTGAACTAGTACACCTTTATGTTTAGGGGCCAGCTGAAGCCCGCCTCTGGGTGCGGGATTTTCTCGCTGTGTTGAAGACCCATTGGTGGCCTTCGGCTGTTTTCTGCTCTTTGGTCGGGTTGTTGTCTCTTTGACACATTCCTCATATTTATTCTCAATTTCATTTTTTGACTGAAATGACTGCTACCTGTTTAAAAGTTTTCGATATAACAAAAAACAAAACGTTTATTAGGATCTTATTAAGGTTTATCGATGTTAACGTTCAGACATTTCTAACTAATTCCAAATCAAGATCACAATTTCCTTCTTTATTCATTTCACAAAATACAATTCCATTCATCATTATATATTATTCATTAACTCTCAGTCAGGATTCTACTTCGTAAAAATTATAATTAAAAAATATCGTAAAAGGCCGGACTACAAATTTTCAGATTTTGAAGACTTATTACCCTAGGTAAAACCCATAAAAAGGAAAAATCTACAAGTAAAGTCTGTCGTCAAGGGTCAAGGGCTTTCGGTAAAAATTTAAGGGGGTGTAAGTGAACGCGGTGGTCGACTTTTTCCCTTTTTTATCACATTTCACGCAAGCAAAATGATGTATCAAATATTTTTGTTGCTTTATACGTTTTCAAGACAAAACAGTTACTCTAACACGCCTGAAATTAAAAAGGTGTACCCGATTTTCTGTTTTCGATGAGATTATTACCCATTTAAGGATTTTCTCCCCAAAAAAAAAAAAAACGTTGACGGTGGCAGAGATGCAAACTAATGTTTTAAAAAGATCAGCCTTATATCCATCTGTGGAATTTATGCTTATGCACATCAAATATCCACATATATTTGCACCTACCATAATTGACTGTTTTGTAAAAAAATTTTTGTTTAAACTTTTACAAATATCTCTCAGCTCCATACTATAATTGAAATATATACACGTGTATAAGATGCAAAAGAATACTAAATTATGCACCTACATTAAACGATTAAAGCCCATAAAAACAAATGTAAACAATTCAAATATACCAAATTGGCCTTTTTTTATCTGCTCTATCTAAGAGTTCCATTTCTTTTGTTTAATATCATGTCTAGGATGAAATTTGAAAAAATAGGCAGGACAGGACTTTTGAGTTAAAGGCAGGATGAGACACTTTCTAAAAAAAAAAAGGCAGGATAACAATTTATGTAAAAAAGTCAGGATAAACTAATGAAAAAAAAGGCAGGACCGAATAGAGTGAAAAATAAAAAGGCAGGACAGAGTTTTACAACTAAAAAAAATGCAGGACAAAATATTTCATCCTAGCCCCCACCCACCCACAAAAAAATCAAATGGCAGCTCCCTTACGAAAGTGTATATACTCGACGCTGAGGTTGACAAATTAGACTTTAAATGTGGGGACTGTTTCAAAACATTGATTATCGATTAAAACAAATTCAATATGCGTGATGTTAACCAGGTCACACTTCTTGATTTATTTAAAATTAAATAATTTTAGAATAATCATTTTCTGATATCATTACTTGTGATTATTGGACGGGAGAGGTGTAAGTTTGTGTGGGGAGAGTGTTGTTAGATGGTTTTTCAATTATCCACTTCTAGATGAAAAAAAATCACAAAAAAAGCCAGTTTGATTTTTGTATATTCATTACTATTCTTCGCATATATATTAATTTTATCACTCCACTATAGTGAACCTCGTCCTAAAAATGTATGAAATATTTGTCACTGGACGAAAAACAAACAACTATCAATCAATTTCTACTAAACCCGCACAAAGCTCTACAGTCTGGTTGATTTTTTTTTTTTTAGATGTCTCCATACGCTTCCATTAACTTTGAAAGTTTTTAAGCGTCTGATAGCATGTAGTTCCTCATATACCCGACACCCTAACGATAATCACAAGTTCATTTTTTAAATTATATTCTTTCTGCTCTGGGTCTACATGTAGCTCTAAGTTTATGACGCCTATAGAGGGTAACGAGCAGAGAACTACATGCGGTATATTTTTTTCCCTAAAATGACAAAATCCTGGGGGAAATCTAATTCTATATATGGCTAATTGAAGGCAGTAAATTAAACCGTTGATCATCATCTTGTTGTCCTAGGAAACTACTGCGTGTGAATTTTATATGATTCCTATTGTCCGCAAAAACCCTGCGTAAGTATGGAATGCCGGTATCTGGAGTTAAATTGTGCCCAAGGCTCCGTGTGTGGTCTGTAAATGGCGGGAAAATTGCTGTCAATTGCCGCTAACGCTGTGGGCATATTATGCCACCCTCTACGTAGTTGTCGCCAATTTTCTACTGTCGACCAAGAAGTACTTAGTGCATAGATTTCACAAAGAATTGGTATCTAATCATCTATTTGTGCACTCGCAGCATGAACAGAAACTTCAAAGAGAAATATGCAGGAATATGTATATAGGACGTCAAACCGGCGAAAAACTAGTCTCATTTTACATACATTAATTAGAGGGTATATGACAGGGAGTACTTTTCTGACTGTTTGAGAGGCTGGTCAAACGGGTAAAACAATTTCATACCTCAGAAATTACAATGTGAAATGTTTTGAAACGTTGCATGAATATGTATAGGATGCCTTTTTCCAAATATCCTTATTTCGTTGGGTCGAACAAGTCACATTTTACATGAAAATGATACAAGGGAAAGACACTATTCCTGAGTAAGTATTAACAGATTATTATGTATAAAATCATTTCCAAGGTCTAATAAGGGCTAGCAAGGCCCTAGAAGTGTCATGTTGGTCATATGAATGAGGATCTGGATTTGGGGGTCCTCCATTTCTGTACTCTTTATAATTCTTGCCCATTATTCTCTATTCTTTATAATTTAGCACCTCGTTTTTCTCTATTCTTTATTTTTTTTTTTTTCCATTTTACTCTATTCTTTATATTTTTTGCCAATTATTCTCTATTCTGTAAACCCCAATCCACACCCTCATGTAGAATTGCAAAAAATTCACAAAGTTTCAACCTCTGGAAAAAAACAAGCAACTATATTCAAAATGAATCCATAAAAAGAGTTGCACATTTTCTATGTATATACATACATTGTGCAAAGTTTAAAAGCGCCTAGGTTAGGAGTTTATTACTCAAAACAGATCCCCTCTTCTACCGCTAGCCTGCACGTCCACCCGCCCGCCAGCTGGATTTCATCATATTATATAATAAGTCGATTCTGCATTGTGTGCAACCCGTCCAAAAGTTCTGACCTCGGGTAAACACCCCTTTAAGTAAAATGATCTGTCGGTATTGATTTCGAATACCTAAAAATTAAAATTGGCAAGTACATATTGCTTTAATTTTTAAAGGACTGGCGGGGGATTTGTTTCTCTTATCCCTTACTCCTTTTCCACGGCTTTAAATTTCTCTGGATTTTGTATCTTTTCTGCAAAACCTTTGCCTCCTGTCAGTGTTCCAAAAGGAAGAAATAATTAGGGATTTATCATTTTTATTTATCGAACATCACTGAAGAGACATTTATTGTCGAAATGCGCATCTGGTGCAGAAAATTGGTACCGTCAATGTTATTTATTCCCCACGAAATAAATAGTATGGAATATTTGTTCCATAAGGACTATTTATATAATGAAATGGGTCTCTAATAAAGTTTTCAAAGGACCTCTGTTTAATATAAGGAAAAAACATACGTGGAGATCAGTACAATATGGTCTTTTAAACACATTCTATTGATTATGATAAACAGGTAATTAAAATCTTTAAATCACTTTTGTGTTTTGATACGATACCCGCATTTAAAGTCTAATTTGTCAACCTCAGCGTCGAGTATATACCATTTCGTAACACGTCTATTGTAAAGATTTGTGATGAATGTTTATTGTTTAGGTTTGCCCGGTTACTAGTGAAGCGATCAATTGAAACGCATTCAGTCTTTCAATGATATTTCAAGAATAACTAGAATGAATGAATTAAAGTACCTACGCCTTGTTTTTGACTGGATTTTAAGTATTCGTATTGTCATCTGATAAAGTCATGCTAATTTTAAGGTGCACAATTTTCTCTGCTTTCAAAATCTTTCTGTTTGAACCCTTTCTGGTTTTCTTACTACAACCGGAAACTACATGTGACATGTACTATTGGTATCGGTATCGGATTTGACCCGGAACTTGTTAATTATTGGTAAAATAAATTATGTGGTAAACAAAAGGGCCTGGAATGGTGTAATTTTTTATTAACACCATTGTCCGAAAAAGTATATTAGTTTATAACTTATATGTAAAGTTCAATTCTTTGATTCGTCGATTTTACGTCATGCCGGCTAACAAATTGGACCTGGCTATTTTAATAGTATATATATGTTAAAGTATCATTTTAAAAGGGTTGAATAATATTTTGATTGAGATTACAGGATGATGATAAGTTTTAATCCTTTTTTATTTACAACATTTAATTCAACGAATTGTAAGTAGTCTCCTTTCATGCGCATAGTGTAAATGGTTAAATGTTATGTAATTTATGTAAATACTATGATTTATGTAAAGTTTTAATCCCAACACAAGTTATTTATTTTGAAATTATGTAAACAAATATATTTAACCCGAATCTCGTGTTACCCTGAGAACCTGAGTGGTAATATTTTAACGATAAAATAAAAATGACTTAGTTTAAAAATATTTTATTTACTCAAAGTAAAATGGATTGGACACAAGTAAACCATACTTACATGTATGAAGTCCGCTCCGAATAACAATAAATTACAATACAATATTAATGTGAGCATGCAATAATTCAGAATATACAATACTATAAGAGTCTATCTATTGAAAAAAAAAAGATAAAACTATAATAACGGAAATATTGGTAATGATGATGAGGATGATGACGTGAATGTACTGCAAATACACTATTAGTATCATATAACAAGAAATCTCTCAGACCTTTTAATAAACTCGAATACATGTTTAAATATATTGACGTTTTGTTCATACGAACGGTTCGGATTACAAGATGTTAGTAACTTAACATTTAATATAAGGCCACCAGGGAGCCATCTTAGATTGTTCATCAGAATTTTTCTCTGGTGTGTATATACAATGTAAAGAACAGTCGAAAAGGAAATGGTGTACAGTCTCAATGTTGCATTTACAAAAACAAGATGGGTCAGCAATTATATTGACTCTAAACAAGTCATAGTTTAAGAAAGATGAATAGCATCTGAATTGTGTTAGAATTATATTTAGTTTCCTCGGTCCATATAAATAGTGCTTAGGTACATCTTTATTTATAGTATTTAGCCTTTTTAATTGGATTTTAAATTTTGAGATAGAGTCTGATTTTCGAAGGGACAAATCGGTATGATTCCATAGTCTAATAGTTGATGGTATAAAAGATTCTTTAGTAAGGGATAATCTACAAAAAGGAACAATGCTATCATTGCCATTTCTCAAGGGATATACAGTTGTGCTCTGTACACTGGGTGGAACTAGATTACATAAATAATCCGGAGCATGTTTATATTGAATGTTATTAAACAATTGTAATTTTCGTCTTTTCCTCCTGTCAGCTAAAGTTTCCCACCCAACTTCCTCATACAGATTTTCAGATTTTGTAAATATAGGCAAACCAGTAACTATTCTAGCAGCTTCTAGCTGCAGACTTTCAAGTTTATTAGCATATCCTATCCTACAATTATCCCAAACCTCAGTTGTATATTCAAAAATTGGTCATATAAATACTATATAGAGTTTTTCTAAGTTTTTCCTACAAAGTTGATACTTGAGTTTTCTCAGTATAATAATGTTTCGTTACACTAATAATCAGATTGTCTATATGGTTTTTCCACCGAGCATCAGAGCAAAACGTTACCCCAAGGTGTTTGTGACATTTTGTAATAGGAATTTCTTTGTTATTTAAGCAGAATTTTAGATCTGGAGCGTCATTATTTGAAAAAATCATTATTTCTGTTTTGTCTGGATTAAAAGACATAAGCCACCTTCTTGACCATTCGTTCAGCTCCTCGAGGTCACGACCAATAACATTTTTTATATGTTCTTCGTCGTGCCCTGAGTAATTAAACGAAGTGTCATCCGCATAGAGTCTGGTCAGGGATGTGAGTTTCTCTGCAATGTCATTTATATATGTTATAAATAATAAGGGACCAAGGACTGATCCTTGAGGTACTCCAGCTGAAAGACTGCAAAATGAGGATGATGATTTATTAATCACAACTTTTTGTTTCCTATCACTAAGATAACTCTCAAACCAGTTAAGTAAATTACCATGTATTCCGTAAGCTTTCATTTTATGTCAGAGCCCTCTATGCCATACCTTGTCAAAAGCTCTAGAAAAATCGCAAAAGACAAAACAATTTATTTCCTTCTTTTCTAGTGAGTTAAGAATACAATTATACATTTCTAGTAGCTGATGTACAGTTGAGTATTTTGGCAAAAATCCAGACTGATATTCATAAATGAGCTTATTCATATGTAGATGATTATATACATGTTGAAAAATAATTCGTTTCATGATTTTACCTACACAGCTTATTAAAGAGATTGGCCTATAGTTTGAAGGTAATGACGAATCACCTTTTTTAAAAATAGCAATAACATTTGCAACCTTCCAACTAAAAGGATACTTACATTGTTGAAGAGATTTATTTAATATTATTTGTAAAGGAACCGACACTTTCTTAGGGCAAATTTTCAGCAGTCTGTGACTAATCAAATCTGGTCCCGATGCCTTATTCGGATCAATAGTTTTGATAATATCAATTATTTCAGTTTGATTTATGTATATATCTTGAATATTAGTATTAGTTTTTACTTTAAATTCTGGAACAGGAACATTTTCTTCCTCGAGTTTGGATATCAAACCAAAATATTTGTTCAACAAGTCGCACTTCTCACTATCCTCATAAACTATGTCATTGAAATCCTCATCGTTTATTATGTTTTGAAGAGGAGGAATATTATTTGAACTCTAAGACTTGTTCGATTTAATTAACATTTTCTTTATTTTCCAATAGTTTTTTGAATTTGGAGCATTACTCAATATAATATTATCTAAATTAGTTTCAAATCTTTCCTTAGCGATCTTTTTTAAATTGTTAACTTTGTTTCTCTGTTTCTTGTACTTCGCAATATCCGATTCTCTTTTATATTTCAGGGCATTTTTTCTAAAACGGTCTCGTTTTCGAATTTCTCTTTTAATTCACCATTAAACCATGGTTTATCAGAACTACGTATAGTAACTAATTTAGTTGGAATGCACTCCCTCGCGATATTTAAGAATGTTTCAGTAAAGATTCCAGATAGTTCATCCACATCTTTATTATCAGGAAGCAGTGCATTCCAGTCAACGTCGTCCATTTTTTCAGAGAATTTAACTGTATCAACTTTTTCATAAATCCACACTTCTCTTTTATACGAACGTGTAACAGTTGTCGGACACTCGAGAAAAATGATTGGATCATCGTGGTCGCTTATATTAGCAGGGGTTGGTATAACATCTGAGATATAGTACGACAAAGTGTCACTTAAAATAATTGGATCGAGTAGTGTGCTACTATGATTTGTCATTCGAGTTGGTTTATCAATAACATTTCGTAAATTAAATATATTTAGAATTTCTATTAGTTTGTTGTTCTGCGTCTTGAATAAATCACTGTTCAGGTCACCCGTTATTACGATATTTTCATTGAATTGATAAGCCACTCCTATTGCATGATTTAAGCGTGTCCAATAATGACCGTCTGTCAATTCGGGAGGTCGATAGGTATTACAGAATAAGAATGTTTGACCTTTAGCACGGATTTCAACCCAGAGAGATTCATCTGATTGATTTTCAAGATAATTTCTACGAAGAATACCAATATCGTCTTTAACATAAATAAGGAGGCCGCCGCCAAAATTGTTACGATCTTTTCTGATGATTTTATTTGAAAATGAATTAGGTTCTAGATCTTTGTCGCATATATTTGAATCTAAGTGTTTCTCTGTGATAGCTAAAATATCAAATTCATCACTGAAATTGTCTAGGAACTATAGTTTATTCCTTTTACTACGGATATTTAAAGTGCATATTGAAATGGATTTTTCATTGACCGTTAAGGGTGTATTCGATTCCTTCATTTCACTAGGACCAGGATTTGTTTCAATATTCCCAATAATTAGGATGGAGTGAAGTACAAAAAACAGAAAAACTATATCGATGTTTGGATTTACTGACTGTAGAAGAAAAAGTGAGAAGATTAAACAAGTAGACCGTAAGTTGGTTATAAATATTTCGTAATAAGAACTAGACCGACAGTCGAGAAATCTGAAAGACTTTTTTCTTGTCATATGAAATGAACCTATGGCTGCCCTGTAGTCTTCTATACTGTTACCCATTTGGGTTCAGTATAGCGAATAAGTTACAGCAAATGGCAGCCAAACGATCCATGCATACCTGAAAATACACACACAACACCATCATCATCATCATCATAGAAACAAAATGAAAAAAATATATACAAAATATCACAATGTATGAACAAAATTGAAAGAGAAAAAAAACAAATAGATATGGGCAGTCATTTTTGTAGGATATGGGATTTATATTTAAATTACATAATTAGGGATGATGGAGATATTTTAACAACTTTCTTACTTTGAACTTGTGGTAGATTTTAGATATATAAATAAAGCAAATATGATGAATATAGAAATACAAATAATACTTATACCGCAACTTTATTTTACTTCAAAATAATTGAATGACATCTAAACGCAGAGTACATGTGAACCCAAGCAAACAAGTCCTACATCGCAGTTGAAATCAACAACATTAAATTAATAAATTGACCTATTTTATTTTTTAAAAGTGAGAATGAGGCAAAAACTTTTTCAATGTAAGACTTGTGTTATAAAAAAAAAGATGATGGCGAATAATTAGAACAATAGTAAGTAAATCATGACATTCTAATTGATATGTAGACAGGAATGCTAATACCAAGCATACTATTAACTGGTCTGAAATTACTTTTTTCACTAGTACAAAATTATATGACATACGATGTCACCTGTTTAAAATAATAACTTTTAGTGCATATTCGCATTCAAAGGAACACGTTTGGGTACATTTTATTGAGACGGTAATCTATCAACCAAAACAACCTACAATAGAAAACAAATTAGGACTTTAAATAAGTGTTTTTAACAACTTACAAAATACATTTTGTTGTTAAATTTTCATGCATGAGTATGCATATATACACGTTTGTTTAAAATAGGCGATTCGCTTTTTAGTGTATGATTTTTTTTTCGTCGGCACTTATAAACTTTATGCTTTCTAAAGGTTGTGAATTAGCAAAAAGAAAATATTTTCATACGAGTTAATTGGTTATAAATGTATAAATATAAAGAAAAATACTTTCGAGGAGAGATACTGTTTAAAATATTTTTGAACGTTTTAAGTTTCTGTCGCATACCCTAGTATTAGGCCGGATGGTTATACAACGAACAGGATGTACTATAGGTTGGTTTTGGTAAATTTTATCACAACTATTGACTTAATGTGTTGACTTTCATCAAGAATGAAACAACAGATTCACAAACAATTATGAACAGAAATTGTAGCAGTAAACACATGAATTCGTCATTGTCAGAGAGAAAAGATGAACTTGTTATGGTCTTTCATCAGGGGTCTGTTCACTAGCTTGTGTCACAGGTACATGTAGATCATCTTGGTCTCTCATTGGACGCTGGAGAGCATTAATGTCCTCCCACTCATTTATTATTTTTTTCCTGCCAATTTCTGTTCTTTTGGCAAATATTTTTCCATCAGCAGTCCAGTAGGCAGTTATGTTACCATTATATTTCATCTGGGCTAATGTTTGTACAAGCGTGGTTCTAAAAATGACTTGTAAATGACATGCAGTGTATGTGACAATTTTACAGTGTTTTTTTTCCAATTTGTGTTATAATAAATTTTATAGGAGTTTAGAGTTTCTAGTATGAAGACAAATTCAGAAAACACTTCGGACTCATCTAATTTTAATAAGTGTTATTTTTCAGTGATATAATTATTAATTTGGTATACAAAATTTCTGACGAAAAAAAACCTAATAATTCTAACTATTATTATCTTAGAGGAAACCGTAAAACGAACGTACGAAAAAGTGCATATTGCTTTTGATACTTATAGAAAGGATTATCTTGAACGTTGAATATTTATCATATTACACACTATCTTAATATTCGAATCTGAAGACAAAATTGACAATGTGCTAGATATCTGAATGAGCACTTTAGTGGGATAATGTAACCCGAATAATTCAGTCCTTCACCGTAATCGATCTCTTCTACTTAAATATAATGACTGAATTATTCTCGGTTGGGTATCATCAAGTTTTTAGGTCACTGTTTTACAATTTTGTGAATGGCCCGGTAAATAAAGCCCTTGTTGCAAACGTGTACATTGGGCATTGAACAACATAAAGTATTTTAGACAAATTTGACATTTAAGAATGATTGCTCAGAACTTAAAAC